>CM025780.1:11636454-11660680 GCA_014636745.2 Centella asiatica | reverse complement strand
TACAAGTTCTCGACATCTCACTGGGAAAATAATTGGTATCAGAGCCTGTAATTGAATTTATTCAATTAATACGTTCCAAGAGATGGCCAATGATGAAGTAAGCAGCTCTAGCATAATGACGTATGCGGGAAGTCGTGATGGTGGTACTAGAATTCCCATACATAAAAGAGAAGAATATCCTATGTGGAAGCAAAAGATGTATATGCACTTAAGAGCAACAGATCCAGATTACATTGATAGGATTGAGAAGGGTCCTTATCTACCCAGGAAATTTATTCCTGCTAAAACTGTCGAAGGATCTGTTGTTGCAGAACACTTTTAACTTGCTCCAGAAAGTGATTATACGAATGAAGACAAGTTGCAAGTGTTAAAGGATGCTAAGGTAATGAACATACTTTATAATGGAATTGATAAAAATATGTTCACAAGCATCATAAATTGCACTACGTCAAAGCAAATCTGGGACACCATCAAAGTCCTGTGTGAAGGGACTAACCAAGTCCGAAAGAACAAAAGATCATTGTTAACACAACAATATGAGTTCTTTCAAGCAAAGCCTGGTGAACCAATAACATCAGTATATGATAGGTTCAACACTTTGCTCAACGACTTGAAAATACTTGGGAAGTCCTATGATAATGAGGATGTCAATACTAAGTTTATGAGATCTCTTCCACCAAGTTGGGATCCAAAGACAACGGCAATAAGAGAGGCTCATGACTTGGATATCCTCACACTGGACAGGCTCTACAGAAATTTAAAGACCTATAAACTTGAAGTAGAGTAACGACAATGCATGCATGGCAAGGATAGAGGAGCTGCGTTGATGGTTGAGACAAGCAAGTCTCAAGAGAAGCTTGATGTGGAATCTTCTGATGCTAGCCCGACTGATCAGGAAGATGAACTGGATTCTGATGATGACATGGAGGAATTCATGGCGTTTATGGTCAAACAGTTCAAGAAGTTTAGAGCAAGCAGGAAAGGAAGAAAATCGTCAAGAAAACCTAACCCCAAACGTGAAGGTCAAAAAGTCACCTTCGACTTAAAAAAGATAAGATGCTACAACTGTGATGGGTTAGGGCACTTTGCCAATGAGTGCAGGAAGCCTAGATATAGTGATAGATCTAAGGATAAGAAATCAAGGAAAGACTTTGCTGACAAGAAAGCTAAATCCAAGAGCAAAGCCTTGATTACTGAGGGAAAAGATTGGATTGACAGCGACTCTGATGAAGAAGTTGTCAACTTTGCCCTAATGGCTCGTAGTGACGAGTCAAGTGATCCTACAAAGGTATGTGATGCAAATCAGAATTTTAATGTGCTTAATTTACTTGATACTTCTAGCATTGAAAGCATACAAAAAGATATATCTGATTTGCATGTCAGTTTTAGGTCTTTAACTATTGAACATACCAATGTAAAAGAATCACGTGACAATCTCTTGAAAAGAAACAAGTTTCTTGAAGAAAGATTGGCACAATTTGACACTATCAAGTCTGATTTAAACAAAGCTCATCACATGATTGATGCTTTGAAAAAGAGGGAATATTACTTAGTAGAGCAACTTGAAATTGCTCAAGCTAAGATTAAACAATGGAACACTTCCTCAAAAAAGTTAACAGACTTGGTAGAGTGTCAAACAATAGGTTAAAAATCTGGACTAGGTTATGATAAAAATCTAGACAAGAGTTCTGATTTAAATGATCTATTCGAAGCTGCAAACTCCTCAATTAGCAAGCCAAATTTTAAAAGAATTAATTTTGTCTCTCCTATTTTTGAACCTAAATTTATTAACACTCAAGATCAACAATTCACTGCAAAAACAGAAAGTAATCAAAAGACAGTGAATGTTGTTGATAAGAGTGAAACAAAAAGATTAAATATTGGGTTCATGACAAAGACACAACTAAATAAAAAACTGGAGAATCTTCCAGACAAAAAGGCTGAAACATTGGTGGAGTTAAGCAGAAAGAAGAAAAATAGGAATGGAAAGATAGGCATTAATAAACATACAAACTATGCTAGAATGCCTGATGCTCCTAGAAAGACATGTCATGTATGTGGTAACCCCAACCACATAGCTATAAACTGTAGGAGCAAAAATAAAATTCCTATAATTGAGACTGCACCTTCAAAGAGAATAAAAGATAAATCACCAGTAAAAAGGTTAGAACATCTTTGTATTAAAACTGAAAATTCTATGCTTGACAGTCTCTCACAAACAAGTAGCAAGACTAATGATTGTCCTATTAAAGTTAAAACTGTTAAAAGACAATCAACTCAATCTGAGTCAAGTCTTGAGTCTACAACTAGTGAGAAAGTCTGGGTTCCAAAAATCTGAAACTAGTTACTCTCTACTGTGCAGGGCAAAAAGAAGAAATCATGGTACTTGGACAGTGGCTGTTCAAGGCACATGATCGGAGATAAGACCCTGCTAAAATAGTATGAAGAGAAAAGTGGCCCAAAAGTCACTTTTGGAGATGACAACAAAGGCCATACAAGGGGATATGGCAGTGTTGAACATGGAGATGTCATCTTCACAGAAGTAACACTGGTTGACGGCTTAAAGCACAATTTACTTAGTGTGAGTCAACTATGTGATAAAGGATTCCATGTTATCTTTAAAGAAGACCTATGCCAGGTGTGTGACAAGGAATCTGGGAATGTGATATTGACTGGAAAAAGAAAAGGAAATTTGTATATTGCAAAACTTATTTCTTTTACTGATCAAATCACATGTCTGTATAGCAAAGCTTCAACTGATGAAAGTTGGCTTTGGCATAAGAAGCTTTCCCATTTGAATTTCAAGAACATCAATAAGCTTGTGAGAAAAGGATTGGTAGCTGGCATTCCACAATTAGAATTTACACAAGAAGGATTATGTGATGCATGCCAGAAAGGGAAACAAAAAAGTGTATCATTCAAGAGTAAACCAGCAACATCAATCACTGACCCGCTACAATTGTTACATATGGATTTATTTGGTCAAGTGAATGTGATGTCTATCTTAAGAAATAGATATGCACTGGTTATCGTGGATGATCACATGAGGTATACTTGGGTAAAATACCTCTTTACAAAAGATGAAGCTACTCAATTGTTAATTGATCATATCAAGAAGATAGAAATTGAGTCAGGAAAAACAGTAAGGGTTATAAGGAGCGATAGAGGAACAGAATTCAAGAATTCCCAAGTACTTGAATTCTGCACTGAAAAAGGAATAACACATCAATTCTCAGCTCCAAGAACCCCTCAACAAAATGGAGTTGTTGAGAGGAAAAATAGAACCCTTATTGAAGCAGCAAGGACTATGTTACAAGAGGCTAAGCTTCCCACATATTTTTGGGAGGAAGCTACAAGCACTGCTTGCTTTACACAGAATAGATCCTTGATAAACAAAGCATACAAGAAAACACCTTACGAGTTAATGACTGGGAGAAAACCAACTCTCAAGTTCTTACATGTGTTTGGTTGTAAATGCTTTGTACTGAGAGATTCATTAGAGTCAAGAGGAAAATTTGACAATAAATCTGATGAAGCAATCTTCTTAGGTTATTCTCTGTCAAGTAAAGCATACAGAGTATATAATCTAAGAACAAAAGTCATTGTGGAATCAATACAAGTCGGGTTTGATGATAAAAAGATTCCAGGAATGATTGGACAAGGATTGCATGAACCTCTCAGTTTTGAGAATGAATTGGATGCATGGGAATATCCATCAGAGATTACTGAACAACTCCAAGATAGTAATGATCCCTACTTAGTTGAGGGGGAGCTAATAGTTGTGCATGAAGTGCCAAGATCTAACAATTTATCAGAGAATAGATTATTAGATGAAACTCAAGAGACTGATGACATTAGTAATCCTTCGGAGACTAATGTTTCACCAGAGACTAGAGTCACTGATGCACAATCTGAAACTCCAGTGACACCGGAGCAAATAGAAATAAACAGCTCAGGGGGAGCTGATAATGCAGGAGTCAATGGTTTAGGGGGAGTAGTCTCTGATCATGAAGCTAGAATGGATAACACCAATCTAGATAATGAAGCCTCAACTTCAAGATCAAATCTGCCACGTGCAATTCCATGGTTGAGAGACCACACGCCATATTTGATAATTGGAAGTTTAGAGGATGGAGTCAAGACTAGAAGTGCAACTCAAAATGAATGTTTATATCTTAGTTTTCTTTCAAAGATTGAGCCAAAGAAAATTGAGGAAGCACTTCAAGATCCTGACTGGATAATTGCCATGCAAGAGGAGTTAAACCAATTCACTCGAAACAAAGTCTGGAGACTGGTACCCAAACCAAGGAATAGATCAATAATTGGTGCCAAATGGGTCTTCAGAAATAAATTGGATGAAGCTGGTACAATTACAAGGAACAAAGCAAGACTGGTTGCAAAAGGATATTCTCAAGAAGAAGGAATAGACTATGATGAGACTTTTGCACCAGTAGCAAGACTTGAAGCTATAAGAATCTTCTTGGCATATGCAGCCTACAAGAACTTCAAGGTGTACCAGATGGATGTCAAAAGTGCTTTCTTGAATGGAAAATTAGAAGAGGAAGTCTATGTCTGCCAACCCCCAGGTTTTGTGGACTCCAAATTTCCAAATCATGTCTACAGGTTAGACAAAGCACTTTATGGCTTAAAACAAGCTCCAAGAGCCTGGTATGATACTCTATCTCAATTTTTGCTTGAAAATAAATTTGTTAGAGGTATCATAGATAAAACCTTATTTTATAGAATGCAAGGCTCAGACATAATATTGGTGCAAATGTATGTAAATGATATTATATTTGGATCTACAAATGAAAAACTTTGTGAAAAATTTTTAAAACTTATGCAGTCTAGATATGAAATGAGTATGATGGGAGAATTAACATTTTTCTTAGGTTTGCAAATAAAGCAATCAACTGATGGAATATTTATCAGTCAGTCCAAGTATATCAAAGACTTATTGAGAAAATATGATTTGGTTGATTGTGCATCTGCAAAAACACCCATGCCTACTGCCACTAAGCTAGATAAAGATTTAAAAGGAAAGAAAATTGATATTACTAGCTATAGAGGCATGATAGGCTCTCTTTTGTATCTAACTGCAAGTAGACCAGATATAATGTTTGCTACATGTTTATGTGCTAGATTTCAAGCTGACCCTAGAGAGTCACATTTGATTGCTGTAAAAAGAATTCTCAGATATCTAAAGGGTACCCCAAACCTTGGTTTATGGTATCCCAAAGAAGCTGATTTTAAACTAATCGGTTATTCAGATGCTGACTATGCAGGTTCCAAGCTTGATAGGAAAAGCACAAGTGGAAGCTGCCAACTTCTTGGAGGCAGACTTGTTTCTTGGTTCAGCAAGAAACAAAATTCAGTTTCTACTTCAACAGCAGAAGCTGAATACATCGCAGCTGGGAGTTGCTGTGCTCAAATCCTTTGGATCAAGAATCAACTCCTAGACTATGGTATGTCATTATCCAAAATTCCTATTTATTGTGATAATACTAGTGCCATAGCAATAACAGAAAATCCAGTGCAACATTCAAGAACAAAACACATAGATATTAGATATCACTTCATAAGAGAACATGTAAGTGAAGGTAATATCGAATTACACTGGGTAACAACTGATAAACAACTTGCAGACATATTCACAAAACCTTTAGATGAATCTACCTTTTCTAGATTAGTTTCTGAATTAGGAATGTTGAATTATGCCTCTAAAAATTTATTAATTTTTTTTAAACAAGTTGTTTAGTTGTATGTAGCTAGAATTTAATTTCTGGAAAGAACCTGTTTTATTTTATTAAAACAGAATTTTAGAAGCTAGAATTAATTTTCTGGATTGCAGCTGTTTTTATTTAAACAGAATTTGTGAAGCTAGAATTAATTTTTTGGATTGAATAACATGAGCTAGAGTAAGGAAGAGACTATTTTAATCCCTGAGAGTTGTTTTTAATTAGTCCCCGACTAAATTAAAAAATTGAACTATCGGAGACTAACTAGTCCCTAATAGTTAATACTATCAAAGACTAACTAGTCCCCGATAGTTAATACTATCAGAGACTAACTAGTCCCCGATAATTAATATTATCAGAGACTACATTAGTCCCCGATAGTCAACACTTTCAGAGACTAATCTTCTTCTAGTCTCTTACAAGTGAACTTACCAGAGATTAGGGCAATCTCCGATTGAGGGTAATATGGTAGTTATCTCTCCCACGATCAAAAATGGTTCACTACCCTTAAGAATTGCAAACGTTTCGAACAATTTGATAAAACAAAATTCAAACATCTTTGCAATTATAAACACTCAAGCTCTGAAATTATTTTCTCTCTGCAAATACTCTGCAATTTAACCCTTTTTCAAGTTTCTTCCAAAGTTCACAGATCTCTTACAATGGCCGCTAAAACTGTTGTGTTCAAGTTTGGAGACTTTGATATCATCAAGACCAACCATGCAGGGGTGGCTGATACCACCCTTTTGTGGATTTTCTTCAAAACTCCAATCTCTCATACGCCATTTACGAAGCCCCCATCCAAGCCGCTGAGGTTATCACGACTGTCTGGTCCACTGCTACCATCCAGGGTGAAAAAACTGACTCCCCTGTGGTAAGTTTCAGGTATGCTAACACTACTTACACTATAGATCATACTGTTGTAAATAATGTTTTACATTTACCTATTTATGCAAACTATGACTCTCTTGCTTCTGATGAAGAACTTGTTTCAATGTTTAAAACGTTACATTATTCTGCTGAAATTAGTTCTGTTGGGTCTATAAAACGACCCCATCTTAGGCAAGAGTGGTCACTATTTTTTGATATAATAACAAAAGCATTTTCTACAAAATGCAGTGGCTATGATGCTATCACTACACTCACACAACAAATCCCTTTTAGTGTGTTGTATGATAGACATCTTAACATTGGGCTTTTAATTCTGCAAAACTTGTTGCTAAAACTTAAAACCAGTAAAACTAAAATTTATTATTCTAGGTTTTTGATGATGATTGCTAATTATCTAATCCCTAACCTTGATATTACTGGCATGCAAGTTCTACCAACTGTTTTGCAGAGTAAAAGAATACTTATTGATGTGAAGCATAAATCTACAAAGGTAAAAGTTCCTTTATTTTTCCCTCCTATCATGAGATCTACTCTCATTGATAGGCTTCCCAACCTTTATTCTTTGCAATTTTTTGAGAATTCTGAGCAACCAATCCCTAAAAATCCTCAAAACACTTCACAACAACAATCAATAGCCCCCTCCACCGTCTCTCAAAAGACTGTGGTTGTAAAA
Organism: Centella asiatica; assembly: GCA_014636745.2. Lineage (NCBI taxonomy): Eukaryota > Viridiplantae > Streptophyta > Magnoliopsida > Apiales > Apiaceae > Centella > Centella asiatica. The sequence goes on along the minus strand of CM025780.1, from coordinate 11,653,378 downwards.
ACAAAGACAATCACAAAACTCCCAATTAAAAGAAAAATAATTGAGGGAGCAAGTGAGGATGAGGGAGAACCAGAAGCTGAAGTTCCACTTCAGAGAAAGAAGAGAGTTATAACCCTTAGCCAAGCCCAATCCAGTGCTTCTCAAAAAGCATTGGAGGTTATAAGGACAAACAGTGAACTGTCACCATCCTCCCAAAAGGATGTTGACATTGAAGAAAGTTCCCAACCAGGAACATCCTGTACAGAGTTTGCACAAACTCTTGGTCACAACCAAGAGGAACCAACAAGAGAGATAATAAAAGAAAAGAGTGACACAAGGAGTGCACACACAGAGTCATCATTTGATGTTCCTCAATTTCCAATATCTGAGGAACAGCCAACACTCCCCACTGTACATTCTTCTCCTTTTTCTCCCACTCTTGATTCTTTTGATATAACTATGATTGATTCTCTTGATTTTTCCCAAGAGGAGCCAATAATCGAGACAAGCTCTCACACAGCTTCCATGGATAGATCCCTAGCCCAAGATAAACAAAGGGAACCCCCTATCCATGCTGTCACCAGCACTTCTCAAACCCCCCTTCTGTAGGACAGAGTGTCCCTCTCCAAATGAGTGAGGCTGTGAGAATAAATAGTGAGAGTCAGGCTCCTGACCTGGAAAAAGGAGAGAACATAAATATACAAGAGAGTCAAGCTTTAGATAGCTTGGAAAAAGGAGAGCTCGAGAAGTTGGGTGCCCAACCCCAGGCAAAAGGAGAGGGTGTGAGCAAGGATGAGATCCTTGAACAAAAGAAAAGAGAGAAATTTTCAGCAGGTATATTTTTACAACCTGCTGAAACTAGCTCACAAGCAGCTCAGGTTTCTTCTGCTCCCTCCATCATTATCCAAACAGAAGAACCAGAGATTAGATCAAACACAGGGGATGTAGCTTTACAAGTCATATCTGAGATGTCCAATGTTGATTTTGAAGAGTTATATGGTCTACAACAGAGACAAGATCATATTTCTGCATTGAAGACAAGCCTAGCAGATGAACCTGTGCCTGAAGAAGCTCCAGAGGATAATGTTGATGAATGACTTGATGCCTCTTATGCCAACACTCTGGAGGAAGCAACCGCCCGGTTGAGGCAGGACTATGTGACCAACATAGGGTCAACTGCTGCTGCACCATCCATGAAGGACAATCTTGAAGAAGTAACCAATGTGGATAAGAAACACACAAAATTTCACCACTTCTTGGTTACTGGCATCAATGGTGCAGTGCAGCAAATCAAGGAAAGGATGGAGTTGGAGACAGACAAGATTAGAAGGTGCTATGAAGGACACTTGCCAAGGAGAACTGTCACAACAATTGATTCATTAGTCAAAGATAAGTCCAAGACTGACAATCTCCTTCAAGCCCTCGAAGCAAATATCCAACTCCTGATCCAAAAGCAAGATCAAATGGAACAACTCTTGCTACAGGCAATTCCTACACTGGCCACCTCCTCTAAACCCCAAGATGTTGATGTCAAAAAGGGGGAGAGTGGTCCATTCAAAACTGCTCCTGTACATTCACACAAATCTGGTTTTGTCCTTGATGCAGAATTGCAAGCAATGTTGGACAGTATCCTAAAGAAGCATTCTGATCTTGCAGCAGCAGCAACAACAACAACAATAATTCCAACAACAGCAACAACAACAACAACTTTTCCTTCTTCCTCTGCACAAGCCCCAAAATCAAAAGACAAAGGAAAGGGAGTCATGGTTGAGGAACCAAAGAAAAAGATTTCAACTCAACCAGGACAACCTAAGCTGTTGGGGGATGCCATGAAGACTGCTCACTTTCCTACTCCTATTGAAATTGAAGTGGAAGGGAAAGTTGAGTTAGTCAATCCTCGTGATCAAAGATTAATAGATTCTAATGTATTATTAGCTCAGAAACTTCAAGAGGAGGAAGACATGGCAGTAGCAAGGGAGGAGGAGGAGGCAAAGAAGAAGAAAACTTCAACAAGGAGATCAAGTGCACAGAAGGCAGCCATTACCAAAAAGAAAAATAAAGAGATGGAAGAGGCAGAAAGAAAGTCAAGGAGGAAACCTTTGGTCGAGGAATCTACAAAGAAACCTGTGATCAAGGCAACCATTAAGAAGCCTACCTCTCAAGATCCTCCAAGGTCAACCGAGACGGCCTTGGTGGCTGTAAGTGGATCAACAAAACCACGAACAGTTTCATCGAGGAAGTCCTATAAGGTTGAAATGGCTAGCATTGAAGAAATAATCAAGGCCCTGAAGAAAAGTACAAAGAAGATTGATCTTATCAAGGGTAAAAACAATGAAGAGCTTCTCCATGTCTTTTTAAAAGATGGAGAGTCTCTGAAGTTCGAAAAGCCAGCCTTGGAGGGACAGAATAAAGAAGATCTGGAGTGGTTGCTGACTGTTGTGCTTGAGACTTCTAATTTCAACATGAAACTTCGAAGCCAAATTCAGAAGGTGATGAAGATGGAGCATAAGGTGGATTCAGTATCGGAAGCTAAGTCTAAGCCTTTGGGATAGTGGTATGAGACTTTTCATGGAGAGAAGGTTTTCTTTGACTACAACAGAGACATTAACAGTATCAGTGAGAGGCACATTGAAGGATTTCTTACTCTCCTCAAAGATGTTGAAGAAGAAATTGAGCTTGTATTGAAAAATATGTTGAAAAATAGGCTGGAGTTGCTGAGGAAAAACAGAAAAGAACGGTTGGAGTTGTTGAAGAAAAAATGAGGTAAAATTGTTGTGTTGAAGTTGTTTGTTGAAATAAGTTGTAATGTTTTATTTTTGAAGCCAGACTTATAGGATTTAAACCTGAGTCTTGGTGGAAGCTGAACAACAGATCAAAGATCTTAGTTCAGAATACATTTGTAGTTAGAAATTCTTTATTCTTTTTCTAAGTAATTGTAATATTGAGTTTTGACATCATCATCAACCTTGAAATTATGCTTATCATTCTGATATTCATAATTAGGGGGAGATTGTTAGGTTTTAGAACATTTGATGATGATTGTCTTTAGATTACTTAGAGTACAAATGTATAGAAAGTGTTAATTAGTAACACTGAAGTTTTGTAGCTAGCAGTTATCTCTTTGTTTGTAATTTATTCATTAGTTGTAAAGAGATAAAATTATTTCATATTTGTAAGTAACTGCTGGAATGATGTATCGAAGCTTCAGAAAGTCAAGATGTGTATTTGATCCGTTAGAATTTGCAAAAAGGCTTGTCGGAGACTAGGAGAATTGGTCAGGGACTAAAAAGATTTTATCTGTCAGAGACTAGTTTTGCCTATCGGAGACTAAGACTTAAGTCATCAGAGATTAAGTCTAAAGGAGTCGGAGACTAAAGCTTACGTCATCGGAGACTAAAGTTAAAAGCATCAGAGACTAAGCTGACGTCATCATAGACTAAGCCTTAACGTGTCATAGACTAATCAATTCTATCGGAGACTACACAAGCTGATGTCATCAGGGACTAAATGTACCAGAGACTAGTAATGACGTCACCAGAGACTAAAGATGAAGCATCAGGGATTAATCGTGATTTATTTCCTGAAAGATACAGAGTTCGAATTAAAAAGGAATATCTTCCACGTAAAGTAAAATATTATTGAAGACGTAGCTGGTAAGGAAAATAACCAGAAATCTGTTCCTATCAAAAAGGAAAGATTGTATTTGATTCAAATAAGGAAGCTAAATTTTATTCAGAATAGGAACTGAGTTAATGATAATTCAGTTGTAATAGAAGCTGTAATTAGTTTTTATAGAGAATTGTAACTTCGAAGCTGTATAGGTTTTTCATAGTTTTGTATCTTTTCCTATACAGAATAGAAAAGAAGCTGACGATTACATTATTGTAATTGTTAGGATTTGTATTCAATTGTAAATCAATAAAGCAATTGTTTGTAAATTGATTTGTATTCTTGTTCTTTATATTCTGCATGAAAAGTTAATTTCTTAAAGATCAAGTAATATGAAAAGATTTCAAAGAACTTGTATTCAACCCCTCTTCTACAAGTACTCGGCATCTCACTGGGAAAACAAGAATTTTTTAGCTAGTTATGAAATACAAATTCCAAGGCAAACTCATTGCACATGAAAAATATTAAGTTTGAGAACCCGAGAATTTTAAATGAGTTTCATTATATGATTAATTCATTTTATGATTTATCTATTTTATGCATGGAGGTTTAATTTCTTTTATTTGGTATGAATAATGAAAGATCTGTTTGTCCCATGTGAGTAATTGTAGAGGGGGGGGGGGTGTTGAATATAATTACAAACTTTTCTTCAAAACAAAACTGTTATGAACAATTTAATTTCCAAGAATAGTTATAAAACTTTACTGAAATGATAAAACAATAGAAACAGTAAAGTAATATTGCAAGATATAAATTGTAATCAACAATAAAGAATGATATTGTCAATTAAATTGAATCTTTACAATTTCTTCTATTTACAAAAACAGCTTCTCAAGTTGTAATAACTTGCTTCTTTTTTTGTAAAAGTAATTAAAATTGCAAACTCTCTATATATATGGAAGTGTTATTCTGAGAGATATCTGAGATAAGATATACTCTTGTTGTTAATCTTCAAAATTCTCAGATATCGGATGCATACTTTAGCTCAGTTGCCCTATGTCTATTTATAGACACAGCTTCCATATACTCCAAGCTTCTATTCTGAGCTATTTACCAAAAATATCTCTGTAGTTTATTGGTACTTGCAGCTCTGTCACACAACTTTCTTCATTATTCAGCCTCCCTTAGATGCCAGCCTGTTTATGTGACTTTTCTGGTGTATATTCACTGTACCAGCTTCCAATTTTCTTCTTGGAGTTCCCAAGATAAGATATCAACAATATATCTTATCTTTGCGGGCTTCTCTGGACATAATTAGTCCAGCTTCAATGAACTTCTTGCGTCAAGTTGTTATAAGTTGTATCCACAGTATTTCAACTTGCTGTTCTGCAGGATTCATGCTTGCGGCTTTGCAGGTTTCATACTTGTAACTTGATGTGTGTGTGTGTATAACTTATTTCCTTGAAGCTTCCTTGGTAGCCAATCTCTCCTTATTGGACAACCATCCTTATCTTATTTCCACCGTCTTTAGTCATATGTCATCCCTTATGTCAGTGAAAATTTATTCTCTCATGGATAGTCTTTGGTTGCTTCAACATTAGTCTCTGATGAACAAACACTTAGTCTCTGACAGGCTAATTTTGCTTGATCAACTTTGACATTTGTTGAACTGCGTTTACGCTCAGCAAGTATATATTCATAAGCTAGAAGAATAGATAATTCAAAAGCTTTAACATTCATTGAGGTTGGGCGAAGAAATGCCCGAACCTACAGATAAATCAACAAACATGTGTCATTTAGGGTTCCCGAGTGATATCAAAGGGTTAACCCTCTTTTCAATAAATCTTGATTCGCCCTTTCTTCATCAGATAATGCATCACCTGACCAGACTGATCATTATCTGACTTCTTTAAACAATAAAATTTCATCCCAGCTGGTCAGCTTGGTCGTTTGATTCCATCATTTGACATACGTAGTCACTTGCAAAAATCAATTAATCTGCGAGGGTCTAATTACCGATGCCTCGGTCTCTCATTCCTTATCATCATTGGCTAGAATACTAGGTGAAAGCATTCAACAACCCCTTAACCTCCCATATGGATATATCTTCTTGTAAACATTTTTTTATTTTGAATAGCCTTAGCGTGCTTGACAATTAAAAGCAGCGACTGCTAACAACATTGGCGTGCTTAACAAATAAAAGCAGTGACGGCCAATAGCGTAACTATATATCCATACGGGAGTTGCTCGAGTGTGCATACAAGATCATGACTTGCAACACCCTTACATCATCTTCATCATCTTTTGGTGTGCTAGCGACTTTAAACAACTAGCAAACACCCAATAACATATAGCTCAATCATCAATATCTTTTCACGTACATCGGATCAATGATCGTACGTTACTTAATCATAAAAGAGATCATCATCTTGCATAGGCATTAACATCATCCATTTACGTAAATCAAAATAATGATTCTACGTAATCAATAAGAAAGAAAATGGAATGAGTATATACTTGCCTTGGTCTTTAGCTAGTTTCTAAACTCAAAATACTGGTGCGTGAGAGGTTCTGTAAAAATATGATTGTTGGTATAACGTGAGAAATCCATCTTTTAAAAGATAATATAAAACTGTGCATAAACAGGGGATGATCATCGGAGACTGAATTAATCATCAAGGGATTAAACATCTGCAGGGGATGGTCTTTGATTAACAGGGGATGATCTCTCGGCCGTCAGGGAATAGCTTTCGACCATCAGGGGATAATTCACCCATTAGGGAATAGTCATCAGGGGATGACTTACCCATCAAGGGATAATCTTGTTCATCGCCAAACTCGTCCGGTGACAACTTGTTCAGCACTGAACCCCCAAGTCATCGCTGAACTCATCAGTGGATGATTTGTCCAGCGCCAAACTCCTCGGTGGATAAATGTTCAGCGCCAAACCTGTCAGAGACAAAACATAGATGCTCATTGTTAGTCATCAGAGACTAAGTTTTACCCATCAGAGACTATTGACGTCATCAGAGACTAAACTTAGCCTGTTGAAGACTAACTTTATCTCATCAGAGACTAGCATTAGCTCATCAGAGACTAATGTTATTTCATCAGAGACTAACATTAGTTCATCAGAGACTAATGTTATCTCATCAGAGACTAGCATTAGTTCATCAGAGACTAATGTTATCTCATCAAAGACTAGCATTAACTTATCAGAGACTAATGTTATCTCATTAGAGACTAACATTAGAGCTTGTTTCCATTTCGATGGAAGGCCTTTGATGTGTATAATTTCTGTAAGTGCACAGATCCTTGTAATATCAATGCTCGTACAGGTCGATCCACAGAGATTAGAAAATTCTAATATTCTTGATATTTAACTCAAGCGAAATAGAAACTTAATGATTGAGGAGATTGTATAATTAATCCTAATATAAATAAAACAATAAATATGATATGAATATTTTAAATGAAATAATTTAAACTAACTTAAACATAAATAAATTATAATAAGGAGAGACAATAATAACGAAATAGAAAATCATTGTGACGTATATTGAAATATAAAGCTGTAATAGAAGAAAAGACGAAATAATTGGTAATTGAATAGAAGCAATAAGAAAAATAATGTATAGACGGCTGAAGGAAGAAAGTAGAAAAACGAATGAAAAAGTGTAAACTTGAATAAGAAAACTCAAAACTAAAAGAAAACTCTCTAAATAAAATCTAACTCCCTTAGCCTCTAATTGTACAAGTATTTATAGGCCTAACTAGATACATTCCTAAAATATGAAAACTCTAAATTTTATCACTTGGAATGTATTTAGTTTCTTCCAACTTCATCTCTTGAACTCTTTTGATATCATCCAATCTCTATCACTTTATCACTTCAAGTAGTAGAGATTTCTTCAATTTGTCAGGTTCATTCTTGAAAGAGTCTTAAATTTTTCAAATTGTATCTTGGGAAGTCCTCTTTTCACATAAATCTTTTGTTAATTTAATTTCCTGCAAAATAAAATAAAAACAATAAATAATCTAATAATAATAATAAATTGAGCATAATTAAGGTGGTAAAAATATATAAATTATGGACTTATTAGCCTTACATGAATAAACTCAACTTAGGATGCTTTATGAATATGAATATGCAAATGGACGCAGCCTTTCCTTAAAAGCTTTATTCTTTCTTTGAAACTTAGCACATACAGCTAATACTGTCAGATGTTATGCAAGAAGAAAAATAGAGGAAGACATAAGATTCTTACCTCTTGACTTGACGGAAGGGATTAAAGCTTGCCTGAAAGTAATTGTCCGAAAGAAAGAACTTGAAATTGTATGAAGATGGTAAGTTTTGGAGAAGAACTTTAGAAGAGAAATTTTTAGAAAGAGATTAAAATTTTACCTCTGAATGAGGTATTTATAGCAGACTAAGATTAAGCCTTGGAATAAGATGATTGGTTAGTCTGGACGGTAAAACGACTACTTATCATTACTCTTTAACAGCTAACAACGTAATAAGCAGCTGCTGTCACACATGAACATAAGCTTCATCAACTAATGACACACAAGCAGCTTATTAACCCAAATATCATACGTACCTATGAAATCATTTCCCTTACATAAGCCATTCAAGTGTTCTGAATGAAACTCACTAATCTTCACAATTGTATTCTTTTAGGCAACTTACGAACACCACTAATACATAAATTACTTGCCCTATCATAGACATCAAAAAAAATCATAATATTAACTATACACGTAAATAGGAAATTAATTCCTAATACAAAAAAAAAAAATTATAGACAAACAAATTTCCAGGTCGTCACACAAAGGATCATCTATTTAAGTTGATAATTGGAGAATAAGAAGGAGTGCTACACAAAATGAATTCTTATATCTCAACTTCTTATCAAAGGAAGAACCAAAGAAAGTTGAAGATGCATTGAAAGATGTTGATTGGGTGATTGTTATGCAAGAGGAACTCAATCAGTTTGAAAGAAACAAAGTCTAGAGAGTAGTACCTAAGCCAAAGAACATATCAATAATGGGTGCTAAATGGATCTTCAGAAACAAACTTGATGAAATTGATGTTGTTACAAGAAATAAAGCAAGGTTCGTAGCCAAGGGTTATTCTCACGAAGAAGGCATTGACTATGATGAGACCTTTACTCATATGTCTAGACTTAAAGCCATAAGAATATTTCTTGCCTATGCTGCACATGCAAATTTCAAGGTACACCAGATGGATGTGAAGAGTGTTTTTCTTAATGGAAATTTAAAGAAGAAGTCTACGTTGAACAACCACCAGGCTTTCAAAATTCAAAGTTCCCAAATCATGTCTATATGTGTTGGACAAAACATTCTATGGACTTAAACAAGCACTAAGATTATGGTATAACACTTTATCTCAGTTTTTAATTGAGAATAAATTCACTAGAGGTATCATAGATATAACTTTATTTCACAGAAAACATGATGGTCATATAATACTTATTCAAATCTATGTTGATGATATTATATTTAGTTCTACTAATGAGAGCTTATGCTCTAAGTTTTTATATTTGGTTCTGGTTCTACTAATGAGAGAGCTTATGCTCTAAGTTTGCTAAGATTATGCAGAGTAGATATGAAATAAACATGATGGGAGAATTAACTTTCTTTTTAGGTTTACAGGCTTGTTTATGTGCTTGATTTCAAGCAGATCTTAGAGAATCTCATTTGATTGTTGTTAAAAGGATATTTAAATATCTCAAGGGTACTCCAAATCTTGGCATTTGATATCCTAGAAAATATGGATTCAAACTAATAGCCTACTCATATGCAGACTATACAGGTTGCAAAATAGATAGGAAAAACACAATAGGAAGCTGTCAATTTTTTGGAGGCAAACTAATGTCATGGTTTAGCAAGAAACATCATTCTGTGTCAACCTCAACAATTGAAGCTAAATACATTGCTGCTGGGAATTTCTATACTCAGATCTTATGGATGAGAAATCAACTAATGGACTATGGTATGGTGTATAATCAAATTTCTATGTATTGTGACAACACCTGTGCTGTTTCTATTAAAGAGAATCGTGTGCAACACTCTAAAACAAAGCACATAGACATCAGGTATCACTTCATTAGAAAACATGTGATGAATGGTACAATGGAACTTCACTTTGTTTCCACACAGAAGCAACTTGCAGACATATTCACCAAACCATTGGATCAAGCCACCTTCAACAGGTTGGTAAGTGAGTTAGGTATGCTTGTGAGAAGCCGAAGAATAAGATAAATTTCGTTGTATGATTTATTTCATTTTATGATTAATTTCATGTATGAAGGTTTAAATTATTTTCTTCTTCTATTTTATGTTTGTTATTATTTTGGGTGTGAATAATAAATTTATATTTTCAAGGAAAATCTTATAGCAATGTGATGTCCAAAGTTTTTAAATATATATATTTTTTAAACTCAAACCCCTTTAATGATTAATTTATTATTATCATATTTCTCTTTATATTGTATTCAAGCACTTATAAAGGGTAGTGTTGTTCACGTGGCGTTTTGTTCAAGGATTCTCTCAAGCTCACAAAATATAAAATCTTCCTGTTGTAGGTGACCTGGAGTGATGTAGAAAATATAGTAAGAAAGTGTTTTACATCAGTGGATGTCTGATAAAGTACTTATTATAGTATCCACTGATGAGTTGAAAGCTGCTCTTTGTTTCAGCTTCAAAAATTGGCTTCTTTGATGATTAAAATATCAAAGAATTTGAAACCAATGGAATTAAGAAATGTCCATTGCTGCTTAAGAAATATGATGAGGGAAGAAGAACGAATAAGGGTAGAAGTTTGAATATTGGATGCTCCTCTTGAATAGAGAAAAGAGAAACATCAATGTGTCACCCAGTGTGTGCATTAAGTGACAGGTTGACCATTGATCAGAGCATGTTTCTTCTTCTTCTTTTGAGAGGTATTTATAGATGTGATCATTGTAGACTCAGATACCTGTGTCCTTGGAGGTGGACTATTTTCAATAGATACAGCCTTTTGAGAGGTTGCATCTAGAGATGTGCTTTTTCCTTTTAGAACTTAATATACTTTTGAGAGTATATTAAGCAGTCTCTAAGGGTTCTCATTATTCCTTATTTCTTCCTCATAAATTTTCTCTAAATGCTCAACCTCCCCCTCAGCTAATGCTGGTGGTGATTGTTTTGTTTTTTCAACCTTTATCTTTTGAGAGATAGAGGAGGTGGCTTTTGATATAGACTTGTGTTTAGAGGGTTTTGCTATTTGGGTAGAAGGAGTTGGTTCATTACTAACTTCCTTCATTGTAATAGAATTAGAAGAAATAAAGAATAATATAGTAGAGAGTTAAGACAATACCTGAATCAGTTATGACAAGATCCTTAAATAGATGAAGAATATTAAACATAGGGAATCCTACGTAGTATATTAGTTTCTCTACTGTATATATATATATAAATAGTAGTTAATTATCTCCTAACAATTAAACAATTGTAGGATAATTAGCCACTGCTGCAATATCATCAGGTAATAATTATCCTTTTAAAAAGAATAATTATTGACTAATGCTTTTCAGTGTTATTATCTTTATGAACAATTAATTTTGTCAAAAGATAATTACAACTGCGTCAATCAACTGTTAATTAGTCTCTGGTAACTAAGTCATTAGAAAATAATTAACTACTGCTGCAATATCATACTTGTACAAAATTTTCAAAGAATCATATTCACCAAAATTGAGCATACCTAGCTCACTTACCTACCTGTTAAAGGTGGCTTCATCCAATGGTTTGGTGAATATGTCTGCAAGCTGCTTCTCAGTTGGAACAAAATGAAGTTTCACTGTACCATTCATCACATGTTCTCTGATGAAGTGGTATCTGATGTCTATGTGCTTTGTTCTAGAGTGTTGCACATGATTCTTTGTAATGGAAATGACACTTGTGTTGTCACAACAAATAGGAATATGATTGTACACCATACCATAGTCCATCAGTTGATTTTTCATCCATAAGATTTGAGCACAACAACTCCCAATAGCATTGTATTCTGCTTCAGCTGTTGAGGTTGATACAGAATGTTGTTTCTTGCTAAACCAAGATACTAGTTTGCTTCCAAGAAATTGACAGGTTCCTGTTGTGCTTTTTCTGTCTAATTTACAACCTGCATAATCTGCATCTAAATAACATATTAGATCAAATCCAGAATCTCTAGGATACCAAATTCCAAGATTTGGAGTACCCTTAAGATATCTGAATATTCTTTTAACTGTAATCAGACGAGATTCTTTAGGATCTGATTGGAATCTTGCACATAAACAAGTTGAAAACATTATATCAGGTCTACTTGCAGTGAGATATAAAAGAGAGCCTATCATGTCTCTATAACTTGAAACATCAACCTTTTTACCAATTGAGTCTTTGTCAAGTTTAGTGGATGTTGTCATGGGAGTTTTAGAAATTGCAACATCTTGTAAATTAAATTTCCTTAAAAGGTCTTTTAAATATTTTGTTTGATTGATGAAAATTCTATCAGAGGTTTGTTTAACCTGTAAACCTAAAAAGAAAGTTAATTCTCCCATCATGCTCATCTTATATCTACTTTGCATGAGCTTAGAAAACATAGAACATAAGTTCTCATTTCTAGAACCAAATATAATATCATCAACATAGACTTGAACAAGTATAATGTGACCAACATGTTTTCTATAAAATAAAGTTTTGTCTATGATACCTCTAGAAAATTTTTATCAATTAAAAACTGAGATAAAGTATCATACCATGCTCTTGGTGCTTGTTTAAGTCCATAGAGTGCTTTGTCTAACCTGTAGACATGATTGGGAAACTTCTGATCTTCAAAGCCAGGAGGTTGCTAGACATACACCTTTTCTTGTATTTTCCCATTCAGAAAAGCACTCTTTACATCCATCTAATACACTTTAAAATTTGCATGAACAACATAGGCAAGAAATATCCTGATGGCTTCCAATCTAGCTACTGGTGCAAAGGTTTCATCATAGTCAATTCCTTCATCTTGTGAATAACCTTGTGCAACTAGTCTGGCCTTATTTCTTGTCACTGTACCAGCTTCATCCAGCTTGTTTCTGAAGATCCATTTAGTACCAATGATTGATTTATTATTTGGTTTTGGTACTAATCTCCAGACTTTGTTTCTTTCAAACTGATTGAGTTCCTCTTGCATAGCAATTACCCAATCAGCATCTTGTAATGCCTCCTCAACCTTCTTAGGCTCAATCTTTGATAAAAAGTTGAGGTATAGGCATTCATTCTGTGTAGCACTTCTCGTTGACACACCTTTAGTTGGATCTCCTATGATTTGCTCCCTAGGATGATCTCTAATCCCTTTTATTTGTGGAGGAAAACTTCTTGATCATAGATTCCTCCATGAAATTCAGTGCTCTCACCTTCAATGAAAACTCCCCCAGAATTAGTGCTTAGATTAGGGTTTAAGTTTTCTCCTGATGGTGCATTTCCTGATGAAGCTTGTAGATGACTTGAATTTTCATCAGGGATTACTAGATTTTACATTGATTTGCGCACATCAGCTTCACCATCTGATGAGTCAATTTCAGCATCTGTGGACTCATTTTCATTTTCAAACCTTAGTTTGTCATCGCTTCCTTCTGCATTATCATTCATTCCTTCAATCTTTTTATCATCAAAGGCTACATGAACTGATTCCATAACAATGTGGAGTCTAAGGTTGTAAACTCTATATGCTTTGCTTGTTAAAGAATACCCTAGGAAAATTGCCTCATCAGCTTTGGCATCAAATTTTTCCTAAGTTTTCTCCTTGATTTTTGAGAAAAAAGCATCTGCAACCAAACACATGAAGAAACTTAAGTGTGGGTTTTCTACCTGTCATGAGCTCATAAGGAGTCTTTTGATGAGCTTTTACAATAATTGTTCTATTTTGAGTGAAGTAAGCAATAGAGATAGCTTCAGCCTAGAAGTAGGTAGGTAACTTAGCTTCTTCAAGCATTGTTCTTGTAGCTTCAATCAAGGTCCTATTTTTCCTTTCAACAACTTCATTTTGTTGAGGAGTTCTAGGAGCTCAAAAGGTATGTGAAATGCCTTTTTCCACACAAAACATTTTCACTATTGAATTCTTGAATTCAATCCCATTATAACTCCTTAAGCCTTGACTTTCTCTCTAGCTTCAAGTTCTATTCTTTTAATGTGATCAATGATCAGTTGGGGAGCTTCATCCTTGGTATGTAAATACTTAACCCATGAGTATCTTGAGTAGTCATCAACAATTACAAAAGCATACCTTTTTTTGGATATTGACATCACATTAACAGTACCAAATAAATCCATGTGAATTAGATGAATTGGTCTTGTTATTGTTGATGCTTCTTTACTTTTGAAAGAAATTTTATTTTGTTTTCCCTTCTGACAAGATCCACAAAGACCATCTTGAGAAAATTCAAGTTATGGCATTCCTGTCACCAATCCTTTTCTCACCAGACTATTATAGTCTTGAAGTTTAGGTGAGACAGCTTCTTGTGCCATAGCCAACTTTCATCTACTGATGCTTTGCTGTAAAATCATGTATATAGTCCTTCATTTGTTAAGCAGAAGTCAGCTATGTATATGTATACATTGTCTTTTCTGACTCCAGACAATGTAACATCTCCAGTTTTTCTATTGCTTATAAGGCATTGTTCATCCTTAAAGACAACTTGATAGCTTTTGTCACAAAACTGACTAATACTGAGTAGATTGTGCATTAGACCATCAACCAGAGCTACATTTTCAATGATGACATTTCCATGAACTACTTTGTCATATCCCATAGTGTATCCAATGTTGTCATCTCCAAAGGACACTTTAGGGCCAGCTTTCTCCTCAAACTGTGAGAGCAGGGACTTATTTCTAGTCATGTGTCTTGAACATCCACTATCCAAGTACCATAACTGCTGCTTCTTCTTTCCCTACACACATATGTAAACTAGTTAGATCTTTTAGGAACCCAAGCCTGCTTGGGTTTAGATTTAACAGGTCTATACATAGTCATGGGTTGTGTATTCTTTTTCTTTTCTTTCCTTTTTTTAGGAGGTGAAAGATCCACCTTGGTCCTAGGAGGTTTGTGGACAACCTTTGATTTTTGAGGAGATATTCTCCTTGTGTTATTATAAACATTAGGCATAGGGGGATGAGTATAATAACAATTTCCATAGGCATTGTAAGAAAATGATGGATGTTTAAAGTCACCACAATTATAACATGTCATATATTGAGGTGATGCAATGTATGGACAAGGAATTGTACATGAAACAAGAGGAGCATGCATGTTATTAGTAATTTTTGTGCATTTAAAAGCAAGGTGGTTGGAGTTCCCACACTTGGTGCATGTCTTCCTATGTGCATTAGGCATTGTTGCATACTTACTGTATTTATTAATACCTAATTTGTCATTCCTATTTTTCTTAGGCTCAGATATTGGACTGCTTTTTAGCTTCTCTTTTAATTATTTGTTAGAAAGCAAACCAATATTTTTAGTAGTCTTTTTCTCTAGCCCAGGTTCCAAAGATTTCTTTACAGAAGTTGAATTTTTACCTTTAGAACTCTCGCCTTTTTCAATCTCAGTAGGTTTAACAAATTTGATTGGTTTTAATTTTCCTACTGATTTAGGCTCTGAGCTATCTTCTGATTCTTTATCAATGGTGATGGGTTGTTGACCAACTGATATAACAATGGGCATGTCTGAGTATCCTAATCCAGCCTTTTGATTTGGATTTTGTGAGTTTAAAAGATCCTATACTTTGTGTGAGGATTGTGTCCATTGTTTTATTTTATCTTGTTCAGCCTTGAGTTTTTCAACTAGATAAGCTTCTCTTTTCAAGGCATTGTCAAGATGTCTCTTAGCATTAAGAGCTTCTATTTTGACCTCTTCTAGGATTAACAAATCAGATTCTAGTAAAGTATTTCTTTTAGAAATAATATTATTGGTCTCAGTAATCTTATTGTTTTCTTTTGTAAGAGATCTTAAACTAGCACTCAAGTTGTGAAGACCCCGATTTGTAAATAAATTTCGTGATGAAATCTAATTATTTTTGCTTATTATTTTTTTATTATTATGAAAATTATTTTCTTATAAGTTGTGAATATTGAAATTATTTTCTTATTATGAAAAATTTATCTGCAATGTGATGTCCAAAAGATTTATTTTCTAAATGATTTTGTAAAGCTTATGAGGATTATAAGTTGTTCTACCTTTAAAGGAGTGTTTTGGCATGAATGCTTCGGGTAGCTACAGTACCCGTTTTTTTTAAAATACTCCACTGATGGGGGGAGGGAACAGCAGCATTAAATGCTCATCATCCCTACCATTACCCTAGAGTCAGCTATGAAAGATGACCGAAGGACACAGCAGCCATTTCAATCACTCTCTCCTTCTTCAGTCATTTCCTTTCTTTTCATAACCAACAGCTGAGATCAAGTTGATCCTACGGTTCTTGTTGTTCAACCAAGTGATATATATACACATCACGCTGTTGTAACCTTGATTCTACCTTTCTAAACTTCCATCAAACTTAAATATAATTTTCGAGACAGCAGTTCTTCTTGAAGGATAAACCGAAGCATTTATTTTCTTCCTACAGTAAGGAGGTAAGAGCATCTTATTTAAGTCTTGCTAAATTTCTTGCGTCTCTGCTCTACCTACCACCTTTAATACCATGTTCATTTATTCTCAAAAGTATGACTTAATGCATATTCTAACGATCGGAGTAAATGTCATTTATTTCAAGTTGTCTAGTTGGGTGTAGTGTTGTTGACAACCACCTGATGGACAAACCTTTAACTACCAAACATTCTGTTGACAGTAGTCGCAACCCCATGCTTGAATATTCTTTAACCTGATTTTCTTTACCCTAAACCGTGTTTAGGATGGCATGCAGACCAAAAGAAATGTTATGTATCACTGAGAGAATGATGAGTTTTGACCTAAGTGTGGATATGGTTGAGGGCACCACACATGGAGGAATAAGGAAGACGACCCTGTATCTGAGGCAGACTTTAACTTAGTCTCTGACGAGTATGGGTTAATCCCTGATGAGTTAATCCCTGATGAGTTAATCCCTGATGAGTTAATCCCCGATTAATCCCCGATGAGTTAATCCCTGATGAGTTAATCCCCGATGAGTTAATCCCTGATGAGTTAATCCCCGATGAGTTAATCCCTGATGAGTTAATCCCCGATTAATCCCCGATGAGTTAATCCCTGATGAGTTAATCCCCGATGAGTTAATCCCCGATGGGTTGATAATCCCCGATGGGTTGATAATCCCCG
>CM025780.1:11601846-11621647 GCA_014636745.2 Centella asiatica | reverse complement strand
TTTCGAGACAGCAGTTCTTCTTGAAGGATAAACCGGAGCATTTATTTCCTTCCTACAGTAAGGAGGTAAGAGCATCTCATTTAAGTCTTGCTATATTTCTTGCATCTCTGCTCTACCTACCACATTTAATACCATGTTCATTTATTTTCAAAAGTATGACTTAATGCATATTCTAACGATCGGAGTTAATGTCATTTATTTCAAGTTGTCTAAGATGGGTGTAGTGTTGTTGACAACCACCTGGTGGACAAACCTTTAACTACCAAACATTCTTTTGTCAGTAGTTGCAACCCCATGCTTGAGTATTCTTTAACCTGATTTTTAACCCTAAACCATGTTTAGGATGGCATACAGACCATAGGAAATGTTACGTATCACTGAGAGAATGATGAGTTTTGACCTAAGTGTGGTTATGGTTGAGGGCACCACACATGGAGGAGTGAGGAAGACGACTCTGTATCTGAGACAGATCTTAAGCTAGTCTCTGACGGGTTTGAATTAGTCTCTGATCTTGTAAAATAATCCCCGATGGGTTGATAATCCCCGATGGGTTATTACTCCCCGATGGGTTGATAATCCCCGATGGGTTGATAATTCCCGATGAGTTATTAATCTCCGATGGGTTGATAATCCCCGATGAGTTATTAATCCCCGATGGGTTGATAATCCCCGATGAGTTATTAATCCTCGATAGGTTATTAGTCTCCGATGAATTAAAGCGTAGTAATTCCCTGATGCGCAGTTTGTTTTAAAACTATAAAATGATATTTTCTTAAATTATTTTAAGATGTTTAAATTAATTTCTTAACCTCAATAGTTTTTATATCAGATTGAGACGTTAAAAGTTAAGGACATCACATGTGCATTTTCCCTCATATTTTAACCCAGATATTAAATTCATCTTGTGATATGTATATTCTTACAGAATTTTCCACTCACGAGTAAATTAAATTTTGGTCGTGAGCAAAGGACTGAGGCAAGTATATTCACAATCTCATGCTTATTTCAGTTTAACGCATTATCATTTGTTTCGATATGCGTAAAAGGTTGGATTTATATTTTAATTGTTCTGATGAATGAGCATGCTATGCTTTTGATTCTGCTAGCATGATATGAATGATGATGCATTCCAACTACTAATAAAAAGAAATGTTTGGTACTTAAAGGTTCGTCTATCAAGTGGTTGTCAACATTCTTACACTCATCTTGGGTCAGCTTCTTAAAATAAACAGTCATTAACTCCAGGTGTTAAAGCATGCCTTAAATCGTACTTTTGGAAATGAATTAACAAAGTATTAAACGTGGCATGCATAACAGAACAATAGTGTAAGAAATAGAGTAGGACTTTAATGTAATGCCCTTACCTCCTTGGCTGCAAAGAAGAAATTAAAAGCTTGAGTTGTTCTTCCAAAAAGACAGTTGCTTTGAAAGCAAACCTGGATTTGCTGGTATACTGTATAGAAATTTATAAAGGTGGGGCTAGAGTTGTACCAACACGATATATATATAACACTTGCTGAACAACAAGAGCCGTTGGATTATTTAATTTCAGTCGTTGGCTGTGAAAGAAATAACAAGCTTTAGAAAGAAGTGATTGATTTGAAAAGGCAGTGTTACGATTGTTAATAGACAGTCAGTCATCTATTATAGCCCGCTCTAGTGCACTGTTGGAGATGATGTGCATTAATTGCTTTATGTCTCACAACAGTCTTTGATTCAAAAATAGGTATTGTAGCCTAAACCCGTTCACACCCAGTGCTTCTACCCACGTGTACATATACACAAACACAAGATAAACTTGAATAAAATAATCTTTTAAATACTTGTGCTCAAAATACATTTAAAACCTTTTTTTTTTCGACATCACATTGCCATTGATCTTGTTAGGAATTATAGCATTTGATGATGATGTATAACACTTAGAATTGTTAAAATTTTATAAATGTACAAATACCTGCAGTAATGCACTATGAGAATCTACTATCAAGAAACTACAAGAAAGCATCACAAACTACAATGAATACACTTGGAGAGTTCAACAAATGTCAAAGTTGATCAAGCAAAATTAGCCTGTCAGAGACTAAGTGTTTGTTCATCAGAGACTAATTTTGAAGCAACCAGTGACTATCCATCAGAGAATAAATTTTCACTAACATAAGGGATGACATATGACTAAAGACGGTGGAAATAAGATAAGGATGACTGTCCAATAAGGAGAGATTGGCTACCAAGGAAGCTTCAAGGAAATAAGTTATACACACACACATCAAGTTACAAGTAAGAAACCTGCAAAGCCTCAAGCATGAATCCTGCAGAACAACAAGTTGAAATACTGCAGATACAACTTATAACAACTTGAAACAAGAAGTTCATTGAAGTTGGACTAATTATGTCCAGAGAAGCCCGCAAAGATAAGATATATTGCTGATATCTTAACTTGGGAACTCCAAGAAGAATAATGGAAGCTGGTACAGTGAATATACACCAGAAAAGTCACATAAACAGGCTGGCATGTAAGGGAGGTTGAATAATGAAAAAAGTTGTGTGACAAAGCTGCAAGTACCAATAAACTACAAAGATATTTTTGGTAAACAGCTCAGAATAGAAGCTTGGAGTATATGGAAGCTGTGTCTATAAATAGACATAGGGCAGCTGAGCTAAAGTATGCATCCGATATCTAAGAATTTTGAAGATTAACAACAAGAATATATCTTATCTCAGATATCTCTTAGAATAACACTTCCATATATATAGAGAGTTTGCAGCTGTAATTAGTTTTACAAAAAAAGAAGCAAGTTATTACAACTTGAGAAGCTGTTTTTGTAAACAGAAGAAATTGTAAAGATTCAATTTAATTGACAATATCATTCTTTATTGTTGATTACAATTTATATCTTGCAATATTGCTTTACTATTTCTATTGTTTTATCATTTCAGTAAAGTTTTATAACTATTCTTGGAAATTAAATTGTTTATAACAGTTTTGTTTTGAAGAAAAGTTTGTAATTGTATTCAACCCCCCCTTCTACAATTACTCACATGGGACAAACAATCGGTATCGGAGCTATTCTAGATTAATTCAATCTGGATATCATGAGTAATTCAAAGGACAACACCAGAGTTCCACAACTCAGAAAGGGTGAATACTCATTCTCGAAACAAAGGATCTTGAGTTATCTTGATGCATAAGATGACCAATACTTGGAGATTATTGAAAAAGGTCCTCCAGAAATAAAAAAGCTTGTACCTGGCATCACCTCTGATGGAGTTACTGCACATGACAAGTATGAAGCAAAAACTCCAAAAGAATATACTCAATCAGAAAAGGAAGAGGCTGCCAAGGATAAAAAGGTCAAAGATATCCTTATCATAGCACTTGATAACAACATGCTATACAAAGTTATGAAGTGCAAAACATCAAAGGAGGTTTGGGACAAGCTCACTATTCTATGTGAAGGACATGACCAAATCAAGCTGAATAAACAACTCCTGTTGATTCAACAATATGAGTTCTTTACTGCCAAGGATGGTGAATCTCTTGATGATCTATATGAGAGATTCATCTAATTAATTAATGATTTATCTACCTATGGCTAGGAATATTATATGTTTCAAGTGAATCACAGATTTCAAAGTGCTCTTCCCAGAGATTGGGATCCAAAGACTACTGCAATCAGAGAAGCCAACAAAGATCTCGGTCTTCTAACACTAGATGAAATATATGGAAATTTGAAGACCTATGAGTTGGAAATCCAGCAATGGAATAAGCAACACTCCAAAGATAAATCGGTTGCTTTGATTGCAGAGCCAAAGAAAAAGAAGCTTAGTGGACACATGAAGGTTTCCATTAAGAAAGAAGATTCCAATGATGAGGAAGAAGAAGAGAGTGAGTCTGAAGAAAATGAAGTTAAAAGCTACACACCTGAGGAGCTAGATGAAATTGAAGAAAGCTTGGCCTACATTGCTAGAAGATTCAAAAACCTGAGATTTCAAAGAGGGAGGAAGTCTAGGAAAAGCTCATCAATATCAACATCTACTTCTGTGAAGCCAAGTCAATCAACCTTGATTGACAAATCTAAAATCAGGTGTTATAACTGTAATGAGTTTGGTCACTTTGCTAGTAAATGCAAGAAGCCCAGCACTGAGAAAAAAAAAAGACTTCAAGGATGATCAAGTAGATTACAAAAAGAAGTACTTTAATCTTCTCAAGAAAAAGGGAAAAGCATTCATAGCTAAAGGCAAGGACTGGGTGGATTAATTCAGATGGATCTGATGTTGAGGAAGAGTTTGTAAATTTGGCTTTAATGGCTAAATCCTCAAGTAATTCTGAAGGAGAAGCTGAATCACAAAACTCATCACCATCTAAGGTACATAACTTCAATAATTCTTCAATTTCTAAAGTTGAATGTGAAACCACAATTCAAGAAATGGCCAAAGAGATTTATGACTTGTGTGACGACCCCAAAATCCCATACCGGACTAGGGCATCATCATAAGAAGGTAAAGATAACCATTCATCCATTCCCAAATAAATACTGAATAAAAACAGCATTTAAGAGTTATTACAACCCAAGAATTTAGTAATTACAGCGGAAGCTATTACATCATTTCCTAATAACAAAATAAATCTCATCGACTCTTCAAACGTCTTCCTTCTTTCCTTCATTCATTCCTTTCTTTCCTTCATCAGTTCTATCAAAAGATAAACACTTAGCAGCTTATCATCTTTGCTTTCCCCTTGTCAGAGGGTTCAGCTTTAGCTTTCTGTCCTGCAAATCATTAACATTCAACATGGGTGAGCGTTTTACGCCCAGCAAGTATATACACGTAGAGGCAAATATGAATAATTCAACGAATTTCATCTGGAATCAAAGGAGAGAAATTCAAATTCTGTTTGTGAGGCTTGGTGAAGCAATACCAAGTCCTCGGAAACCTTCAAAATCTTTGAGGATTCACTGATGATATACAACTTGTGATCCCCCCTTGAAGAAAGTCAGGTATACACCTGATCATAACATTCTCAAATATCCAACGGGGGCTACACCCGTGGATCTGCTAACCATACAGTACACAGCTGGCCAGGCTGGACCGCATGATCCCTCTGAGTGACTACGTAGTCAAATAACATTTCCTCTTGGTCAGGTGAAGAACACATCAGCACCTTTCCTTTCCTCTTGCCAACCATGTGGCATAACCCCCATAAGGGGCATCATTCACATTCTCGTTGCATAGACATAAGATTGAAAACATAGCTGAAATTCAAAGCTCATTTATATCCATGCATCATCATTCATATCATGCTAGCAGAATCAAAAGCATAGCATGCTCATGCATCAGAACAATGAAAGTATAAATCCAACCTTCTACGCATATCGAAACAAATGATAATGCGTTAAACTGAAATAAGCATGAGATTGTGAATATACTTGCCTCAGTCCTTTGCTCACTACCAAATTTAATTTACTCGCGAGTGGAAAATTCTGTAAGAATATACATATCACAAAAATGAATTTATTATCTGGGTTTAAAATATGAGGGAGAAATGCACATGTGATGTCCTTAACTTTTAACGTCTCAATCTGATATAAAACTATTGAGGTTAAGAAATCAATTCAAACATCTTAAAATAATTTAAGAAAATAGCATTTTATAGTTTTTAAAACAAACTGCGCATCAGGGAAGTACTATGCTTTAACTCACTGGAGACTAGTAACCCATCGGGGATTATCAGTCTTTCGGGGATTATTAACCCATCGGGGATTATCAACCCATCGGGGATTATCAACCCATCGGGGATTATCAACCCATCGGGGATTATCAACCCATCGGGGATTAACTCATCGGGGATTAACTCATCAGGGATTAACTCATCGGGGATTAATCGGGGATTAACTCATCAGGGATTAACTCATCAGGGATTAACTCATCAGGGATTAACCCATACTCGTCAGAGACTAAGTTAAAGTCTGCCTCAGATACAGGGTCGTCTTCCTTATTCCTCCATGTGTGGTGCCCTCAACCATATCCACACTTAGGTCAAAACTCATCATTCTCTCAGTGATACATAACATTTCTTTTGGTCTGCATGCCATCCTAAACACGGTTTAGGGTAAAGAAAATCAGGTTAAAGAATATTCAAGCATGGGGTTGCGACTACTGTCAACAGAATGTTTGGTAGTTAAAGGTTTGTCCATCAGGTGGTTGTCAACAACACTACACCCAACTAGACAACTTGAAATAAATGACATTTACTCCGATCGTTAGAATATGCATTAAGTCATACTTTTGAGAATAAATGAACATGGTATTAAAGGTGGTAGGTAGAGCAGAGACGCAAGAAATTTAGCAAGACTTAAATAAGATGCTCTTACCTCCTTACTGTAGGAAGAAAATAAATGCTCCGGTTTATCCTTCAAGAAGAACTGCTGTCTCGAAAATTAAATTTAAGTTTGATGGAAGTTTAGAAAGGTAGAACCAGGGTTACAACAGCGTGATGTGTATATATATCACTTGTTTGAACAACAAGGACCGTCGGATCAACTTGATCTCAGCCGTTGGCTATGAAAAGAAAGGAAATGACTGAAGAAGGAAAGAGTGGTTGAAACGGTTGCTGTGTCCATTGGTCATCTTTCATAGCTGACTCTAGGGTAATGATAGGGATGATGAGCATTTAATGCTGTTATTCCCCCCCAGCAGTGGAGTATTTAAAAAGAGGACGGGTACTGTAGCTACCCGAGGCATTCCCGCGAAACACTCCTTTAAGGGTAGAACAACTCATAACCTCATGAGCTTTACAAAATCATTTTAAAAATCTTTTGGACATCACATTGCAGATAAATTTTTCATAAGAAAATATAATTTCAATATTCACAACTTATAAGAAAATAATTTTCATGAAGAAAAATAAGCTAAAATAATTAAATTTCATAACGGAATTTATTTACAAATCCGGGTTTTCACAGCAAGAGATATTATATTACTGAAAGGATGATGAAAGTCGACCTAGGTATGGTCATGGTTGAAGAACACCACCCATGGAGGAGTGAGGAAAACACCACTGTATCTGAGACAAGTCTTAACTTAGTCTCCGAAGGGTTAGAGTTAGTCTCTGACCCTATAAAATAGTCCTTGGGAGATTCTAAGTTAGTCTCCGACAGGCTAAAACAATTAGTCTCTGATAGGCTAAAACTGTTAGTCTTCGATGAAGGAAATTCGTTAGTCTTTGATGAAGGAAGTTCAAATTAGTCTCTGATGACATCATCCTTAGTCTCCGACAGGCTAAGTTTAGTCCCTGATGACATCATCCATAGTCTCTGATGGGCAAATTATGCTAGTCTGTAATGACTAAAGTTCTTTGTCCCCGAGGAGTTCATTGATGACTTATCGAGTTTAGCGATGAACGAATCATCCCCTGACAGCCGAGAGAGTTTGGAGATAGCCAAATGAGTTTGGCGATAGCCAACTGAGTTTGGCGCTAACTTGTTGAGTTCGACACTGAACAAGTTGTCACCCGACGAGTTTGGCGACGAAGAAGATTATCCCTTGATGGGTAGTTTTCCCATTGATGTCCAGTCATCCCATGACAGGAAATTATCCCCTGATGATAAATTATCCCTTAATGATTTATTATCCCCTGTTGACTAAGTATCCACTGACGGTCAGATTATATTTCGGTGGTCATTTTTAAACCCTGACGACCACTGTTATGCTTTAACGTTTATTCCTTGATGTGCAGTTTGTCTTCAAAACAATAAAACGTTATTTTCTTAAATTATTTTATGATGTTTAATTAATTATTTAACCTCAACAGTTCTTACATCATATTTGAAACATTAAAAGTTTAAGGACATCACATATGCATTTTCTCTCATATTTTGACCAAGGTATTAAATTTATCATGTTATATGCATGTTTTACAGAATCTTTCACTCATGAGTAAATTAAATTTGATTGTGTGCAAAGGACCGAGGCAAGTTTATTCTCACTCTTATGCTTATTTCAGTTAAGCACATGATCAATTGATTTGACATGCGTACAAGGTTATAACTTTTATGTTTAAATTTCCTTGTGAATCAAAATGTTACGCTTTAATTTTTGCTAGCATGATATGAATGAAAGTGCATGGATATAACTGAGCTTTGATTATCAGTTATTTTTTTTTCAATTTTATATATGTGCTAATGAATGAGAATGATATGTCCCTTAAATAGGTTATGTCACATGGTTGGCTAGAGGAAAGGAAAGGTGCTGATTTGTTCTTCACCTAACCTAAAGGAATTATAAGTGACTACATACGTTCACACAAGGAGGGATCATACGGTCACAGTTAGGCTAGCTATGTATCGTATGGTTAGCAGATCCAACGGGTTTAGCCCCCGATGGATATTTTGAGAAAGTTGTACATAAGTGAATACCTGCCTTTCTTCAAGGAGGATTACACATTGTTTGTCATCAGTGATCCTAAAGATTCTTCAAAGATTTCCGAGGCATTAGTATTGTGTCACTGAGCCTCATAAACAGAATTGAACTTCCATCAATATTCCAGATTTGTTTCTCTGATTTGTTTATATACTTGTTAGGCGTAAATCGTTCATTCTTATTGAACTTAATGTCTTGCAGGGCATGGTCCAAAGGCTAAACTCTCTGACAAGGGGTAGGCAAAGATGATCAGCTATTGAGTTTGACTAACCCTTTTGAGAGCCAATAAGGAAGGAAGAAAGGAAGATGTTGTAAAGAGTGATGTTTTGTATTATAATATAGAGATAGAATAGTTTCCGCTGAGAATGTAATATTTTGGGTTGTAATAACTCTTTACTAATTCCTTTTATTAGTATTTATGCTATGAATAGATGTGAAGTTATCTTTCCTTCTTTTGATGAAGCCCTGGTCCAGTAAGGGATTTTGGGGTCGTCACAGTTGGTATCAGAGACCAATTATGGCCAAAGGTGATTCGTAAGAAACACTGCCTGTAAACTGCATCCGGGAGTAGGGAATATTGCGATATGTCCCAGGATTACTCCAGTAGAGGAATTTAAGGATTTGACGCTAGAATTGAGGTACTAGGATAGGTTAATGGGCTAAGGATTAAGGCTTATGTTAGAAACAAAGGTTGTTGAACACGTTAAGGGTATAAACTGCTAAGGAAGGATAAGACTGAAACGAAGACACCACTTTATAGACATATCATTGCATGCATTGTTTATTGAGAAGTTTAGATTTATTGACTTAAAATGTTTTATGTAGATGGCCAGAGATCGCTCTAGATCCCCCACATGTCTTCTTAGAGTAAACTTCCCAGTCTATGACTTTTCATTTGAAGAGGAAGAGGAGCCTAGCATGGAGTCTCCGTTGTTCACCCCACCATCGCCGGTACACGAGGGCCCTAGCCTTGCTACAAAGCTAACACAAGAGGCCGTACCCTCTACTGTTCGTCGTGAGCCGCGCATTGGCCACACAACATGGAAGAGTAAAATACGTCATTATTTTAGTAGTAACCATGGTATGGCTCCGAGACTCGCCTCACCACGGGTACTAGTGCTATCCCATGACAGAATAGTACGTAATTACGATGCAGAAGTCCACCATCGCTTGGCAGCTCTCACCATGACTGTTCGATGACAGGCTGCCATTATTTCTAGGTTTCACACAGCCGCGTCATCATGGTGATCCTCCTTTTGGTTGACTCAGAGCCTGTATCACCAATTGATGTTAGAGATGCATGCACAGATGGTCGCAACATCAATGGCTAATCCAACGACAACGTGTTTGGAGCAGATGAGCACCTACTGCGTGCACCGCATTGAAGAGACACGTATGTTGTCTCGACATTGGGAACAGGAGGCAGAGCATGAAAGATCACTAGACATGGAGGATGAGGATGATTAGACATAGGAGACTGATGTAGAACTCTTAAGCAGAGGTTATTTTATGTATGTTATTGAACTTTGTTTGGGTAGTTGCGATTATCATGGATGTATTCGTCCAGTAATTTACTTTGGCCTATGACTGTCTCGCTTTAAGGATGTTAGAGGATGATGTCTATGACAGCCTGTTGTGTACACGATTGATGATTATTTTGATATATCTAAATGCTTATGTTTTGCTTAATGCTCTTCACCTTATCGGGTTATAAATTTCTTGAGCCACATAAAGAATGGAATGCTTCGTGAAGGATGTTTAACTCCTTATATGTATTATATTAGATTATGGATGGAGGCAGGAGACCAGGATGACCCGAGAGAAGAAACCTCCGTAACAACACACTAAGGCTTGGAAATTTGGCACATGTGGAAAGAGAAAATGAAGCTGAAAATGCTGACAAAGTTGTCGTAGAGGACAACAGTGTTGGGTTTCGTAGGGTAAAACGCAGCGGAAAAAAAATACGATTAAAATAAAGAAAAATAATACAAAACGAAACCCAAACCCAAGGATCTATATGAAACAATTTAATATAGATAGTTTAAAATTTTACCGAATGAATTGTGCGAATCTGAAGCTTTGGTGAAGGTGTTGATCGTCTCCAAATCATTAACGTAATCCAACTAGACAGCGTCTCTACGGTATCCACACGAACACCCACGAACAGTCTCACGATTCGAACAAGAAGAGTTACAGTACTAGCTGTACGATATGTATCTCTCTTTTCTCTCTATATCTCTGAACTCTAGTCTCTCTCTTATGAGCAACTAGGGTTCTTAGAATACGTAAAACGTAAGTTAGAGAGAATTGCTGATATATCATATATATAGCCTTTTATAGAGTAATTACAAAACCTAATCTAATTAGGAGACTTAAAATCCAAATTTTATATTTATTAGATATATATTTAATCAAGTCTCACTTAATTAATATATATATATATATATGTACAAATAAATAAATATATTTGTATTTCCTTCTAAAGGACTCTACTTCATACAGATCACACACACACACACACACACACACACACACACATATATATATATAATTTAAAATTTAAAGCCAAGATTTAATTAAATCAATCTTATTGATATATTAAAATCATTGACATTTAAATTATATCTCCTTGACGAATGTTCTTTGTGTGTGACCCTGTAGGTTATTATTACATTGGCAATAATTTTAAATCATATTACAAAATTATAAACAGTGAGCGGCATCTACTAATGCATCACTGTTACCCAAGTAATAATAAAGTCATAGATTCGACGTTACCTTTCGTGACCAATGTTTCAATGTAACTTAATCCTTTTAACCATGATATCTAAGATTAAATTCAAGGCATGGATGTGTCATCCTCTTTATAATTTAATCTCAGTTTTCTTGATCAATGAGTAGACTATATGAAACAAATCTCTATTTGAGCATGGCCATGCATTTCATAGTTTCACTCAATCAAGAGGCCTATAGATATCACCCCTAATTTATAGGAGGGTTAAATTCCATCTACATCATTCCCATTTCTCACATAACTCATTATGCATCCAACAATCACCTTTATCGTCCACCCGGTTAAAGGTGACTTTTGATAATGTCAAAACGCATAACTCCTTATGTAGAAATGTTATGACTTCAGGTCAAAGGACCATTACATCATTGTCACTATGAGAATTACTTATGACACATAGCATAATCCATGTAGAATTCTCATGGTGGGTCTGTCCAGTACTATGTTCTCTAACATATACCTATGTATCAACTTAATATATCTCGTATATATTTATGACCAATGAGATATGGCCATCAATTAATAACATACTGGTCTCAATGTATTATTGTTGTCCCACTGACAATGATACTCGACTAGGGACATTTAAGAATAATGATACATTACATACTTATATTATCTCATATTCAAGTCACATACTTGAATCCATTTAATTAGTATCATTCTTCTAAGGACATTTATTATGTTAACATTTATATAACGCAGTAAATAAAACATAATAAAAGAAATTATCATTTAACCAAAAACATATCATAAATATAGTGTCACAATCATTACATAATTGGCCACTAGGGCATACACTCTAACAAACAGCTCAGAGGAGGTGGAAGGGAAGAACCGCAATCCCCCACATGTTCCACCACCACCCCTTATTAATGACACTAACTCTGCCAACAACAATGCTACCGGGAATGCAGTTGACAACCCATTAGCTCAATTTCTACAGATCATTCATGAGGCTGTGGCCGCGAACCAGCTAGCTCCACCACCACCTCAACCACCAAGGCCTGTTGCTCGTGGACCATGTATTCGAGAGTTCACTGGCATTAACCCCCCCCCCCCCCCCCCCCGACCTTTGACGGGAAGGGAGGACCCACTGTAGCACATTATTGAATAGAGGAGATAGAGAAAGCCTTTGACTTAGTGGACGTGCCAGAGGATTGCAAGGCTAAATATACGACTTTCATGCTGAAAGATGAAGTAAATCACTGGTGGAAAGGTGCCAAGAGGATGGAACTAACAAAAAGGGAAGCTGCGAGGAACACTAACACTGTGATAACCTGGGAGCAATTCACCTAGAAGTTTAGGGAAAAGTTCTACCCTTTAGTGTCTCCAATGCGATGGAAATGAGGTTCCTGAATCCAAAACAAGGGTCCATGACAATAGACGAATACGAGGCAAAGTTTAATGAACTGATGAGGTACGCTCTTCACCAGGTGAACGATGAAGGAAGGAAGGCTCGAAGATTTGAACAAGGGTTAAACCCTTGGATTCTGAGGCATGTAGCAATTTTCTAGCTGGAAACTTTTGATGCAGTTGTGGAAAAAACAAGAATCGCAGAATGGAGCAACAAGACAGTACATGAGTTCAATCGAGAGAACAAGAAGGGAGATAGGAGGAAGGGAAACGATAGAGGAAACCATCAGAACCTTGGTGGTATAAAGAAGGAAGAGGGGAGCAACAACAATATTAGTCTGAGCAATAGTGGAAAGAGGAACTGGAAGGAGTAATCATCCGAGGGCATTGTAAGGAGGGATACTATGTGTGCAAATTACGGGAAGAACCATGGCACAACCCCGTGCTTAAGAGGGAAGGATGTTTGTTTCAAGTATCGCCAACTGAGGCACTTCTCCTCAAATTATCCAACATTGAACCCCACCGCTGCCAATCCCCGAGGAAGACCACAACAACAACCTTAGCAAATTAACAGACCACTTGCTGCAGTAAGGCACATCTCTCCTAATTGCCCTCAAAAGAAAGGTGGCAAACCCATGCTGACGGGAGCCAACACTGTACCAGTGCGACCATAAGTGAGGACTTACAACTTGATCGTGCAAGATGTTGTGGCTTCTGATGATGTGGCTTCTGATGATGTTGTGACAGGTAAACTACTACTGAACTCCTTACCTGCTCATGTATTGTTTGATTCGGGTGTTACTCGAAGTTTTATATCTGAACGGTTAGCTAGGAATATGCTAGTTCGGCCTGAACTTCTACCTAAGCCCTTAGAAGTAGTAGTTGTCAATCGTGAGGTGGTAAGCATTTCTCATGTTTACCCTTACTACAATTCGACGTAATATTGAGAATGGACAGGTTATTCAAATACCAAGCTAATATTGATTGTAAGAAGAAGCGAGTAGTCCTGCGCTCTCCTCAAAGGGCGAATGTTTGGTTCCATGGCACCAAGATGGTAAAATCATCGCTATTCATGACCATGATCCAGACAAAGAAGATGATTCGCAAGGGTTGCGAAGCCTTCTTGGCTTATGTGCACGATACCGACAAGGATGAAATTAAGATCGAGGATGTCCCTGTGGTAAGGGAGTTTGCAGATGTATTTCCAGAAGAGTTGCCTGGACTACCCCGGGATAGAGAAGTGGATTTTGAAATCAACTTGGTCCCCAGTACCGCGCCAATCTCCAAGGCCCTGTACCGCGTGGCACCATCTGAACTGAAGGAACTGATGATGCAGTTACAAGAACTCTTGGATCGAGGATTGATTAGGCCAAGTGTGTCACCCTGGGGTGCACCAGTATTATTTGTTCGAAAGAAAGATGGATCAATGATACTCTGCATTGATTATCGAGAGTTGAACAAGGTTACGATCAAGAATAGGTACCCCCTGCTGCGGATAGATGATCTTTTTGATCAACTTAAAGGAGGGAGGTACTTCTCAAAAATTGATCTTTGCTCAGGCTACCACCAATTGAATATCAAAGAGGAGGACATACCAAAGATGACATTCCGAACTCGTTACGGCCACTAAGAGTTCTTGGTGATGCCATTTGGATCGACAAATGCACCAACAACTTTCATGGACTTGATGAATCGTGTCTTCAAACCATTTTTAAATGAGTTTATCATTGCTTTCATTGATGATATTCTCATCTATTTGAAGATGGCGAAGGAGCATGAGGAACACCTGAGGACAACGTTGGAAATTCTAAGAAAAGAGCAATTATTTGCCAAATTTTCCAAGTGTGAATTCTAGCTAAAGGAAGTGAAGTTTCTTGGTCATGTGATCAACGAAACTGGTGTCACGGTGGACCCCATTAAGATAAAAGCAATCACGAGATGGCCTCAACCAAAAACCCGACAGAAGTAAGGAGTTTCTTAGGTTTGGCAAGCTATTACCGGAGGTTTGTTAAGGATTTCTCGAAATTAGTTGTGCCTTTGACGAACTTGACTAGAAGGATTGTGAAATTTGTTTGGACTCCTGATTGTGAGAAGAGTTTCTAAGAATTGAAGACAAGGTTGAATACAACCCCTATTTTGACGCTATCGAATGATAAGGGCGAATTCATTATTTACAGCGATGTGTCAAAACAAGGACTTGGAGCAGTTTTGATGTAGCATGGTAAAGTGATTGCTTATGCCTCAAGATAGCTAAAAGATTGCGAAAAATGATACCCTATGCACGACATAGAATTGGCAGCTATCATTTTTGCGTTGAAGATTTAGAGGCACTACCTTTATGGTGAGAAGTGTGAGATATATATTGACCACAAAAGTTTGAAGTATATATTCACGCAAAAGGAACTCAACATGCATGAAAGGTATTGGTTAGAATTGATTCAGGACTATGACTGTTCTATCAACTACCATCTCGGAAAGGCGAATGTGGTTGCAGACGCGCTCAACCATCGTGAAAGACTGAATGTGATAACCATCCAAGAAGATGTCAGAAAAGAATTTGAATGCCTGCAACTTCATACCTTTACCACCACCCAGAGGATAGACATGGAAGGAGAAATTCGAGCTCGGCCTCAATTGCATGACCTCATTAAAGTCACACAAGAAGAGCATTGCAAGGAAATGGACAGATTAATTAAGGGAGAGAAAGGAAATATCTCATGAACAACAATGGATTGTTGCTATATGAAGGTTGAGTGTGGATTCCTGCGAAGGCTGAATTAAAGCAAGAACTTCTACATGAAGCCCACAACTTAAAGTTCTTCATTCATCCAGGAAGCACGAAGATGTACCAAGACTTAAAACAAGGCTTTTAGTGGCCCAACATGAAGAGAGAAATAGCTAATTGGGTGAGTAGATGCTTAACATGTCAAAGGGTTAAACCAGAACATCAAAAACCAAGCAGACTACTTCAACCATTGAAAATTCCGGAGTGGAAGTGGGAGTTCATCACAATGGACTTCGTAATTGGATTACCAACTACACTTGGAGGGATGAATGCCATTTGGATCATAGTTGATAGATTGACCAAATCAGCACATTTCTTGGCCATCAAGTACACCTACAAGATGGATTAAATGGTGAAGTTATGTGTTAAGGAAATTGTGAGTCGACATGGAGAGCCAGTCTCCATTATCTCTGATTGAGACCCAAGGTTTACCTCAAGATTTTGGAAGAGCTTCCAAGAATATCTGGGAACAAGACTAGATATGAGCACAACCTATCACCCCTAGATAGATGGTCAATCTGAATGCACGATTTAGACACTAGAAGATATGTTACGAGCTTGCGTTCTCGATTTTAAAGGCCATTAGGACAACCATCTGCCACTGATCGAATTCGCTTACAATAATAGTTATCATGCTAGCATCGGCATGGCACCATTTGAGGCATTGTATGGTAGAAACTGTAGAACTCCACTCTACTGGAATGAAGTAGGAAAACGAAAGCTAATTGGACTAGAGATAGTCCAACAGGCTGAGGAAGCAATCAAGGTGATCAGAATGAGAATGAAGGCGACTCAAGACCGACAAAAATAGTATGTTGGTTAGCACAGGAAGGATCAAACCTTAGAAATTGGAAGTCATGCATTATTGAAAGTATCACCCTAGAAGGGCATAATGCGTTTTGGCAAGAAAGGAAAGCTGAGTCCCCGCTACGTGGGACCATTTGAGGTATTGAGGAAGATTAGTGAAGTGGCCTATCAATTGGCACTACCACCAGCTTTAGGCCACATTCATGATGTATTTCACGTATCAGTGTTACGTCCTTACAAAGTCGACCATAGAGGAATAATCGATTCTCAACCGATAAAGTTGCAACCAGATTTAAATTATGAAGAGGTCCCTGTCTAGATTTTAGATCAACAAATTAAAATTCTTAGGAATAAAGAAATTCCTTCTGTAAAAGTGCTATGGAGGAAACACAGTCTAGAGGAAGCTACTTGGGAGCTTGAGAATGCTATGATGGGCAAATACCCCCATTTATTTGATAGCTAAGTTTCGAGGATGAAACTTCCTTTAAGGGAGGGAGGATGTGAGAACCCAAAATTCCAAATTAGTTTTGTTATATGATTAATTCATTTTATGATATATTTTATACATGGAGGTTTAATTTCTTTTATTCGGTATGAATAATGAAAGTTCAATGGCAGTGTGATGTCCAAAATATTTTAAATGTATTTTGAGCTCAAATGTTTATATGATTATTGTATTCAAGTTTATCAAAAGGAAGTGTAATTATTTTCATGTGGGGAGAAGCAAACGGGTGTGAACGGGTTTAGGCTACAGTACCCGTTTTTAACCCGAAGACTGCATAGAGACAAGAGGCAATTAATACATATCACCTCCAACAGTACACTAGAGTGAGCTATGATAGATGACTGACTGTCTATTAACAGCCATAACATCGCCTTTTCAAACCAATCAATTCTTTTTAAAGCTTGTTATTTCCTTTCACAGCCAACTGCTGAAATCAAATATAAAATAATCCAACGGCTTTTGTTGTAAGTGATATATATATATATATATATATATATATATATCGTGTTGGTACAACCCTTTCCCCACCTTCATAAATTTCTATACAGTATACAACAGAATCCAAGTTCGCTTTCAAAGCAACTGTCTTTTTGGAAGAACAACTCAAGCTTTTAACTTCTTCTTTACAGCCAAGGAGGTAAGGGCATTACATTAAAGTCCTGCTCTGTTTCTTACACTTTTGTTCTGTTATGCATGTCACATTTAATACCTTGTTCATTCATTTCCAAAAGTACGATTTAATGCATGCTTTAACACCTGGAGTTGATGCCTGTTTATTTCAAGAAGCTAACCCAAGATGAGTGTAAAAATGTTGACAACCACCTTGTAGACAAACCTTTAACTACTGAACATTTTTTTTTTATCAGTAGTTGGAAACACCATGCTTGCGCCTTGTCAACTTAAGTTTTGAAGCCTAAACTGTATCTATACGAACTAGTAGACCCCAAGAGATGTTATGTTGTATTACTGAGAGGAGGATGAGAGTTGAGTATGATGTTGGTTGAGAACACTTGTAATACCCCAGATATGGATAATTACTATTATAATATTAAAAACTATTAACAAATAAATTTTGGTCAAATTTATTTGCGTACATGAAAAGTTATTTACTAACGAAAATATTTTGTAGTTTTAAATTACTATTACCTTGGGATTAATGTTTGGACATAAGACGCTACCGGAATTCAATTTGTGTAATATTAATTACACGAAAGTAATATGAATTACTATACTATTTTAGATTAATTTTTGGGAGCAAATTTATGTAAGAGTAACATAAATTGATATTACGGTGAACGACTCCGTAATAAGAAAATAATAGCTCCGTAATAGATAAGTAATAACCCTGTAATGAGAAAGCATTACAGGTGTTGAAAACCTCTCCAATGAGTAAGCATATTACTAAGCTAAGTTATTAGTAAGTTATACCACAGTCTGACACCTATCCGTAATTATTAACATATTGTAGCACTTGAATAGTTTTCAAGTCCGATGTAGGAAATATCTTAGATATTTTCCTATTTCTAGTGCTTATATAAGGAGAACACCTGCTACTCAATTTCCTCACAACACTCTCAAACACAAACTCTCTGAACCCGCGATAATATTTCAATAGCCTAAGCATACTATATCGGAAGCTTGTCAGTTAAATATTAAGAGCTTTTATGAAGTTATTTAGTTACTTTCACTATTTGGTTATTCTGCATATATAGAACCTACATGAAACCTTAGATTTTATTGTCACTATAACGATAAATCACTTGGATAATCTCTATATATTCCATATTGTTAGTCTCTGATGAGATAATATTAGTCTTTGATGAATAAATAAGCCATCGGAGACTAATTAGTCACTGATGGGTAAATTACAAGCTAGTCCTTGCCGAATAAGTAAAATATGCTATCGGAGACTAACTAGTCCCTGATGCGTAAAATAAACTGTTAGAGACGAAATATAGTTCCTGATGAGTAAAATAGTCTCCGATGAGTAATTTAGTCTCTGATGAGATAATTCAGTCTCCAATGACGTCAACTTTAGTCTCCGATGGGTTAAGATGATGTCATCAATCTCTGATGGTGAATTCAGTCCCTGATAATACTAATCTCCGACCAGTTTGGCACTAGCTTGATAAGTTTGGCACTGAACAAATCATCCCCTCACAACCAAGTTTGGCGACAATCAACTTTAATACCGACGAGTTTGGCACTGAGCAAATACATTCCTTGATGGTCAAAAGCTATCCCCTAACGGGTAGTTATCCACCTGACGATTATAAGCATCCACTATTAGAGGTAAGATATACCTTGATAACACATAGCTTATTCCCTGACGCAGACTTAGCATGACTTAAACATTATAACTCTATTACGTACACATATTATGATAATTCTAATTTCTGTTAATCATTTATGATTTATAAAACAGATTTTGCAAATCTATCATACAAATATCATTCCAGTCAAGGCAAGTAATGTACTTATTATTATTATTCTTTCCACGTATAACTTAGTTGTTCAAGTTATACATAAGTTATTTCCAAGTGATATATTTATCATCCTTTCAATATATCACACAATTTTCAATAAAACACCCAAAACTAAGAAGAAAGTAGTTTCCTCTATGAAGTGGCTGGTAAAGACTAATAAATTTGAAAAATCTTTGACTACAACTAAGACTACTAATGCCAATGGAGCCAAATTGGTTTGGGTACCAAAATCTACTTAGCTGTTTTTGTGTAACGACCCAGAAAATTTGTTTATCTATAAATAATTTATTTATTCATATTTTATTTTTTCCTCTATATATATTAACGTGTATAGTTAATATATGATGTGTTTGAATTTTTAAATATTTTCGGACCCATTAAAGGGGTTATTGTTGTTTGATTGTTGGTTGCAAGGATAAGCAATGATGTTTATGTTTGGTGACGTCCGTAATTATTTGAAAAAGCTTTGCGTCCAGACTGGTTAAATCTCATGAAGGACTTAAGAGCCTAAGTATGATGACATCATTGTGTACGTATGTTATTTTGATTAATAAGCTGCTTGTGTGTCATCAAGTGGATTAAATGTATGTGCATGTAGGACAACAAGCTTATTACGATGCTTAGCTGCTAAGAATCATGATGAGCAGCCGTTT
>CM025780.1:11589966-11601746 GCA_014636745.2 Centella asiatica | reverse complement strand
AAACGGCTGCTCATCATGATTCTTAGCAGCTAAGCATCGTAATAAGCCTGCTGTCCTACATGCACATACGTTTAATCCACTTGATGACACACAAGCAGCTTATTAATCAAAATAACATACGTACACAATGATGTCATCATACTTAGGCTCTTAAGTCCTTCATGAGATTTAACCAGTCTGGACGCAAAGCTTCTTCAAACAATTACGGATGTCACCAAACATAAACATCATTGCTTATCCTTGCAACCAACAATCAAACAATAATAACCCCTTTAATGGGTCCAAAAATATTTAGACATTCAAAAATATCATATATTAACTATACACGTTAATATATATAGAGGGAAAAAAATAAAATATGAATAAATAAATTATTTATAGATAAACAAATTTTCTGGGTCGTTACATCCCATCCCCCTCGATGTACATTCCACTTGTACCCTGCTAAGTGGTTTGGTCAGTGGATTTGCTAGATTTAACTCTGACCTTACAAACTCTAGAGTGATAACTCCATCTTTTATCAACTGTTTCACAATATTGTGCCTTAGGCAAATATGCCTACTCTTACAATTATAGGTAGTGTTTTTAGCTCTATAAATGGAAGCCTGATAATCACAATGCATTGATATAGATAAAACTAGTTTGTACCATAAGAGAATATTTCCCAACAGGTTTCTGAGCCACTCTGCCTTAGAACTAACCTTTTCTAAGGCTATAAACTCTGACTCCATAGTAGAGCGAGCTGCACATATTTCTTTGGAGGATTTCCTTGAAATTACCACCCATAGTGAAAACATATCCACTGGTGGATTTGGTCTCATCTGAATGGTCATCTACTACAGTTGGTGTACCATTATAGAATAGACTATAATCCAAGGTACCTCTTAGATACTTCAGAACTCTATTAAGGGCAATCCAATGATCCCTATTTGGGTTCTCAGTGTACCTACTTAGTGTATTTACTGCATATACTATATCAAATCTATTGCAGTTCATCAAGTACATCAAGCTGCCAATAATTTTTGCATACTCAGACTATGTTACACTGACCTTAATGTTTAGTAAGATGTAAGCTGACATCATAAAGAGTAGTTACTAATTTCACATTGAAATGATCAAATTTGTGCAGAATCTTTTCAACAAAATGTTCTTGTGAAATCATTAGGTCATCTTTTACTTTACTCAGTTTTATGCCCAAAATGACATTAGCTTCTTCTAAATCTTTCATGTCAAAGTTTATAGATAAAAGAGTTTTGGTCTCAGATATAACTGTTGGAGTGTATCCCTTAGTGGCCAATTATGTAATAATTGTGACACTATATTTATGTTATGTTTTGGTTAAATGATAATTTCTTTTATTATGTTTTATTTACTGTGTTATATAAATGTTAACATAATAAATGTCCTTAGAAAAATGATATTAATTATATGGATTCAAGTATGAGAGTTGAATATGAGATTATATAAGTATGTTGTATATATCATTATTCTTAAATGTCCCTAGTTGAGTATTATTGTTAGTGGGACAACAATAATACATTGAGACTAGTATGTGGATTGACTGATGGCCACATCTCATTAGTCATAAATATATACGAGATATATTAAGTTGATGCATAGGTACCGTGTTAGAGAACAGTGTACCTATGTGTCATAAGTAATTCTCATAGTGACAATGATATAATTGTGACCCAAAATCCCTTACTGGACCAGGGCTTCATCAGAAGAAGGAAAGACAACATCGCATCCATTCATAGCATAAAAACTAATAAAAGGAATTAGTAAAGAGTTATTACAACCCAAAATATTACATTCCTAGCGGAAGCTACTCTATCTCTATATTATAATACATAACATTACAACTTTAAAACATCTTCCTTCCTTCCTTCCTTATCGGCACTCAAAAGGGTTAGCAAAACTCAATAGCTGATCATCTTTGCTTTCCCCTTGTCAGAGGGTTCAACCTTTGGACCATGCCCTGCAAGTCATTAAAATTCAACAAGAATGAGCGATTTATGCCCAACAAGTATATAAACAATTTGGGGAAGCAAAACTGGAATGTTACTAGGGATTTAATCCTGTTGAGAGGCTCAGTGGAACAATACTAATGCCTCAGAAATCTTGAAAGAATCTTTAGGATCACTGATAATAAACAACGTGTAATCCTTCTTGAAGAAACGTAGGTATTCACCTATGTACAACTTTCTCAAAATATCCATCGGGGGCTAAACCTGTTGGATCTACTAACCATATGGTACGCAGCTGGCCTAACTGTGACCGCATGATCCCTCCTTGTGTGAACGTACGTAGTCACTTATAATTCCTCTAGGTCAGGTGAAGAACAAATCAACACCTTTCCC
This sequence comes from Centella asiatica, assembly GCA_014636745.2. NCBI lineage: Eukaryota > Viridiplantae > Streptophyta > Magnoliopsida > Apiales > Apiaceae > Centella > Centella asiatica. The sequence goes on along the minus strand of CM025780.1, from coordinate 11,599,386 downwards.
TTCCTCTTGCCAACCATGTGGTATGACCCATTTAAGGGACATATCATTCTCATTTGTTTACACAGATATAAGATTGAAAAATAACTGATAATCAAAGCTCAGTTATATCCATGCACTATCATTCATATCATGCTAGTGGAATTTAAAGCATAGCATTCTCATTCATAAAAGCAATTGAAACATATAATCAAAGTCTTGCATGCATATCGAATCAAATGATATTGCGTTAAATCGAAATAAGTGTCAGATTTAATTTAAATACTTGCCTCGGTCCTTTGCAAAAAATTAAATTCAATTTACTCGTGAGTGAAAGATTCTGTAAAACACGTATATCACAAGATAAATTTAACACCTTGGTTAAAATATAAGAGAAAATGCATACGTGATGTCCTTAAACCTTTAATGTTTCAAATCTAACAAAAGAACCATTGAGGTTAAAGGAATAACATCATCAAAAAATTTAAGAAAATAATGTTTTATAGCTTTGAAGACAGACTGTGCATCAGGGGATACACGTTGAAGCATAACAATGGTCGTCAGGGTTTAAGAACGACCATCGAAAGATAATCTAACCATCAGTGGATAAACTGCTACGTCAGGGAATAGTTAGTCATCAGGGGATAATTTCCCATCAGGGGATGTCTCGCCTGTCAAGGGATGATTTCTCGGTCATCAGGGGATGACTTACCCATCAGAGAATAACTTGTTCATCGCCAAACTCGTCGGGTGACAACTTGTTCAACGCTGAACTCACTAAGTCATCGCTGAACTCATCAGTGGATGATTTGCTCAGCACCAAACTCCTCGGTGGCTAGTTTGTTCCATACCAAACTCTGTAAGTCAGCACCAAACCTAGTTGGTTAACGCCAAACTCTTCGGAAGCTAACCTCTTAAGTCATCAGAGACTAACAACATTTTCTTCATCAGAGACTAAGAAATTCCTTCATCGGAGACTAAGAAATTCCTTCATCGGAGACTAAGAAATTCCTTCATCAGGGACTAATTTTTTAAATTGTCGAAGACTAACTTGGAATCTCCCAAGAACTAATTTATACGGTCAAGGACTAACTCCATACCATCGGAGACTAAGTTAGAACTTGTCTCAGTTACAGTGGTGTCTTCCTTACTCTTCCATGGGTGGTGTTCTCAACCATAACACTACTTAGGTCCACTCTCATCATCCTCTCAGTAATACATAACATCTCTTAGGGGTTTACTAGTTCTTATAGATATAGTTTAGGCTTCAAAACTTAGGTTGACAAAGGCTCAAACATGGCGTTGTAACTACTGATAAAAAGAAATGTTTAGTAGTTAGAGGTTTGTCTACCAGGTGGTTGTCAACATTCTTACGCTTATCTTAGATAGCTTTTGAAATAAAAAGGCATTAACTTCAGTTGTTGAAAGCATGCATTAATGCGTACGTTTAGAAATGAATGAACGAGGTATTTAAACATGGCATGCAAAACAGAACAAAAGTGTAAGAAACAGAGTAGGACATTAACGTAATGCTTTTACCTCTTTGGTTGCAAAGAAGAAGTTAAAGGCCTTGGGTTGCTCTTCAAAAAGATAGTTGCTCTGAAAGTGAACCTGGGTTTGGTGGTATACCGTGTAGAAAATTTATGAGAGTGGGGCTAGGGTTGTACTCAAACAATATATATATATATATCTTTTGCCAAACAACAAGAGCTGTTGGATTGTTTGAGATTTGATTTTAGTCGTTGGTTGGAAAAAGGCAGCAACGGGCTTTAGAACGAAGTGATTGGTGAGAAAGGGTGGATGCAACGGCTGCTAACGTTAGTCAGTCATCTATCATAGCCCACTCTAGTGTACTATTGGAGATGATATGCATTAATTGCCTCTTGTCTCACAGCAGTCTTTGGTTCAAAAATGGGTACTGTAGCCTAAACCTGTTCACACCCATGTGCTTTCATCCACGTGAAAACATGCACATACATTTGAATAGAAATAAACTTTTAAATACTTGAGCATAAAATACATTTAAAACCTTTTTTGGACATCACATTGTCACTGAACTTTTATTTAAGATATGAATTCATCATTTATACCAAAAAAAGAAATTAAACCTTCATGCATAAAATAAATAAATCACAAAATAAATTTATTATATAGCAAAACCCATTTAAATTTTTTAGGTTCTCACATCCTCCTCCCCTTAAAAGAAGTTTCATCCTCAAAACTTAGCTAATAAACAAATGGGGGTACTTGTCAACCATAGCGCTTTCATGCTCCCAAGTAGCTTCCTCTACATTATGATTCCTCCATAACACTTTTAGGGAAGGAATCTCTTTATTCCTAAGAACTTTAACCTATCGATCTAAAATCTGGACAGGGATCTCTTCATAATTTAAATCCGGTTGCAGTTCTAACAATTGATAGTCTATTATTCCTCTGTGGTTGGCTTTGTAAAGACGTAAGACTGATATGTGAAATATATCATGTATGTGGCTCAAAGCTGGTGGCAGTGCCAATTGATAGGCCACTTCATCAATCTTCCTCAATACGTCGAACAGTCCCACATAGCGGGGACTCAACTTTTCTTTCTTGCCAAAATGCATTACACCCTTCCAAGGTGACACTTTCAATAGTGCATAACTCCCGATTTCCAAGGTTTGATCCTTCCTATGTTGATCAGAATATCGTTTCTATTGGTTTTGAGCCGCCTTCATTCTCATTCTGATCATCTTGATCGCCTCCTCAGTCTGTTGGACTATCTTTGGTCCAATTAGCTTCCTTTCTCCTACTTCATTCCAATAAAGTAGAGTTCTACATTTTCTACCATACAATGCTTCGAAGGGTGTCATGTCGATGCTGGTATGATAGCTATTATTGTACGCGAATTCAATCAGTGATAGATGGTTGTCCCAATGACCTTAAAAATCGAGAACGCAAACTTGAAGCATATCTTCTAGTGTCTGAATCGTGCGTTCAAATTGACCATCTATCTAAGGGTGATAAGTTGTGCTCATATCTAGTCTTGTTCTTAGATATTCTTGGAAGCTTTTCCAAAATCTTGAGGTAAACCTCAGATCTCGATCATAGACAATGGAGACTGGCACTCCATGTCGACTGACAATTTCCTTAACATATAACTTCACCATCTGATCCATCTTATATGTGTACTTGATGGCCAAAAAGTGTGCCGATTTGCTCAATCTATCGACTATGACCCAAATGGCATTCATCCCTCTAAGTGTGTTTGGTAATCCAACTACGAAGTCCATTGTGATAAACTCCCACTTCCACTCAGGAACTTCCAATGATTGAAGCAGTCTGCTTAGTTTTTGATGTTCTACTTTAACCCTTTGGCACGTTAAGCATTTTACTCACCCAATCAACTATTTCTCTCTTCATGTCGGGCCACCAAAAGCTTTGTTTCAAGTCTTGGTACATCTTTGTGCTTCCTGGATGAATGGAGAACTTTGAGTTGTGCGCTTCGTGGAGAAGTTCTTGTCTCAGTTCGGTTTTCGCAGGAATCTAAATTCGACTGTCATATCGTAACAGTCCATCATTGAGCATGAGACACTTGCCTTTCTCTCCCTTAATTAATCTGTCCTTTCCCTCCCAATGCACTTCTTGTGCGACTTTAATGAGGTCATGCAATTGAGGCTGTAGGCGTTCAAATTCCTTTCTGACATCTTCTTGGATGGTCATCACATTTAGTCTTTAATGACGGCTGAGCACGTCTGCAACCACATTCGCCTTTCTGGGATGGTAATTGATAGAACAATCATAGTCCTGAATCAATTCTAACCAACGCCTTTGTCACATATTGAGTTCTTTTTGCATGAATATATACTTCAAACTTTTGTGGTCAGTATATATCTCGCACTTCTCACCGTAAAGGTAGTGCCTCCAAATTTTCAATGCAAAAATGATAACTGTCAATTCTATGTCGTGCGTAGGGTATCATTTCTCGCAATCCTTTAACTGTTTTGAGGCATAAGCAATCACCTTGCCATGCTGCATCAATACTGCTCCAAGTCCTTGTTTGGATGCTTCACTATAAATAACGAATTCGCCCTTATCATCTGGTAGCGTCAGAATAAGGGTTGTAGTCAACCTTGTCTTCAATTCCTGAAAACTCTTCTCATAATCAGGAATCCAAACGAATTTCACAATCTTTCTGGTCAAGTTTGTCAAAGGCACAACTAACTTCGAGAAGTCTTCAACAAACCTCCGGTAGTAGCCTGCACCTTGAGAAACTCCTTACTTCGGTTGGGTTTATTGGCCGAGACCACTTCGTGATTGCTTCTATCTTATTAGGGTCCACTGCAACACCAGCTTCGTTGATCACATGACCAAGAAACTTTACTTCCTTCAGCCAAAATTCACATTTGGAAAATTTGATGAATAACTGCTCCTTTCTTAGAACTTCCAACGTTATCCTTAGGTGCTCCTCATGCTCTTTCGCCATCTTCGAATAAATAAGAATATCATCAATGAAAATGATAATGAACTTATCCAAGAATGGTTTGAAGACACGATTCATCAAGTCCATGAAAGTTGCTGGTGCATTTGTCAAACCAAATGGCATCACTAAGAATTCGTAGTGGCCATAACGAGTTCGAAATGTCGTCTTCAGTATGTCCTCCTCTTTCCTGAGCGAAGATCAATTTTTGACTAGTGCCTCCCTCCTCTGAGCTGGTTAAAAAGGCCATCTATCCTCAGCAAGGGGTACCTATTCTTGATTGTGACCTTGTTCAGTTCTCAATAATCAATGCAGAGTCTCATCGATCCATCTTTCTTTCGGACGAAAAGTACTGGTGCACCCTAGGGTGATACGATTGGTCTAATCAATCCTCGATCTAAGAGTTCTTACAACTGCTTCATCAGCTCCTTCAGTTTGGATGGTGCCATGCAGTACGGGGCCTTGGAGATCGGCGCAGTATCAGGGACCAAGTTGATTTCAAAGTCCATTTCTTTGTCTGGGGGTAGTCCAAACAACTCTTCTGAAATACATTTGTAAAATTTTTTACAATAGGGACATCTTTGACTTTCATCTCGTCGTTGTCGATAGCGTGCACATAAGCCAAGAAGGCTTTACAACCTTTGCGAACCATCTTCTTTGCTTGGATCATGGTCAAGAATGATGATGATTTCACCATCTTGGTGCTATGGAACCAAACCTTCACCTTCTGGGGAGATCATAGGATGACTTTCTTCTTTTTACAGTCAATATTTGCTTGGTATTTGAATAACTAATCCATTCCCAATATTACATCAAATTCTCCCAAAGGAAAAGGAATAAGATCAACAAGAAATTCATGTTGGTCTATCTTCAAAGAGCAGTTAGGGTAGACATGAGTAATGTTTACTACCTCGCGATTTGCAAAGACTACCTCTAAGGGATTAGGTAGACGTTCAGGCAGAACTAGCATGCTCCTAGCTAACCGTTCAGATATAAAACTACGAGTAGCACCCTAGTCAAACAACACAAGAGCAGGTATGGAGTTCACTAGTAGTGTACCTGTCACAACATCGTCGGAAGCCATAGCATCTTACACTGTCATGTTGTAAGTTCTCGCTTGTGGTCGCACTGGCACGGTGTTGGCTCCTGTCAGCATTGGTCTGCCACTTTTCTTTTGAGGAAAATTTGGAGAGATGTGTCCTTCCATTCCACATGTATAACATGTCCTCATTGCGGCTAGTGGTCTGCTATGTTGCTGAAGTTGTTGTTGTGGTCTTCCTTGGGGCGGGGTAGCGACGGGGTTCAATGTTGGACAATTTGAGGAGAAGTGTCCTGGTTGGCAACACTTGAAGCAAACATCATTCCCCCTCAAGCATGGAGTTAAGCCATGGCTCTTCTCGTAATTTGTACATATAGTAGCCCTCCTTGCAAAGCCATCAGATGATTGTTCCTTCCACTTCCACTTTCCACTATTGATCGGACTGTTATTGTTGTTGCTCCCTTCTTCCTTCTTTACACTCACACCACTAAGGTTCTGGTGGTTTCCCCTATCGTTTCCCTTCCTCATATCTCCCTTCTTGTTTTCCTGGTAGAAATCATGTACCGTCTTGTTGCTCCATTCCACAATTCTTGCTTTTTCCACAACTACATCAAAGGTTTCCAGTTGGAAAATTCCTACTTGCCTCAGAATCCAAGGGTTCAATCCTTGTTTAAATCTTCGGCCTTTCTCCCTTCATCGCTCACTTGATGAGGAGCATACCTCATCAGCTCATTAAATTTTGCCTCATACTCGTCCACCGTAATGGACCTTTGCTTCAAGTTCAGAAATTTCAGCTCCATTGCATTGGAGACATTAAGGGGGTAAAATTTCTCCCTGAACTTCTGGGTGAACAGTTCCCAGGTTATCACTATGTCGTTGTTCCTTACAGCTTCCCTTTTTGTTAGTTCCATTCTCATGGAACCTTTCCAATAGTGGTTGGCTTCCTCTTTCAGCATGAAAGCCGCATACTTAGTCTTACAATCTTCTGTTATGTCCACTAAGTCGAAGGCTTTCTTAATTTCCTCCAACCAATATTGTGCCACAATGGATCCTCCCTTCCCGTCAAAGGTTAGCAGGGTAATGCTAGTGAACTCTCGGATACATGACCCACGGGCAACAGGTCTTGAGGGTTGAGGTGGTGGTGGAGCTGGTTGGTTCGCGGCCACAACCTCACGAATGACCTGTAGAAATTGAGCTAGTGGGTTGTTAACTGCATTCCCGATAGCATTGTTGTTGGCAGAGTTATTGTCATTAACAGGGGGTGGTGGTTGAACATATGGGGGATTGCAGTTCATCCCTTCCACCTCCTCAGAGCTGTCGTCCTCTACGACAACTTCATCAACATTTTTAGCTTGATTCTCTCCTTCCAAACATACCGAATTTTCAAGCCTTAGCTTGTCATTACGGAGGTTTTTTCTCTCGAGTCTTCCTGGTCTCCTGCCTCTGGCCATAATCTAATATAATACATATAAAGAGTTAAACATCCTTCACGAAGCATTCCATTATTTATGTGGCTCAAGAAATTTATAACCCGATAAGGTGAAGAGCATTAAGCAAAACATAAGCATTTATATATATCAAAATAATCATCATCCATGTACATAGGAGACCGTCATAGACATCTTCCTCTAACATTCTTAGGGCAAGCCAGACATAGGCCAAAATACAATAACTGGGCAAATGCATTCAGGATAGTCGCAACTACCCAAACAGAGTTCAAAACCATACAGAAAATAACCTCTGTTTAAAACTTCTACATCAGTTTCCTACATTTAATCATCGTCATCCTCCATATCCAGTGATCCTTCATGATCTGCATCTCGTTCCTAATGTCGAGACTGCATACGCGTCTCCTCAATGCAGTTCACGCAGTAGGTACTCATCTGCTCCAAACACATCGCCGTTGGATTAGCCGTTGATGCTGCGACCATCTGCATGTGCATCTCTAACGCCAATCGGTGATACAGGCTTTGAGTCAACCAAAAAGAGGATCACCATGCTGATGGAGTTGTGCGAAACTTGGAAATAGTGGTAGCCTGTCATCGAATAGTTATGGTACGAGCTGCCAGGCGATGGTGGACTTCTGCGTCGTAGTTACGTACTATTTGGTCATGGGATGGTCCTGTTGCCTGCAGTAGGGACGAGGCAGGTCTCGGAGTGTCACATTTCGTCTGAGGGGCACCTCGTGTCGTAGCATGGTCATGGCTGGGACGATGGCGTATCGTGCTCTTCCGTGCTATGTAGCGAATACACGGCCCGCGACGAACAGTAGAGGGTCTGGCCTCTAGTGTCGGCACTGGGGCAAGGCTGGGGCCTTCTTGCACTGGGGATAGTGGGGGCCCATTCGGTGATGCAGGGGTGAACAACGGAGACTCCACGCTAGGCTCCTCTTCCTCTTCAGATGAAAAGTCGTAGATTGGGAGGTCTACTCTATATTATTACAACCCAAAATGAGCTATTTACGTCCAACAAGTATATAAACAATTTGGGGAAGCAAAAATGGAATGTTATTAAGGATTTAATTCTATTGAGAGGCTAAGTGGAACAATACTAATGCCTCAGAAATCTTGAAAGAATCTTTAGGATCACTGATAATAAACAACGTGTAATCCTTCTTGAAGAAAGACATGTATTCACCTGTGTACAACTTTCTCAAAATATCCATCGGGGGCTAAACCCATTGGATCTACTAACAATATAGTACATAGTTGGCCTAACTGTGACCGCATGATCCCTCCTTGTGTGAACGTACGTAGTCACTTATAATTCCTCTAGGTCAGGTGAAGAACAAATTAGCAGCTTTCCCTTCCTCTTGCCAACCATGTGGCATAACCCATTTAAGGGACATATCATTCTCATTTGTTTGCACAGATATAAGATTGAAAAATAACTAATAATCAAAGCTCAGTGATATTCATGCACTATCATTCATATCATGCTAGCAGAATTTAAAGCATAGCATTCTCATTCATAAAACCAATTGAAACATATAATCAAAGCCTTGCACGCATATTGAATCAAAAGATATTACATTACATCGAAATAAGCATCATATTGAATGTATATACTTGCCTTGGTCCTTTGCACAAAATCAAAATCAATTTACTCGTGGGTGAAAGATTTTGTACAACATGTATATCACAAGATAAATTTAATACCTTGGTTAAAATATGAGAAAAAATGCATATGTGATGTCATTATAGACTAACCTCTTTAGTCATTAGAGACTAACAACATTGGTTAACTCCAAACTCTTTGGAAGCTAACCTCTTTAGTCATTAGAGACTAACAACATTTCCTTCATCGGAGACTAAGAAATTCCTTCATCAGAGACTAAGAAATTCCTTCATTGTAGACTAAGAAATTCCTTCATCGGAGACTACAAAATTCCTTCATCAGAGACTAACTGTTTAAACTATCGGAGACTAACTTGGAATCTCCCAAGGACTAATTTATACGGTCAGGGACTAACTCCATACCATCGGAGACTAAGTTAGAACTTGTCTCAGTTACAATGGTGTCTTCCTGACTCCTCCATGGGTGGTGTTCTCAACCATAACCCTATTTAGGTCAACTCTTATCATCCTCTCAGTAATACATAACATCTCTTGGGGATTTACTAGTTGTTATAGATACAGTTTAGGCTTTAAAACTTAGGTTGACAAAGGCTCAAGCATGGCGTTGTAACTACTGATAAAAAGAAATGTTTGGTAGTTAGAGGTTTGTCTACTAGGTGGTTGTCAACATTCTTACGCTCATCTTAGATAGCTCTTGAAATAAAAAGGCATTAACTTCAGGTGTTGAAATTATGCATTAAATCATACTTTTGAAAAATGAATGAACGAGGTATTTAAACATGGCATGTATAACAGAACAAAAGTGTAAGAAATAGAGCAGGACTTTTGTTTTCCCAGTGAGATGCCGAGAACTTGTAGAAGGGGGGGGGGGGGGG
>CM025780.1:11573691-11589866 GCA_014636745.2 Centella asiatica | reverse complement strand
CCATTCCAAGTCTTCTTTTGATTGCCTCTCCAAGTCTGGCTTAGCATACTTCATAGAGTCTCCATCTCTGAAAAAGATATGCAGTAAATCCTTGTCATTTTCACCCTTGACCAGATTTATATTTCTTGTATTCCTCTTTAGGGCTTTGATCACTTCACTTGTACTAGCCATATCAACTTTATAAGGCTTCCTTGATGGAACTGTTTATGGTTTTGTTATTCCACTTACAGCCACCAAGGCAGTCTCAGTTGACCTTGGAGATTCTTGCTCTATAGATTTTGAAGTTTTTTTCCTGGTCATAGCTACCTTCTTTGTACTAGTCTTCCTTGTTGAGTGTTTTTTCTTCTTAGGCTCCTCCTCCTTCCTCTCTTGTTCTGCAGCTATATCTTCCTCTTGCTGAAGTTTTTGAGCAAGCATTGCATCAACATCTATTAATCTTGGATCTCGAGGATTAACTAACTCAACTTTCCCTTCCAGCTCAAGTTCAATAGGAGTGGGAAAGTGAGCAGTCTTCATAGCATCCCCCATTAGCTTAGGCTGTCCTGGTTGAGTAAGAGAATTTTTATTTGTATCTTCAACCATGACACCTTTGCCTTTATCTTTTGATGAGCTTGGGGCTTCTGCAGTCGGTTTGGAAGAAAGAAGAATTGTTGTTGCTGGTGGTGTTGTTGTTGTTGATGTTGTTGTTGCTGTTTGTGCAAGATCAACATGCTTCTTCAAAATTTGTTCTTTATAGGCTTGCAGTGCAGCATTTTCTTTCAATGTTTTCTCTTTTAATGCTTGCAACTCCATCTGCATCTGCAAGGAAGCATTTGAATCTGGAACAGTAGATTTGGATTGTACAGGTTGTTTAAAATGACTACTCTCCCCCTTTTTGACATCAGCATCTTGGGGTTTGGAGGAGGTAGCCAATTGTGGTAGTGCCTGCAGCAAAAGTTGTTCCATTCGATCTTGCTTCTGGAGTAGGAGACTGACATTGGATTCTAGGTCTTGAAGTCTATGGTTAGTCTTGGACTTGTCTTTGATAAGAGTATCAATGGTAGTGATTGTCCTCCTTGGCAAGTGTCCTTCATAACTCCGTCGAATCTTATCTGTCTCAATCTCCATCTGCTGCTTGATTTCCTTGACTGCTGCATTAATTCCAATAAACAAAAACTGGTGAAACTTGGTATGTTTCTTGTCCACTTTGGTTATCTCTTCTAGTATGTCCTTGGAAGATGGTGCAGCTGCTGTTGACCCAATGTTGGTCAAATAATCCTGCCTTAGTTGAGCAGCTGCATCCTCTAGAGATTTTATGAACTGTGCATCGAGCCACTCGTCCACATTCTCGGCTTCAGTTTCTTCAGGAACAGGTTCATTTACCATGGATGTCTTTAATGCAGATATGTGATCTTGAGATTGTTGAAGGCCATAAAGGATCTCAAAATCTGCATTTGACATGTCAGAAATAACTTGTAATGTGGCATCCCCTGTCCTGGAGCTTCCCCCAATTTCCTCTGTTGGAGTTTATTGTTGAACAGAGGAAGTTTGGGCTGCTTGTGTGGTGGATGTCTCAACAGGTTTTAAAAAATCACCTGCTGAGAATTTCTCTCTTTTATTTTCTTCAAGGATCTCATCCTTGCTCACACCCTCTCCTTTTGCCTAGGGTTGGGCACCCAGCTTCTCATGATCTCCTTTTTCCAAGCTTTCTAAAGCTTGACTCTCTTTTATGTGTATGTGCTCTCCTTTTTCCAGGTCAGGAGCCTGACTCTCACTATTTATTCTCACAACCTCACTCATTTTGATGGTGTAACTCTTTCCTACAGAAGTGGGGGTTTGAGAAGTGCTTGTGACAGCATGGATAGGGGGTTCCCTTTGTGTATCTTGGGCTAGGGAGCTATCCATGGAAATTGTATGAGAACGTGTCTCGAGTATTGGCTCCTCTTGGGAAAAATCAAGAGAATCAGTTATATTTACATCAAAAGAATCAAGAATGGGAGAAAAAGGAGAAGAATGTACATTGGGGAGTGTTGGTTGTTCCTCAGAGATTAAAAATTGAGGAACATCAATAGATGACTCTGTGTGTGCACTCCTTGTGTCACTCTTTTGTTTTATTAACTCTCTTATTGGTTCCTTTTGGTTGTGACCAAGAGTTTGTACTGACTCTGTACAGTATGTTCCTGGTTGGGAACTTTCTTCAATGTCAACATCCTTTTGGGAGGATGGTGATAGTTCACTGTTTATCCTTATAGCCTCCAATGCTTTTTGAGAAGCACTGGATTGGGCTTAGCTAAGGGTTATAACTCTCTTTTTCCTCTGAAGTGGAACTTCAGCTTCTGGTTCTCCCTCGTCCTCACTTGCTCCCTCAATTATTTTTCTCTTAATTAGGAGTTTTATGATTGTCTTGGTTTTTACAACCACAGTCTTTTGGGAGACTGTGGAGGGGGCTATAGATTGTTGTGGTGAAGTTGTTGGAGGATTCACAGGGTTTTGGCTTGCATTATCCTCAAAGAATTGCAAAGAGTAAAGATTGGGAAGCCTATCAATAAGAGTAGATCTCATGATTGGAGGGAAAAATAAAGGAACAGTTACCTTTGCAGAGTTCTTCACATCTTTGAATATTCTTTTACTCTGCAAAACAGTTGGTACAACTTGCATTCCAGTAATATTTAGGTTAGGGATTAGATAATAAGCAATCATCATAAAAAACCTAGCATAATAAATTTTAGTTTTACTGGTTTTAAGTTTTGGCAACAAGTTTTGCAGAATTAAAAGCCCAATGTTTAGATGTCTACCATACAACACACTAAAAATAATTTGTTGTGTGAGTGTAGTGATAGCATCATATCCACTGCATTTTGTTGTAAAAGCTTTAGTGATTATGTCAAAGAATAGTGACCACTCTTGCCTTAGATGGGGTCGTGTAATAGACCCAACAGACCCAATTTCAGCAGAATAATTTAAGTTTTTCAACATAGAAAGAATTTCTTCATCAGAGGCAGGGGAGTTAAGGTTTTCATAAACTGGTAAATGTAAAGCATTATTTACAATGGTATGATATATAGTATACGTAGTGTTTGCATACCTGAAACTTACCATAGGTGAGTCAGTTTTTGCACCTTGTATGGTAGCAGTGGACCAAATAGCCGTGATGACCTTAGCGGCTTGGACGGGAGCTTCATAAATGGCGTAAGTTAGTGTAGAGTTTTGAAGAAAATCCACGAAGGGGTGGTACTGGGCTTCAAAGACATTCTTATCAGCCACCCCTGCATGGTTGGTCTTAATGAAATCAAAGTCTCCAAACTTGAAACCAACTGTTTTAGCGGCCATTGCAAGAGATCTGTGAACTTTGGAAGAAACTTAAAAGAGGGTTAAATTGCAGAGTATTATCAGAGAGAAAATAATTTTAGAGCTTTGAGTGATTGTGATTGCAAAGATGTTTGAAATTTGTTTTATCAATTTGTTGGAAAGGTTTGCAATTCTTACGGATGGGTAACTACCAGTTTACCCTCAATCGGAGATTGCCCTAATCTCTGATCTGTTCACTCGTAAGAGACTAGAAGAAGATTAGTCTTCAATAGGGTTTACTACCAGGGACTAAGGTAGTCTCCGATAGGATTTACTATCGGGGACTAGTTAGTCTCGGATAGTATTAACTATCGGGAACTAAGATAGTCTCTGATAGTTTTAACTATCGAGGACTAAGATAGTCTCTGATAGTATTAACTATCGGGGACTAAGATAGTCTCTAATAGTATTAACTATCGGGGACTAAGATAGTCTCTGATAGTATTAACTATCGGGGACTAAGTTAGTCTCCGATAGTTCAAATTTTTTTTTTAATTTAAAAACTATCAGGGACTAATATAGTCTCTTATTCACTCTAGCTCATATTATTCCTGAATTAAAATTCTAGCTAAAAAAAACTCAATCCAGAAACTTAATTCTAGCTCCTAATGATCTGTTTAATTAAAAACAGCTGCAATCTAGAAATTTAATTCTAGCTTCTCAAAACTAAACAACTTGTTTTCTAAGATTTTAATCAATTTTTAGAGACATAATTCAGCATTCCTAACTCATAGACTAATCTATTATATGTAGATTCATCTAAAGGTTTTGTGAAAATGTCTGCAAGTTGTTTATCAGTTGTAACCCAGTGTAATTTGATATTTCCTTCACTTACATGCTCTCTTATGAAGTGATATCTAATATCAATATGTTTTGTTCTTGAATGTTGCACTGGATTTTCTGTTATTGCTATGGCACTTGTATTATCACAATAAATAGGAATCTTGGATAATGACATACCATAGTCTAGGAGTTGATTCTTAATCCATAAGATTTGAGCACAACAACTCCCAGCTGCGATGTATTCAGCTTCTGCTGTTGAAGTAGAAACTGAATTTTGTTTCTTGCTGAACCAAGAAACAAGTCTACCTCCAAGAAGTTGGCAGCTTCCACTTGTGCTTTTTCTGTCAAGCTTACACCCTGCATAATCAGCATCTGAATAACCAATTAGTTTAAAATCAGATCTTTGGGATACCATAATCCAAGGTTTGGGGTACCCTTTAGATATCTGAGTATTCTTTTTACAGCAATCAAATGTTACTTTCTAGGGTCAGCTTGAAATCTAGCACACATGTATGTAGCAAACATTATATCAGGTCTACTTGCAGTTAGATATAAAAGAGAGCCTATCATTCCTCTATAACTAGTGATATCAACTTTCTTTCCTTTTAAATCTTTATCTAGTTTAGTGGAAGTAGGCATGAGTGTTTTTGCAGGTGCACAATCAACCAAATCATATTTTCTCAGTAAGTCTTTGATGTATTTTGACTGACTGATAAATATTCCATTAGGTGATTGTTTAATCTGCAATCCTAAAAAGAATGTTAATTCTCCCATCATACTCATTTCATATCTGGACGGCATAAGTTTTGAGAATTTTTTACAAAGATTTTCATTTGTAGACCCAAATATAATATCATCTACATATATCTGCACCAATATAATATCATAGCCTTGCTTTCTATAAAATAATGTTTTATCTATGATACCTCTAACAAATTTGTTTTCAATTAAAAATTGAGATAGAGTATCATACCAGGCTCTTGGTGTTAATCAAGGATCTATTCTGTGTAAAGCAAGCAGTGCTTATAGCTTCCTCCCAAAAATATATGGGAAGCTTAGCCTCTTGTAACATAGTCCTTGCTGCTTCAATAAGGGTTCTATTTTTCTTCTCAACAACTCCATTTTGTTGAGGTGTTCTTGGAGCTGAGAATTGATGAGTTATTCCTTTTTCAGTGCAGAATTCAAGTACTTGGGAATTCTTGAATTCTGTTCCTCTATCACTCCTTATAACCTTTACTGTTTTTCCTGACTCAGTTTCTATTTTCTTAATATGATCAATTATCAACTGAGCAGCTTCATCTTTTGTAAAGAGGTATTTTACCCAAGTATACCTCGTGTGATCATCCACAATAACCAAGGCATATCTATTTCTTAAGATAGACATCACATTCACTTGACCAAACAAGTCCATGTGTAACAATTGTAGTGGGTCAGTGATTGATGTTGCTGGTTTGCTCTTGAATGATACACTTTTTTGTTTCCCTTTCTGGCATGCATCACATAATCCATCTTGTATAAATTCCAATTGTGGAATGTCAGCTGCTAAATCTTTCCTCACAAGCTTGTTGATATTTTTAAAATTCAAGTGATAAAGCTTCTTGTGCCAAAGCCAACTTTCCTCAGTTGAGGCTTTGCTATAGAGACATGTGATTTAATCAGTAAAAGAAATAAGATTTGCGACATACAAATTTCCTTTTCTTTTTCCAGTCAATATCACATTCCTAGATTCATTGTCACACACCTGGCATAGGTCTTCTTTAAAGGTGACATGGAATCCTTTATCACATAGTTGACTCACACTTAACAAATTGTGCTTTAAGCCGTCAACCAGTGCTACTTCTGTGAATATGACATCTCCATGTTCAACATTGTCATATCCCCTTGTATGGCATTTGTTGTCATCTCCAAAAGTGACTTTTGGGCCACTTTTCTCTTCATACTGTTTTAGCAGGGTCTTATCTCCGGTCATGTGCCTTGAACATCCACTGTCCAAGTACCATGATCTCTTCCTTTTGCCCTGCACAGTAGAGAATAACTAGTTTGAGATTTTTGGGACCCAGATTTTCTTGGATCCTTTCTCACTAGTTGTAGACTCAAGACTTGACTCAGATTGAGTTGATTGTCTTTTAACAGTTTTAACTAGAATAGGACAATCAATAGTCTTGCTACTTGTTTGTGAGAGACTGCCAAGTTTAGAATTTTCAGTTTTAATGCAAAGATTATCTAACCTTTTTATTGGTGATTTATCTTTTATTCTCTTTGAAGGTGCAGTCTCAATTATAGGAATTTTATTTTTGCTCCTACAGTTTACTGCTATGTGGTTGGGGTTTCCACATACATGGCATGTTTTTCTAGGAGCGTCAGGCATTCTTGCATAGTTTGTATGTTTGTTAATGCCTATCTTTCCATTCCTATTTTTCTTCTTTCTACTTAACTCCACTAACTTTTCAGCCTTTTTGTCTGGAAGAGCTTCCAGTTTTTTATTCAATTGTGTCTTTGTCATGAACCCAATGTTTAATCTTTTTGATTCACTCTTATCAACAACATTAACTGTCTTTTGATCAATTTCTGTTTTTGTAGTGATATGTTGATCTTGAGTGTTTATAAATTTAGGTTCAATAACAGGAGATACAAAATTAATTCTTTTAAAACTTGGCTTACTAGTTGAGGAGTTTGCAGCTTCGATTTGATCATTTAAATCTGAACTTTTGTCTAGATTTTCATCATAACCTAGTCCAGATTTTTGACCTATTGTGTGATACTCTACCAAGTCAGATAACTTTTTAGAGGAAGTATTCCATTGTTTAATCTTAGCTTGAGCAATTTCAAGTTGCTCTACTAAGTAATATTCCCTCTTTTTCAAAGCATCAATCATATGATGTGCTTTGTTTAAGTCAGACTTGATGGTATCAACCTGTGCCTATCTCTCTTCAAGAAACTTGTTTCTTTTTAAGAGAATGTCACATGATTCTTTTACATTGGTATGCTCTATGGTTAAAGACCTAAAACTGACATGCAAATCAAACATATCTTTTTGCATGCTTTCAATGCTAGATGTATCAAGTAAATTAAGCACGTTGAAATTCTGATTTGCATCACATACCTTTGTAGAATCACTTGACTCGTCACTACGAGCCATTAGGGCAAAGTTGACAACTTCTTCATCAGAGTCGCTGTCAATCCAATCTTTTCCCTCAGTAATCAAGGCTTTGCTCTTGGATTTGGCTTTCTTGTCAGCAAAGTCCTTCCTTGATTTTTCATCCTTAGATCTATCATTAGATCTAGGCTTCTTGCACTCATTGGCAAAGTGCCCTAACCCATCACAATTGTAGCATCTTATTTTCTTTAAGTCGAAGGTGACTTTTTGACCTTCTCGTTTAGGGTTAGGTTTTCTCGATGATTTTCTTCCTTTTCTGCTAGCCCTAAATTTCTTAAACTGTTTGACCATGAATGCCATGAATTCCTCCATGTCATCATCAGTATCCAGTTCATCTTCATTATCAGTCGAGCTAGCGTCAGAAGATTCCTCATCAAGCTTCTCTTGAGACTTGCTTGTCTCAACCATCAACGCAGCTCCTCTATCCTTTCCATGCATGCGTTGTCATTGCTCTACTTCAAGTTCATAGGTTTTTAAATTTCCGTAGAGCCTGTCCAGTGTGAGAAGATCCAAGTCATGAGCCTCTCTTATTGCTGTTATCTTTGGATCCCAACTTGGTGGGAGAGATCTCATGAACTTGGTGTTTATATCCTCATTATCATAAGACTTCCCAAGTATTTTCAAGTCATTGAGCAAAGTGTTGAACCTGTCATATATTGATGTTATAGGTTCACCAGGCTTTGCTTGAAAGAACTCATATTGTTGTGTCAACAATGATCTCTTGTTCTTTCGGACTTGGTCAGTCCCTTCACCCAGGACTTTGATGGTGTCCCAGATTTGTTTAGATGTAGTGCAATTTATGATGCTTGTGAACATATTTTTATCAATTCCATTATAAAGTATGTTCATCTCTTTAGCACCCTTTAACACTTGTAACTTGTCTTTGTTTGTGTAATCACTTTCTGGAGCAAGTTCAAAGTGTTCTGCAACAACAGATCCTTCGACAGTTTTTGCAGGAATGAATTTCCTGGGTAGATAAGGACCCTTCTCAATCCTATCTATGTAATCTGGATCTGTTGCTTTTAAGTGCATATACATCTTTTGTTTCCACATTGGATATTCTTCTCTTTTAAGAATAGGGATTCTGGTACCACCATCTTGACTTCCCGCATACACTATGATGTTAGAGCTGCTTGCTTCGTCGTTGGCCATCTCTTGGAACGTTTTAATTGAATAAATTCAATTACAGGCTCTAATACCAATTGTTTTCCCAGTGAGATGCCGAGAACTTGTAGAAGGGGGGGGGGGTTGAATACAAGTTCTTTAAAATCTTTTCGAATTACTTGTTCTGAAAGAAATTAACTTTTCTTGCAGAATAAAAAGAACAAGAACACGAATCAATTTATAAACAATTGCTTTATTGATTTACAATTGAATACAAATCCTAACAATCACAATAATGTAATCGTCAGCTTCTTTTCTATTCTGTATAGGAAAAGATACAAAACTATGAAAAACCTATACAGCTTCCGAATTACACTCTGTAAAACTAATTACAGCTTCTATAACAACTGAATTATAATTAACTCAGTTCCTATTCTGAATAAAATTCAGCTTCCTTATTCGAATCAAATACAATCTTTCCTTTTTGATAGGAACAGATTTCTAGTTAGTTTTCTTACCAGCTACGTCTTCAATAATATTTTACTTTACGTGGAAGACATTCCTTTTTCAATTCGAACTCTGTATCTATCAGAGATTAATTCACAATTAGTCTCTGATGCTTCTTTTAGTCCCTGACATATCTTTTAGTCTCTGGTACATTTAGTCCCTGATGACTCTTTTAGTCCCTGGTACGTTTAGTCCCTGATGACTTTTAGTCCCTGATGACGTCAGCTTGTGTAGTCTCCGATAGTGTTATTTAGTCTCTGACACGTTAAGGCTTAGTCTCCGATGACGTCAGCTTAGTCTCTGATTCCTTTTTCTTTAATCTCTGATGACGTAAGCTTTTAGTCTCCGATAGAAAAACTAGTCTCTGACAGTTAAAACATTTTAGTCTCTGACAAGTTATTCTAGTCTCCGATAAGCCTTTTTGCAAACTCTAACAGATCAAATACACAACTTGACTTCTTGAAGCTTCGATACTCCATTCCAACAGTTAATTACAAATAAAAAATAATCGTATCTCTTTAAAAAGAATAAATGAATTACAAACAAAGAGATAACTACTGGCTACAAAATTTCAGTGTTACTAATTAACACTTTCTATACATTTGTATTCTAAGTAATCTAAAGACAATCATCATCAAATGTTCTAAAACCTTGCAATTTTTGTGAGAACCCAAAAATTTTGTATGAGTTTGTTACCTGAATTAATTAATTTCTTAATTATGTGTAGAGTTAATATTATGATTTTGAATGCTGAAATAGGGGGCAAGTAATTTACGTCTTAATGGTATTCGTAAATTCCTTAAAGGAATACAAGTATAAACATTAGAAATTCTCATTCAATAACTAGAATTGCTTACGTAAGGGAAATGATCTCATATGTACGTAAAATGTTTGGATTAATAAGCTGCTTGTGTGTCATTAGTTGATGAAGCTTATGTGCATGTATGATAGCAGCTGCTTATTACGTTGTTTGCTGTTAAAGAGTAATGATAAGCAGCCATTTTACCGTCCAAATTAACCAATCATCTTATCTTAAGGCTTAATCTTAGTCTGTTATAAATACCTCATTCGGAGGTAAAATTTTAATCTCTTTTCTAAAAAAATTCTCTTCTAAAGTTCTTCTTTAAACTTATCATCTTCATAAATTTCCAAGTTCTTCTTTCGGAAAATTATTCTCAGACAAGCTTTGATTTCACCCTTAAAAATGATGAGGTAAGAACCTGCTACTTAGTTTCTTTCATGCATAGCATCAAAGACTTATGCTAAGTTCATATTCTTTTGCATTTTCATGAGGCATCCTAGGCTAAGTTTATTCATGATAAGCCTTCCATGGTAGTAAAAACAAGCTCTAATATTAGTCTCTGACGAGATAAGTTTAGTATCTGATGAGATACTTTACTCTCTGATGAGATAGATGTTACTCTCTGACGAAGGATTTTCTTAGTCTCTGATGAAGGAAGTTTAAATCAGTCCCTGGTAAGTTAACGTTAGTCTCTGATGACGTCATCCTTAGTCTCCGACAGGCTAAGTGTAGTCTCTGATGACGTCATTCTTAATCTCCAACAGGCTAAGTTTAGTCTCTGATGACGTCATCCTTAGTCTCCGACAGGCTAAGTTTATTCTCTGATGACGTCATCCTTAGTCTCCGATAGGTTAAGTTTAGTCTCTGATGACGTCATCCTTAGTCTCCAACGGGCAAAATATATTAGTCTCTGATGACTAAAGATATTAGTCCCCGACGAGTTTGACAATGAGAAAATTATTCCCCGATGCACAGTCTGTCTTCAAGACTATAAAACATTATTTTCTTAAAATTATTTCATGATGTTATTATGCCAGATTTAAGACAGTAAAAGTCTAAGGACATCACATACGCATTTTCTTTCTTAAATTCTTATTAAGGTATTAAAATATTATTTGCATAATTTACAGAGTCTTTCACTCACAAGTAAATTGAATTTCATTTTTGCAAAGGACCGAGGCAAGTATATTCTCACTCTTATGCTTATTTCAGTTAAGTGCTTGATCAATTGATTCGACATGCGTACAAAGTTATGACTTTTATGTTTAAATTTCCTTGTGAATCAGAATGCTATGCATTAGTTTCCGCTAGCATGATATGAACGAAATTGCATGGATATAACAAAGCTTTGATTTATGAGTTATTTTTCAATATTATATCTGTGTAATAAATGAGAATGATATGTCCCTTAAATGGGTTATGCCACATGCATGGCTAGAGGAAAGGAAAGGTGTTGATTTGTTCTTCACCTGACCTAGAGGAATTTTGTGTGACTACGTACGTTCACATAAGGAGGGATCATGTGGACACAGTTAGGCCAGTTATATACCGTATGGTTAGCAGATTCAACGGGTTTAGCCCCCCATGGATATTTTTACTTCAAGGAAGTTATGCATTGTTTTAAGAAGGATTACACAATTATTTATCATCAGTAATCCTAAAGATTCTTTAAAGATTTTTGAGGCATTAGTATTGTTCCACCAAGCCTCTCAACAGAATTGAATCCCTTGAAACATTCCAGATTTGCTTTCCCAAATTGTTTATGTACTTGCTGGGTGTAAATCACTCATTCTTGTTGAATTTTAATGTCTTACAGGGCAGAATGTAAAGGCTGAACCCTCTGACAAGGGGAAGGCAAAGATGATAGGTTACTGAGTTTGGCTAACCCTTTTTAGTGCCGATAAGGAAGGAAGGAAGGAAGATGTTTCGAATAGTGAAGTTTTGTATTATAATATAGAAATAGAATGATTTCCGCTGAGAATGTAATATTTTGGGTTATAATAACTCTTTTATGTTGTTTCTTTTTCCAGTATTTATACTATGAATAGATGTGTGGTTATCTTTTCCTTCTTTTAACGAAGCCCTGATCCAATAAGGGATTTTGGGGTTGTCACAACATTAATGTAAAGCTCTTACCTCTTTGGCTGCAAAGAAGAGGTTAAAAGCATTGGGTTGCTCTTCGAAAAAGATAGTTACTCTCAAAGTGAACCTGGGTTTGGTGGTATACCGTATAGAAAATTTATGAGAGTGGGGCTAGGGTTGTTCCCAAACGATATATATATATATATATATATATATATATATATATATATATATATATATATATATATACAACAAGAGCTGTTGGATTGTTTAACATTTGATTTTAATCGTTGGTTGGAAGAAGGCAACAATGGGCTTTAGAAAGAAGTGATTGGTGAGAAAGGGTGGATGCAATGGCTGCTAACGTCAGTCAGTCATTTATCATAGCCCACTCTAGGGTATTGTTAGAGATGATATGCATTAATTTCCTCTTGTCTCACAAACAGTCTTTGGTTCAAAAACGGGTACTGTAGCCTAAACCCGTTCACACCTGTGTGCTTTCATCCACGTGAAAACATGCACATACACTTGAATAGAAATAAACTTTTAAATACTTGAGCTTGAAATACATTTAAAACCTTTTTTGGACATCACATTGCCATTGAACTTTTATTTAAGATATGAATTCATCATTCATACCAAAAAGAGAAATTAAACCTTCATGCATAAATTAAATAAATCACAAAATAAATTTATCATATAGCAAACACATTTAAAATTTTTGGGTTCTCATAGTAATGGTCCTTCGACCAGAAGTCATGACATTTATACATAAGAAATTATGTGTTTTGACATTAACAAAAGTCACCTTTAACCGGGTGGACGATAAAGGTGAATGTTGGATGCATCATGAGTTATGTCAGAAATGGGAATGATGTAGATGGAATTTAACCCTCCTATAAATTAGGGGTGATATTTATAGGCTTCTTGATTGAGTGAGACTATGAAATGCATGGCCATACTCAAATAGAGATTTGTTTCATATGGTCTACTCATTGATCAAGAAAACTGAGATTAAATTGTGAAAAGGATGACACATCCACGCCTTGAATTTAATCTTAGATATCAAGATTAAAAGTATTAAATTACATTGAAACATTGGTCACGAAAAGGTTGCGTCGAATCAACGACTTTATTATTATTTGGGTAATAGTGATGTATTACTAGATGTCACTCACTATTTATAATTTTATAATATGATTTAAAATTATTGCTAACATAATAATAACCTACAAGGTCGCACACTAAGAACATTCATTAAGGAGATATAATTTAAATGTCAGTGATTTTAATATATAACTGAGATTGATTTTATTTAAATCATGGCTTTAAATTATATGTATTTAATCTGTATATATATTAGAGTCTCTTGGAAGAAAATACGAATATATATTTATTTTTACATATATATTAATTAAGTAAAACTTGATTAAAATATATAATAAATATAAAATTTGGATTTTATTCTCCTAATCAGATTAGGGTTTGGAATTACTCTATACACAGCTATATATAGGATACATCAGTTGTTCTCTCAGATATATACATTTTCTAAAAACCCTAACCGCTTATGAGAGAGAGACTAGAGTTAAGAGAGAGAGAGAGAGAGAGAGAGAGAGAAATCGATTCAGCAGCTAGTACTGCAATCCTCCTTGCTTCTGATCGTGAGACGATTCATGGGTGTTCGTGTGAATATAGTAGAGGCACCATCCAGTTGGATTGCATTAAAGATTCAGAGACATTCAACATCCTCATCAAAGCTTTGGATTCTGCAAGTTTAATCTGTAAAATCTTAAACCATCTGTATTAAATTGTTTCACATGGATCCTCGGGTTAGGGTTTTATTCATTTTTTTTATTCCATTGCGTTCTATTTGTCGAAACCCAACAATAACATCTAGAGAAATACCAAAAATTAGCAAATCATCCACATATAAACATACAATGACTCCATTTTTATCCTTTTTAAATTTAGTGTATATTCACTTTCAACTTCATTAATTAAGTAACCAGTAGATAATAAAACACTATCAAATTTAGCATGCCATTTTTTAGGTTCTTGTTTGAGACCATAAAGAGATTTAACAAGCTTGCAAACCTTATTTACATTACCAATAGATGCAAACCCTTCAGGTTGATCCCTATAAATTTCTTCATTTAAATCACCATTAAGAAATGTAGTGTTAACATCCATTTGTTGAATCACAAGCTTGTGAGCAACAGATAAAGTAATTAAAGTTCTAATGGATGCAACTCTAGCCACTGGGGAATAAGTTTCAAAGTAGTCAAGGTCTTTCTTTTGTTTGTACCCCTTAGCATCTAACCTGGCTTGGAATTTGTCGATTGAACCATCCGGTTTTAGCTTCTTTTTGAAGATCCATTTGCAACCAATAGTCTTAGTTCTTAGTGGTAAGTTCATATGTTCCTAGGTATGATTAGCCATTATAGATTCAATTTCATTATTGATTGCTTCTTTCCAAAAAGGTGCAACTTAAGAGGTTATTGCTTTAGATTAGGAGCAAGATTCATTCTCCATCAAGAAGGTGAAGAAGTCATCTCCTAAATTTTTCTCCTTACGAGCACGAGTACTCCTCCTAGGTTCAATCTCGATTTCATCAATTTTCTCATTGGTAAGTTTAGCAGATTGAGAGGATAATGGTTTATCAATTCTTGTTTTGAGGGGAAAATTGTTTTCGAAGAAATCAACATTTTTGGTTTCAATGATAGTGTTGGAATCAAGAACATCACTTTTAATCACCAAGAGTCTATAGGTTACACTATGATTAGCGTACCTTATGAATAGATAGTCAGCAGTTTTGGAGTCCAATTTTATTTTCTTTGGTTCAAGTAAAAGTGTCTTCGCAAAACATCCCCACACTTTGAGGTATTTAAGATTTGGCAAGTCATTTTCCCAAATTTGATATGGGGTCTTACCAGTTTTCTTAAATATTATCATGTTTTGAAGATGTCATGTTGAGAGAATGGCTTCCCCCCACAAGTTCAAGGGTGCACCAGAATTAAGGAGCATTGCATTGGCCATGTTTTTTAGGGTTCTATTTTGTGTTCAGCCACCCTATTGGATTCAGGTGAATATGGTGGTGTCACTTCATGAATTATGCCAATGTCTTCACCAACTTTGCTAGAGGAGATGAATCATATTCACCTCCGCGATCTGATCTTACACATTTAATCTTATTATTGAGTTTATTTTCAACTTCAGTTTTGTAGATTGGAAACTTTTCTTCAGTTTCATTTTTACTCTTTAAAAGATAAACTTGAGTGTATCTTGAGAAGTCATCTATGAATGTGACATAATATTTTTTGCCTCCTCGAGATATGTTTTGGGACATATCTCCAAGATCAGTGTGAATTAAACTCAAGAGTTTAGATTCACGGTTCTCAAGAGGTTTGTAGGATTTCTTGGTTGCCTTAGCTTCTACACAGATTTCACATTTGTTAGGATTAGTAAATTTTATATCCTTGAGAATTTTCACTGAATGCATTTGTTTGACATAAGAATAATTCACATGGCCTAATCTAGCATGCCATAATGTGTCACACTTAATCAAATAAGCAGAAATAGAAGCCTTATTATTATTAGTAACCACTTCAAGTACATTCAAGTGAAGCAAACCATTATTGAAATAGCCCTTGCGCACAAACATGTTATTTTTAGTGAGTACTACCTTATCAGATTCAAAAAACAAGCTTGATACCTACTTTTCCAAGAATAGGAACTGAGATAAGGTTGTACCAGATAATAGACATGTGTAGGTCATCATTGAGAGAAAGGATCTTCCTTGAGGTCAACTTCAACCTTAATATTCCTTTGCCTTGAACTTTTGCAAGCCTCAAGTCTCCCATGTAGACTTCATCTCCTCCTTCCATTGGTGTGTAGTTGCTAACATCTGAATAGTTTGTGCAAATGTGTTTTATTACACCAGAGTCTACTATCCAAGCCTCGTCATTGTCCACCATGTTTACTTCGGTCACCACAACAACAATATCATCTTCGGTATTCTCCACAATATTGACCCTATGTGTTTTGCTATTGTAGTTTCTTCCTTCCCTATGGTGACAATGTGATGTAAAATGACCTATAATTCCACAAACAAAACAAGCACCTTTTGGTTTAGATTGTTTGAACTTGTTAGAGTTAGTTTTAGGTCCATGAGTGAGATGCTTACGCTCTTCATTGAAATTGTTCCTCTTATTCCTTTATTTCTTTCTCTGTTTCTCCTCCACTAGGTTTGCCTTGATTGCAACTCCTTGGCTTTGGCTTCCTTATCTATTTTTCTATTCTTTTCCTCAATTTGTATGTGAAATATCAGCTACTCAAGGATGAAGTCTTTCCGCTTCATACTCTTTGTGACGACCCCATAATCCCGTACCGGACTAGGGCATCATCATAAGA
>CM025780.1:11557695-11569413 GCA_014636745.2 Centella asiatica | reverse complement strand
AGACTAACTCATCTCATCAGAGACTAACTCATCTCATCAGAGACTAAGTTAAGGCCTGACTCAGATACAGGTTCGTCTTCCTCACTCCTCCATGGGTGGTGCTCTCAACCATAACCATACTTAGGTCAAAACTCATCATTCTCTCAGTGATACGTAACATTTCCTATGGTCTGCAAGCCATTCTAGACACGGTTTAGGGTTCAAACTCAGGTTAAAGAATACTCAAGCATGGAGTTGCAATTACTGACAAAAGAATGTTTGGTAGTTAAAGGCCTGTTTACCAGGTGGTTGTCAACAATATTACACCCATCATAGATAATCTTTTTGAAATAAATGACATTAACTCTAGCGTTAAAATATGCATTAAGTCATACTTTTGGAAATAAATGAACAAGGTATTAAATGTGGCACGTATGACCGAACAAAAGTATAAGAAATAGAGCAGGACTTTAATGAAATGCTCATACCTCTTTGATGGCAGGAAGAGTTAAAAGCTCTAGTTGTTCTTCCAAAAAAAATAGTTGTTTAGAGGATAAGTTGGGATTTGGTGGCACACAGTATGGAAGTTTATGAAAGTAGGGCAAGGGTGGTATCAACGTGATATATATATAACACTTGATTAGCAACAAGGGCCGTCGGATTTATTTAATCCAAGCCGTTGGCTATGAAAAGAAAAGAAGTGACTGATGAAAAAAAGGTTGGTTGCAACGGCTGCTAGTACTCATCGGTCGTTTATCATAGCCCACTCTATGGTACAGATGGAGGTGATGTACATTAAATGCTACTGTCTCCCCGCATTAGGTTTTTTTTTAAAATAAAATGGGTACTGTAGCAAATCTTGTTCACACTTGGGGAGCCCCTTTTCCCGCGTGAACACACCCTCTCACAATACCAATCTTGAATGCAATACCCTTTTAAAAACTTGAGCTTTAAAATACATTTAAAATCTTTTGGACATCACATTGCCATTGAATTTTTTTTATAAGAAAGTATAATTTCATTATTTATAACCAATAAGGAAATAATCCTTCATGCATAAAAATAAAATAAATCTCGTAACAAAATTTATTGATATTTTTGGGTTCTCACAACGTCAGTCTTAGTCTCTGATGAAGGAATTCATAGTCTCTGATGACGTCATCTTTAGTCTCCGACAGGCTAAATATTAGTCTCTGATGACGTCAGCATTAGTCACCGACAGACTAAATGTTAGTATCTGATGACGTCATCTTTAGTCTCCGACAGGCTAAATGTTAGTCTCTGATGAAGTCAGCATTAGTCTCCGACAGGCTAAATGTTAGTCTCTGATGACATCATCTTTAGTCTTCGACAGGCTAAATGTTAGTCTCTGATTATGTCAGCTTTAGTCTCCGACAGGCTAAATGTTAGTCTCTGATGACGTCAGCATTAGTCTCCGACAGGCTAAATGTTAGTCTCTGATGACATCATCTTTAGTCTCCGACAGGCTAAATGTTAGTCTGTGATGAAGTCAGCTTTAGTCTCCGACAGGCTAAATGTTAGTCTCTGATGACGTCAGCATTAGTCTCCGACAGGCTAAATGTTAGTCTTTGATGACATCATCTTTATTCTCCGACAGGCTAAATGTTAGTCTCTGATGACGTCAGCCTTAGTCTCCGACAGGCTAAGTGTAGTCTCTGATGACGTCAGCCTTAGTCTCCGATATGCTAAGTGTAGTCTCTGATGACGTCAGCCTTAGTCTCCGACAGGCTTAATAGTTAGTCTCCGACGAGCTAATGGGATTAGTCTCCAATAGGCTTAATACGTAGTCCCTGACAAGCTTAGTCTCCGATAGAGAAAAATTGCACAATATAGATTGTGACTTGTAAAAATTTTTATATTGCACAATATAGATAGCGAGACCACCGCCAGGGGCCATGCCCCTTGGACCCCGCTAGGGGCCTCCCGACCCCTAGGACCCTGGCAAGGGGGGTGCCCCCTTGACCCCCCCGCCGTAGCGCACGATTGTCGTGTACCCAAATATGTTTTAATTGTTTAAATCATGTTATTATGTGCTTATTATGATATGCATGGCGCACAGTTATGGCCTTACGACCCATAGGTGAGTGGTTTTAGTTTTGAAATACGGCTTACATGTCGTACCTTCTCTTATATCTGGATGTAATATTCTCTTCTCATCTTACTCCCCTCGAATGTAACTCGAGGTTTCTTTCTATAATGTAATGTACAACATAGAATATTTTAGTATAGGTTTCGTTATTATGTAATCTATAAAGATGACCAGCAGAAGATGGAGATATGAAAAGGATGCATGCAAATGGAGTTTCAAGAAAGCTGCCAAGTTTGAAGATCAATTACCACACTAAACTGACCTTCAATCTTTTCATTAGCTTGGAAAGATTGGCATAGGATTTGGCCATAACTGTGTCACATTTAATTATGCACTTTATTTATGCTTATATATGATATAATAAATAAATGTGCATGCTTAAAAGTTATAGTTGGTGAGATCTAATTTAATTAATAAAATCCCTCATAAAATCATTAAGTCTAAAACAGATGCCTTCCAATGATTAACACTCATCAAGGCCTTGATCGATAGATGTAGGTTTGCCAAAGTAAAGTACCCCATTTATCTTGGCATGGTGCGATAGGATAATTGTGATATCCAAACTGTTAAAATTGGGCTTGACTTAACTAAGCTATCACAATAGGATTGTGGGTTTAGAGGCATAGAGTTTGTATAAGTTCACTAGTTGAGCTTGAAGAAATGTTGTTCGACAAAGTATCCAAGAGTTATATATGATATAATTGACAAAGTGTTGTCTACCTAAATAATTATGTTTTAAGTGATTAGCCAAAGCTAACTTAGGGCATAATGAAATATGGATCTTGGCTCACTAGAAGTATTTAAAAGAAATAATTCCGAATTAATGGTGAGGGCTATTAATTTGAATAAAATAGTGGGAGGTATATTTTGAATATGCCATTATCAAAACATAACATTAAAATTTCTGCAAATTTACTTATTAATTTTGCATTTATGAATCGTAGACATTAATGGCAAACAACAACAATAGTAGCCTTTCACTACGATCAGTCCTTGAGAAGGAAAAACTGAATGGGATTAATTTCCTAGACTGGCATAGGAATTTGAGGATTGTCCTCAAGCAGGAGCGTAACCTCTATGTCCTGGATGGACCAATTCCTGCTGCACCAGCTACCACTGCACCACGTACAGAGCAAAATGTTTACAAGAAGCATCAGGATGATGCTCTGGATGTGGGCTGCCTTATGTTAGCAACCATGAACCCTAAGCTTTAGAAGCAACATGAGTTGATGGATACTTATAACATGCTTGAACATCTTAAGAAGTTGTTCGAGGGGCATGCTCGGCAGGAGAGGTATGATGCGAGCAAAGCATTGTATCATTGCAAGCAGGGTGAACGTGATCCAATAGGTCCACATGTTCTGAAGATGATTTGGTATATTGAGTACCTAGATAGGTTGGGCTTTCCACTTACTTAGGAGGCTCAAACTGATCTTGTCTTACAATCTCTGAACAATAGCTTTTCTCAATTTGTCATGAATTACCTCATGAACGATATTGAGAAACCACTTACTGAGTTGTTAAGCATGTTGAGAACTGCTGAAAACAACATGAAAAAGGCAAGAGCCTCTCCCATTTTGATGGTGCAAAAAGGGGAATGCCAAAGCAAATGAAAAGGGCAAAAAGAAGAAGATGGGATCTAAATCTGTTGCCAAATCCAAATCCAATAAGGCTTTGAAGCCTAAAGGTGGAATAGCTAAAGAAGGTAATTGTCACTTCTGTGGAAAGCCTGGACACTGGAAAAGGAATTGTTATGCTTACCTGGAAGATCTAAAGAAGAAGAAAGGAAGTAGGACTTCCAATTCAGGTATATATGTTATAGAAGTCAATTTATCTAGTTCTACATCTTGGGTATTTGATACTGGATCTGGTTCTCACATTTGTGTAAATGTGAAGGAACTACGAAGAAGTAGACCATTGGCTAAAGGCGAGGTGGACCTACATGTTGGAAATGGAGCAAGAGTTGTTGCATTAGCTGTAGGAACTTACCATTTGTCTTTGCTCACTGGGCTAGTATTAGAACTTGAAGACTGTTATTATGTGCCTGCTATAAGCAAGAATATTATTTCTGTTTCTTGTTTGGACAAGAAAGGCTTTTCATTTATAATAAAGAACAACAGTTGTTCCTTTTACTTAAATGAAATGTGTTATGGAGTAGCACAATTATTTAATGGTCTTTATGTTCTTGATTTACAAATGCCTATCTATAATATAAATACTAAATGGCTAAAATCGAAAGATTCTAATCCGTCTTATCTCTGGCATTGTCATTTGGGCCACATCAGTGAGAAACACATATCCAAACTCCATAAAGATGGGTATTTGGACTCATTTGGTTTTGAATCATATGGTGTATGCGAGTCTTGTTTGTTGGGAAAAATGACTAAAGCACCTTTCACTGGACTTAGTGAACGGGACAGCGATGTATTGGGCCTCATACATACTAATGTATGTGGACCCATAAGTTCGCTAGCTAGATCTGGATTTTGCTACTTTATTACATTTACTGATGATTTCAGTAGATATGGATATGTGTATCTTATGAAACACAAATCCGAATCTTTTGAAAAGTCCAAAGAATTCAAGAATGAAGTATAAAAGTAATTTGGCAAAAGTATAAAAGCTATCCGATCAGATCGAGGTGGTGAATACTTTGGCCAGGAATTTGATAATCTTCTTAAAGAGTGCAGTATTATATCACAACTCACTCCACCAGGAACACCACAATGGAATGGTGTGTCTGAAAGGAGGAATCGTACCTTGTTAGACATGGTACGATCCATGATGAGTCATGCAGATCTTCTGATTAGATTCTGGGGTCACGCCCTAGAAACTGCTGCTTTTATACTTAACCGTGTTCCTACAAAAACGGTTCAAAAGACTCCATATGTGATGTGGACTGGAAAACGTCCTAGTATGTCTGTTATGAAGATTTGGGGATGCGAAGCGTATGTAAAGCATTTAGCTTCCGACAAGCTCGGACCTAAATCTGATAAGTGTAATTTTGTGGGATACCCTAAAGAAACAAAAGGGTATTATTTCTACAAACCTTCAGAGAACAAAGTGTTTGTTGCTCGCACTGGGGTTTTCCTAGAAAGAGAATTTTTCTCTAAAGAAAACAGTGGGAAGCATGTAGAACTCGAAGAAATTCGAGAACCACAAAATACCAATGAACCTGAGATGGAACGTGAGCAGGAGCCACAAGTAGTTGTGGAAACTGAGCCTGCTCAAGTAACACAAGCTCCTCGTAGATCTGGTAGGACACGCCATGAGCCTGAAAGATATTATGGATATCTTATCACTCAAAGTGGCGAAGTAATGCTCATAGATGATGATGAGCCTACTTCCTATCAAAAAGCTATGAACGGACCTCAGTCTCAGAAATGGCTTGAAGCCATGAATTTTGAGATGGACTCCATGTATGCTAACCAAGTATGGACTTTGGTTGACCTACCTAAAGGGATAAAACCAATTGGGTGCAAGTGGGTTTTCAAGAAGAAAACTGACATGGATGGTAAAGTACAAACCTATAAAGGGCAATTGGTAGCAAAAGGTTTCAAACAAGTTCAAGGTGTTGACTATGATGAGACTTTTTCTCTAGTAGCCATGGTTAAATCCATCAGGATCTTACTTGCTATTGCAGCTTTTCATGACTATGAAATCTGGCAGATGGATGTCAAAACAGCTTTCCTTAATGGAAATCTGCTTGAGGATGTGTATATGACACAACCTGAGGGTTTTGTCACTCCAAAGGATGCTGGAAAGGTATGTAAGCTACAAAGATCCATTTATGGATTAAAGCAAGCATCTCGAAGCTGGAATCTTCGTTTCGATCAAAGAGTTTGGCTTTATCAAGATTGAAGATGAACCTTGTGTTTACAAAAGGTTTAGTGGGAGCCATATTGTATTCCTAGTATTATATGTTGATGACATATTACTTATTGGGAATGACATTCCTTCCTTACAAGCAGTCAAGACATGGTTGGGAAAATGTTTCTCCATGAAAGACTTGGGTGAAGCAACCTATATCTAGATATCAAGATCTATCGAGATTGATCGAGAAAGATGTTTGGCTTAAGTCAAAGTACATACATTGATAAAGTGTTGAAACGGTTCAGCATGCAAGATGCTAAGAGAGGTTACATACCCATGTCGCATGGAGTAACGCTCTCTAAAGCTCAATGTCCTAAATTACAAGATGATAAGGATCGCATGAGTAAGATTCCTTATGCTTCGGCAATTGGATCTATCATGTACGCAATGTTATGTACGCGTCCTGATGTTTCGTATGCTTTGAGTATGACGAGCAGATACCAGTCAAATCCAGGTGAAGGTCACTGGACAGCAGTCAAGAATATCCTAAAGTACCTCAAATGGACTAAGGATGCATTCTTGATATATGGAGGTGAAGAGGAACTGGCAGTAAAGGGTTACACTGATGCTAGTTTCCAAACTGACAACGATGACTATAAGTCACAGTCAGGTTACGTGTTTTGCCTTAATGGTGGAGCTGTGAGCTGGAAAAGTTCTAAGCAAGAGACAGTTGCTGATTCTACAACAGAGGCTGAGTATATTGCTGCTTCCAATGCAGCAAAGGAGGCTGTATGGATAAAGAAGTTCATTACTGAACTTGGTGTTGTTCCTTCTATTGTTGATCCAGTAGATCTCTACTGTGATAGCAATGGTGCCATTGCACAATCGAAGGAACCTAGATCTCACCAACGATCCAAGCATATACTTAGGCGTTTTCATCTTATTCGAGAAATTATCGAGAGAGGTGATGTACATATTTGCTAAATACCGACAGAAGAAAATGTTGCAAACCCACTAACCAAGGCTTTGTCGCAACAGAAGAATGATGGTCACACTAT
Organism: Centella asiatica; assembly: GCA_014636745.2. NCBI lineage: Eukaryota > Viridiplantae > Streptophyta > Magnoliopsida > Apiales > Apiaceae > Centella > Centella asiatica. Next base: position 11,562,453 of record CM025780.1, on the reverse strand, counting down.
TGCTATTAGTATTAGATACATGAGTGATTCGCTCTAGTGCAAGTGGGAAATTGTTAGAGTGTATGCCCTAGTGGCCAATCATGTAATGATTGTGACACTATATTTATGTTATGTTTTGGTTAAATGATAATTTATTATGTTTTATTTACTGCCTTATCTAAATGTTAACATAATAAATGTCCTTAGAAGAATGATACTATTTATATGGATTCAAGTATGTGACTTGAATATGAGATCATATAAGTATGTAATGTATCATTATTCTTAAATGTCCCTAGTCGAGTATCATTGTCAGTGGGACAACAATAATACATTGAGGCTAGTATGTGGATTAACTGATGGTCATATCTCATTGGTCATAAATATATACGAGATATATTAAGTTGATACATAGGTACATGTTAGAGAACATTGTACTGGACAGACCCACCATGAGAATTCTACATGGAGCATTATGCTATGTGTCATAAGTAATTCTCATAGTGACAATGATGTAATGGTCTTTCGACCTGAAGCCATGACATTTCTACATAAGGAGTTATGCGTTTTGACATTATCAAAAGTCACCTTTAACTGGGTGGACGATAAAGGTGATTGTTGGATGCATAATGAGCTATGTGAGAAATGGGAATGATGTAGATGGAATTTAACCCTCCTATAAATTAGGGGTGATATCTATAGGCCTCTTGATTGAGTGAGACTACGAAACCCAACAAACTCATCGAAGACTAAGGGTGACATCATCATTAGAGACTAGTTAACTTATAAAGAGACTGATGACGATATCTTAACACATCAGAGACTAAGGCTGATGTCATCTTCTAAAACTAATTAACTGATAAGAGACTGATGATGTCATCTTAACTCATCAGAGACTAAGGCTGACGTCATCATCAGAGACTAATATCATTAGTCATCGGAGACTAACTTTGTCTCATCAGAGACTAACTCTATCTCATCAGAGACGAACTTTATCTCATCAGAGACTAGCATTAACTCATCAGAGACTAATGTTATCTCGTCAAAGGCTAACATTAGAGCTTGTCTCTGTTTCAATGGAAGGCCTTACATGAATAAACTCAAACTAGGATACCTCATGAACATGTATATGAAAAAGAACACAACTTTTCTTTCAAAGCTTTATTCTTCCTTGAAAACCTAGTATGCACGACTAATACTCTCGGATGCCATGCAAAAAGGAAAATAGAGAAGGACTTAAGGTTCTTACCTCTTGGGTTGATGAAAGAGATCAAAGCCTGTTTAAAAGTAATCGTCTAGAAGTGAGAACTTGGAATTATATGGAGATGGTAGGTTTAAAGAAGAACTTTGGAAGAGAAAATCTTCAGAAAAGAGATTGAAATGTTGCCTCTGAATGAGGTATTTATAGTAGTCTAAGATTAAGCCTTGGAATAGAACCATTGGTTAATAAAACAGCTACTCATCACGATTCTTAGCAGCTAAGCATGTGTAATAACCCTGTTGTCCTTCATGCAAATAAGCCAGCTACTAAAGCAGCTTACTAATCTGATTACTATACGTAGGCAATGATGTCATCATACTTAAACTCTTAAGTCCTTCAGGGGACTTAACTAATAAAAACAAAGCTTCTTTTAAGTACTTACGAAGGTTACCAACATCAAAACATCAATTGCTTATTCTTGCAACCAACATCCAAACAAATATAACCCCTTTAATGGGTCCAAAAATATTCAAAAACATCATATATTAACTATATACATTAATAAGAAAACAAATATGAGTAAATAAATTATTTATAGATAAACAAATTTTCCAGGTCGTCACAATAATCCTAGCCTCAATTCCAAAAATTCTCTTTACCCAACACCCAAATAAATTTCAAAGAGCAGTTGTCCTTTTCAAGAGCAGCATGAGTATTAATTCACTCTTTAAAGCTTACAGAGGTAAAAGTTTTATACCAATCATATGCTCTGTTATGTTTTGATTTTTGTCCTTATTCATTCATATCATATTGTAAAACACTTTGTTCAAAAAACATGTTTTAAAAACATACCCATAACATCAAGAGTTATTAGTTTGGCATGCTAAAAGAAAAGAATAAGAAATATTGAAACATACCAACTATACAAACTATATTAACTTCAGTTTTTATATCAGTAGTTAAAACCCTTTAAAAACACCATGCTTATGTCTTAGACAACCAGAGTTCCTGAAGTTTAACAGTGTCCATAAGAATAAGAAAACAATAAGGAATAATCATATTTTCTCTCTCGACCTCTCTAAAGAGAGAATAAGGTTTCAAGAGCTACATAACTCTACAACTATAAAAGCTGCAGTACACAACAGTACTATTTGTTACAACTGTGTGTGTATGTGTTGTAAGAAGAAATGATACACACTGCAGAAAAGATGATGAGGGAATGCCCTATGTAAGGTTTATCTATTGACAAACATCATCTATTAATAAATGAAAATTCCTCCTATGTAACAAAGACAAGTTTTAACTTATTCTCTTCCAGTTCAGAGTTAGTCTCTGATAGACTAAAAAGTTAGTCGTTGATAGGCTAAAGAATTAGTCTCTAATAGGCTAAAAAATTTAGTCTCTAACAATACAAAATGTTAGTCTCCGAGATTTTAAAATGTTAGTTTGTAAGAGTTTAAAGTCTTAGTCTCTGATAGAACATTTCATAACAATTCACACGAGCAATTTACGTTCAGCAAGTATATACTCATACTTTGGGGTAAGCCTTGAAAAGAAATAGATCATTTATAGGGCTTAAGTATTTGTGAGGTTGGGTGAAACAATGTCGACACCTCCTGATAATTTGATAAACATATAGTTTTTAGGGTCCCTAAATGATAACGAGAGATTTGACCATTTTCTTGAAAGAAATCTTGAATCATTCACATACGCCTTATAAACAAGTTTGTTTAGTGCACGTGCCCTTAGGAACTTCATATCAGATAGTGTATGCCTTACCCCTATCATCTCGTCTTTGAGTCATCTACACATTAATCATAACTTATATCAATACCATCATAAGAGTTTAACATGAATACTAGTGCATTGCATGGTATGGTGTGTTATGTGATTCAGGTGGGGGCTTTTATCTTAAAAATTTTATATCCCATAAAATCTTATAACCTTCGGAAACGGCGAGAAACAACTTGACATTTATCGTCCCTTTTTCCTTATCTTTTATTCTATTATTCTTATCGTTATAGTTATTTTCGTTCTTCACTAAATTCATCTCTACACTTCGGTAGAGACCTAGTCTCATAATCGGTGCTTGACTCTGATACCAATTGTGACGACCCCGAAAATCCTGTACTGGACTTCAGCACCGTTAGGAATTGATAACAGAAAAACATCATTAACCAATCATGCATATCATGGAATAAGAGAAATATAATCTCTATTACATATCCAAAATTAATTGTTATATAGTGGAAATTCATAAGGGCCCATGGGCCTTATAATCTAAACATTTCTATAATATCCTCACGCTTCACCCTTCCTCTAAAAGTCATCCATAGGAGAGAGATTAGGAAACGTTCATCATGTCATCCTTGCTTTGCCCTTAATAGTCGAGTCGACCTTCTCATCATAACCTGTAGAACATTTCATAACAATTCGCATGAGCGATTTACGCTCAACAAGTATATACTCATACATTGGGTAAGCCTTGAAAGTAAATAGATCATTTATAGGGCTTAAGTATTTGTGAGGTTAGGAAAAACAATGCCGACACCTCCTGATAATTTGATAAGCATATAGTTTTCAGGGTCCCCGAATGATAATGAGGGATCTGACCCTTTTCTTGAATGAAATCTTGAATCAATCACATGCTCCTTATAAACAAATCCGTTTGGTGCACGTGCCCTTAAAAACTTCATATCAGACAGTGTATCAGCTGGCTAGCCTGACCACCATCTGATTTCATCATAATGATATACGTAGTCAAGCAGAATCTTTGTCTGCGAGGGTTCGGTCACCGATGCCTCGGTTTTTGTCCCCTATCATTCATTAATCTTTAGTTACCCACACAAATATACTTTACAAGTAGGGGAAAAGAACAGTTAAATCTTGATATATCCATATAGGATTTACCTTGGCGTGTAAGCGAATTTGAAAAGCTAATATCCGCCCAAAGAACGCTTGATTCTAAGATAATATCTTTCACGTACATCGGATCAAAAGATCGTACGATACTTATCTTTGAAAAATAATTTTTGACATAATACTGGATATTTACGTATATTGAATGAATGATAATATGCATTAAATAAAAAAGAAGGAGTGAGTATATACTTGCCTTGGTCCTTAGCTAATTCTAAATCAACACACTAGTGAGTGAGAGATTCTGTACAACATATTTGTTAACATGTCATAAGAAATTGATGCCTCGAAAATAGATAGGAGGATGTGCATCTGTGATGTCTCAATAATTTTAATATTTTAATTTGACATTTGAAATGTTGAGGTTCATCAATTAATTTTAAGAAATTAGGGAAAATATTATTTCAGATCTTGAAGCTAGACTATGCATCAGTCACTGAAATAGAGAAATGATCATCGGGGGATATGCATGATCAGGGGACGGTTATCGGGGGATGATCATCAGGGGATAATCATCAGGGGATGGTCATCAGGGGATGCTAATCATGGGATAGTTATCAAGAGATGGTTCATCCGTTAGGGAATGGCTTGTCATCAGTGGATAAATTATCTGGCCAACAGGGGACGGTCCTTGGTCATTAGGGGATGATCTTTGACCA
>CM025780.1:11540431-11557685 GCA_014636745.2 Centella asiatica | reverse complement strand
GGCCAACAGGGGACGGTCCTTGGTCATTAGGGGATGATCTTTGACCACAGGGGATAAAATTTGTTCATCAGGGGATGACCCATCTATCAGGGGATAGTCAATAGGGGATGACTTACCCATCAGAGGATGATTTGTTAATCGCCAAACTTATCAGGAATTCATTTGACTATCGCCAAACTTGTCGGTGGATAATTGTTCAGTGCCAAACTCATCGGAGACTAGCATTTTTATCTTCCCGGAGACTAACATTGTTCCTCATTGAAGACTAACATTATTACTCATCGGAGACTAGCATTTTTATCTTCTCGGAGACTAACATTGTTACTCATTGAAGACTAACATATAATCTCGGGGATTATTTTATACTTTCAGAGACTAATTTATGTTGTCAGAGATTAAGTTTAGAACTTGTCTCTGCTACAATGGAGAACCTTTTATGAGATCATGGATGATGCCTATTAGTGGATAAACCCAACTTAGGGTGCATCATTATCCTACCTATTATGTTTATCATTACTTACATAATACACATACCCATAGATGCAAAAGAATACTACTGCAACTTTTAAAGCTTTATTCTTTTCTTGGATAACTTTTAGCATGCACAACTAATACTTTCAAATGTTATGCGCATGAAAGAAATAAAACAGAACAGAGTAAGGTATAAAGCTCTTACCTCTTCATCTATAAGGAAGAAATTAAAAGCTTGGTTGCTCTAGAAAAAGGACTGTTGCTTTAGAAAGTGAACTTGAAATTTATGTGGGTGGTTAGCTAAAGAAAAATTTTAGATTTAGAAGAGAGGTTATGATTTATGCCTCAGAAGAAGTATTTATAATGTTCGTCAATCAATTAGAGAAGTAGTCTAAAATTATGTCTTAAGGTGATTGGATTGGCCATCTTGGCCGGTGTAATGGCAGCTCATCATAACACCTTAATAATTGGTCTAACACCAAACAATTGTTGGCATTCATGCAGATTAATCTTAATCAGTTGTTGACACACAAGCAGCTTACTAATTAAATACTAATACACGTAATCCCTCATCAATTTCCTTAAATATACGTAACCCTTTTATCAACTTATCTCCACACATGCTTGATTAATTTAATCTTATTTTCATATCCCTTTAAAGGAGTTGATGTCATTAAATTTTGGATATCACGTTTCATAAAAATATTCTCTTTCAAGATATGAATTGATTGTTCATACAAAACAAGAATTAATCCTCCATACAAAATATGAACGAATAAATCATCCATTCATCATATTCCTATTATATATATATATATATATATATATTTTATTTTCGGGTTCTCACATCGTCCCCCCCTTAAAATAAATTTTGTCCTCGAAACTTAATTAAAGAAAATATGGGGGTATTTTTGCATCATTATTTCTTCCAGTTCCCATGTTACTTCTTCCACATTGTGATTCCTCCATAAAACTTTCACGGAGACAATATCTTTATTTCTTAGAACCTTCACTTGACGATATAGAATTTTTACTAGAATTTCTTCATAATACAAAATTGGTTGAAGTTCAATAGGCTGATAGTCAATGTTGCCAATGTGGTTCCCTTTATAAGGTCTTAGCATTGATATATGGAAAACATCATGAATATGTCCTAGAGTTGGGGGTAGTGCCAGTTGGTAAGCTACTTTACCAATGCGGTGGAGTATTTTGAATGGTCCTATATAGCGGGGACATAGTTTTCCCTTCTGCCCAAAACATTTGAATTGTGACGACCCCCAAAATCCCTTATCGGACCAGGGCTTTGTCAAGAGAAGGAAAAGATAATGTTACATCCATTCATAGTATAAATTCTGGTAAAAGAAAATAATGGCAAGTTATTACAACTCAAACTATTACATTATCAGCGGAAGCTAAACCATTTATAAATTACAGTTCATAACATTACTACTTCAAAATATCTTCCTTCCTTCCATAGTGGCCACCCAAAAAGGGGTCGAAAACTTAGTAACTAATCATCTTTGCATTCCCTTTATCAGAGGGTTCAGCCTTTGTACTCTACCCTGCAAGACATTAAGTTCAATAAGAATGAGAGATTTACGCCTAAGAAGTATATAAACAAATTGGGGAAGCAGAACTAAAATGTTAATAGGGATTCAATTATGTTGAGAGGCTCAGTGGAACAATACTAATTCCTCAGAAATCTTTGAGGAACTTTGAGGATCACTGATGATAAACAATGTGTGATTTTCCTTAAAGAAAGACCAATATTCACCCATGTACATCTTTCTCAAAATATCCATCGAGGGCTAAACCTGTTGGATCTGCTTACCATACGGTATATAGTTGGCCTAACTGTGACCGCATGATCCCTCCTTGTGTGAATGTACATAGTCACTTAAAATTCCTATAGGTCCGATGACAGAACAAATCAGCACCTTCCCTTTCCTCTTGCCAACCATGTGGCATATCCCAATTAAGGGACATATTATTCTCATTTGTTTGCACAGATATAACATTAAAGAATAACTGATAAATCAAAGTTCAGTTATATCCATGCATATTTATTCATATCATGCTAGCGAAATTTATAGTATAGCATTCTCATCATAAAAGCAATTGAAACATATGAATCAAGCCTTGCACGCATATCGAATCAAATGATACTACATTAAATTGAAATAAGCATCAGATTGAATGTATATACTTGCCTCGGTCCTTTGCACAAAGTCAAATTCAATTTACTCGTGAGTCAAAGATTCTGTAAAACATGCATATCACATGATAAATTTAATACCTTGGTTAAAAATATGAAAGAAAATGTATATGTGATGTCCTTAACCTTTTAATGTCTCAAATTTGACACAAGAACCGTTGAGGTTAAATAAATAATCAAAATATCTTAAAATAATTTGAGAAAATATTATTTATAGTTTTGAAAGATAAACTACACATCAGTGGATAGACGTTGAAGCACAACAGTGGTCGTAAGGGTTTAAGAATGACCATCGGAAGGTAATCCAACCATCAGTGGATAATCTGCTACGTTAGGGAATAGTTAGTCATCAGGGGATAATTATCCATCAAGGGATGACTGGTTATCGGTGGATAAACTACCCGTTAGGGGATGCCTCACCCATCAGGGGATGATCTCTTGGCCATCAGGGAATAATTCACCCGTTAGGGGATAGTCATCAGGGGATGACTTACCCATCAGGGGATAGATTTGTTCATTGCCGAACTCGTCGGGTGGTAACTTTGACTATCGCCAAACTCTCTTGGCTATCAGGGGATGCTTTTGTTCACCGCCAAACTCATTAAGTCATCACTGAACTCATCAGTGGATAATTTGTCCAATGCCAAACTCCTCGAAGAAAGGTTTTTCAGCGCCGAACTCGATAAGTCATCGCTGAACTCCTCAGGGATAAAGAAAATTTACTCATTAGAGACTACGAAATTTCCTTCATTGGGGACTAACAGTTTTAGCGTATCAGAGACTAACTGTTATACTGTCGGAGACTAACTTGGAATCTCCCAAGGACTATTTTATATGGTCAGAGACTAACTCCAAACTGTTGGAGACTAAGTTAAAACTTATCTCAGATACAGTGGTGTCTTCCTCACTCTTCCATGGGTGACGTTCTCAACCATAACCATGCTTAGGTCGACCCTCATCATCCTCTCAGTTATACATAACATCTCTTGGGGTCTACTAGCTCTTATAAACACAGTTTGGGGTTCAAAACTCAGGGTGAAGAATACTCAAGCATGGTGTTGTAACTACTGATAAAAGAAATGTTTGGTAATTAAAGGTTTGTTTACCAGGTAGTTGTCAACATTCTTACACTCATCTTGGATAGCTTTTGAAATAAAAATGCATTAACACCAGGTGTTAAAAGCGTGCATTAAATCATACTTTTGGAAATGAATGAACAAGATATTAAACGTGACATGCATAACAGAACAAAAGTGTAAGAAACAGAGCAGGACTTTAATGTAATGTTCTTACCTCCTTGGCTGCAAAGAAGAAGTTAAAAGCTTGAGTTGTTGTCCTAAAAAGACAGTTGCTTTGAAAGTGAACCTGGACTTGGTGGTATGTTGTATAGAAGATTTATGAACGTGGGGCTAGGGTTGTACTCCAAGGAATTATATATATATCTCACTTGTCGAACAACAAGAGTCATTGGATGATTTGGACTTAGATTTCAGCTGTTGGCTATGAAAGGAAATAACAAGCTTTAGAAAGAAGTGATTGGTGAGAAAGGGTGGATGCAACGACTACTAATGTCAGTCAGTCATCTATCATAGCCCACTGCAACCAAGATTGACCTTGATAAGAATGGAAAGAAAGTTGATTTGAAGACTTACAGGGGAATGATTGGATCTTTGCTGTATCTAACAGCAAGTAGGCCTGATATAATGTTTGCAACATGTCTTTGTGCAAAATATCAAGCTGACCCAAGGGAATCTCATCTCATCTCATTGCAGTGAAAAGGATCTTGAGATATATCAAGGGCACTACAGAGTTGGGACTTTGGTATCCAAAGGAGTCTGGATTTGAATTGATAGGATATTCTGATGCTGACTTTGGAGGATGCAGAATTGACAGAAAAAGTACAACAGGAAGCTGTCAGTTTCTAGGAGGAAAACTTGTATCTTGGTTCAGCAAAAAGCAGCACTCAATTTCAACATCAACTGCTAAAGTTGAATATATTGCAGTTGGAAGTTGCTATGCATAAATACTATGGATGAAAAATCAGTTATTGGATTATGGCCTGAACTTAAACAATATTCCAATCAGGTGTGACAACACTAGTGCCATTGTCATTGCTGAAAATCCTGTGCAACATTCCAGAACCAAGCATATAGAAATCAGATATCATTTCATCAGGGAACATGTTATGAATGGAACCATTAAACTACAGTTTGTGCCATCACACCAGCAGCTAGCAGCCATATTTACCAAAGCTCTTGATGAAGCCACATTTTTCAAACTTGTGGGAGAGCTGGGAATGGTAAACTATGCGTCAGGGTCAGGGTCAAATGTCTAAGTTGTGGTACTCCTAACGTATTTCATAAGTTCCTGATGAAATCAATTGATATATGATTATATATGTTAATACTCTAAGTATGTATATATGTATACTTGTATATTATGTATTTTTGTTTGGTTGTATTTGTTTTTGACTGATGCATCAGGGTCAGGGTCTCCGTCAAGACGCATTAAGGTCAAGGTATCAAGCTTGTGCATCAGGGTCAGGGTATCAGGCTTGCGCATCAGCGTTAGGGCATTCGACTTATGTATCAGTATCAGGGTATGTATATAAAAGAGCATCAGGGTAAGGTAAAAGGTTTTTAACTGCATCAGGGGATTACCAACCCCTTTCAGAATAAAATTTCTTCTGAAAAGGGAAAAATAACCCCTTTCAGAATTAATTCTGCTTAAGGACTACTGTTAGTGCAATATCAGCACAAGTGTTTGTAGAAGGGGGGGGGGGGATGAATACAAACACCTGAAACTTTTCGCACTTAAAAATTTATAAGGCTTACTGAAAACCAGTTGTAACACACAGAAAAACTATATGAAATGAACACGCAGATTCAAGTTAAAATAGTTATATTATAACTCGAGGTTTTTCTAGAAATCTGTATAATCACAAATGTGATTTACAGCTACAAATTCTGTGAATAAAGTTCACAGCTTCTCACACTCACTAGCTTCTAATATTCTTTGAAATATCTCTCTCAAGATCTATTGCAAAGCTTCTCTCTAGTGTTTTTGTGCTTCAGTGCTTGTTTGATCTGTTGGATAGATGCAATCAATCGTTATCTTTATAATGAGAGCTCCGTTGCTTATATATAAATCAGTGGGATGAAATCACGTTCTTGAGACGTGCTTCTCTTCTCAACTTTGCTGCAAGTATGTCATATCTAAACTTTATGTGTCAGAGTGCTACATGCTTTGTTGCTACTTTTCTTCCCCTGATCTGTGTGCATTTAATGCGTGAGAGTTCTCATTGGACCATAAACAAACTTCAAGAAATATCTTTCCAGTTAATATTTCTTGCTTCTGTAACACGTTACGTTGATTTCCGTGTAAGAACTGATGACGGGAGTATGCTGTCACAACGATCCACTGACTGCTAGCCCTGACAGACTTTGATCAGTGCTTCTGGATCCCCTGATGCTTATTGACTGGATCAGGGCTTCGACCTTCACTTGAGTTATACTCAGTGCTTCTTAATCCTAATTGTTATAGTTGACGGCACACTGATGGCTTCCACTGATGTCATGTTGGTCATTCTCCCTGACAGGTTACCCTGATGGGTTTGCCTGACACTGATATGTCCCGAAGTGTTTCACTGATGGATTGGTCTCGTCATACCCTAACAAGTTCCCCTGACGGGTTCCTCCTGATGGGTTCCCCTAATGGGTTCCCCTGACGGGTTTCCCCCTGATGGGTTCCCCTGATGGGTTCCCCTGAGGGGTTCCCCCTTATGGGTTCCCCATGATGGGTTCCCCTGACGGGTTTCCCCCTGATGGGTTCCCCCTGATGGGTTCCCCTGATGGGACTTAATCAACGTAACTTTGATTTAGAATTTCTGATGTGCGAAATACTTCGTTTGCTTACAAGTAGCATCAAACATTCTTCTTCACTTTGTCAAGTCTTTTGAATGTTCCTCTTTTCTGACTTGTCTTGTGAAGTTATTAACTATCCACTGATGAATAAATTTATCATCAGTGGGTGCACAACTTGTGCTGATCTTAAGGTTTATAAAATACCTCAAGTATTTACAGTTGCACAATTTATTACATAATCATCATCATCATCATCATTTATCTCTAACAATCTCCCCCTATTTATGTTTATCAATTTGATAACCATAAATCCCTAGATGCACTGATGATGATGTCAAAACCAATACTAAATACATGAAGAAATTTTGAATGAATTAATAAAAGTATTTCTGTACAAGTATAACCTACATCTATTACAAAAAGAATGTTGTATTTAGACATCAGAACCCCTTTTCCTTTTTGCTGAGACAAAGGGCAATGGATGACTTGTTTCAATAGGTTGAGAGTCACTTCCAAGGCCTTGTCTTCTTTGTTCTGGATTTTGATCAGGAATTCTGAGTCTGTTGTCTACTGCTCTCGTCTCCAGCTGCTCTAGTTCCTTTTGAAGAATTTTTCTGAAGTTGACTATGTTGACATTTCTGCTTGATTCCAAAGCTTCAAGGACAGTCTTGATTTCCTGAATATTGGCTGCAGCAAGTTGTGACCAGTAAAAGGTAATGATCTCCCCCTTTTTATTTTTGAATTGAACTCCCATGGGGCTGGTGATCATTTTAGGATAAACTTTGAATCTTTTTACTGGTGGCACATCCCTTATTGCATTGTTCCTATCATTAGCTCTGGTTTCTTCGATCTCCTTCAATACTCTCTGAATCAGCATGACTCTAAATTTGATGACATGTTCGATCTTATGATTTGCAATTTGACTCAGAACATGCATCGCTTCCTCCAGGCTTAGGCCATCAACCTCTTTAATCCTTATACTCTTCTCCCGCCCATCAGTGTATTTATAAAATAGCTTTAGTGGACTTTCCAATGCTGTGGGTAGGCTTCTTTCATTGTTGATGGCACCCCTCAGCCCGTTGATTATCCCCCTTAAGTCTTTATTAGCCTGAGAGGATTTTGGAATCAGGTTTAGAACTAGTCTTAATTGCTCAGCATCCATTCTCCTGAACCAGTCCATTGCCACATTGAATTCTGACCCATTCTTTAATTGAACTGTAATCAGCTGATCTCTTCTATTGTTGAACCTGACATCTATGCTTTTTATTGAGAACATAAATGTCAGGTTTTTTCGCCTTTCTTCTCTGAGATTATTCTTTGGTATCAGGAGATGGTGCTTTGTCCTTGGCATCTTCTGACTTCTTTGAAGTGGCATCAGGGTCTTTAGATTTATCTTGATTTTTATCCCCTGATGCACTTCTAGGGTTCTGTAATCTTCTAGGCTGAGGTCTCCTGGAGGTCCTTGGGTTGACATTCTTCTTCTTCTTGATTTCTTCCTCCTGTTCCTTTGCCATTTCCCTTTCTTCTTCTTCTTGAAGTTGTTGTGCATAGAGTGTATAAGCTTCTACAAACTTTTTATCCTGGGGAAAAACCAGCTCCACTTTCCCATCAATTACAACTTCAACAGGTTTTGGAAAGTGGGTTGTCTTCATGGCATCTCCAAGTAGCTTAGGCCCTGATTGAGTGTTGGATTTCTTCTTGGGTTCCTCAATTAGGATGCTTTTGCCTTTGTCCTTGTTATTTGGAGCAGGAACAGGAGTAGTCACATCCCCTGATGGTTGGCTTGATTTCTCAGCAACATCCCCTGACGACTGCTTGGTTGAATTCTCCCCCTTTTTGACAGCATCATCAGTGGGAGTTGAGAGTCGGGATGTGACTTGAAAAAGTTGTTGCATTGTGTCAGCCATGGATTGTTGCAGAGTATCCATGCTGTTCAGTTGAGTAGAAAGATCAGTAAGCTTGTGTTCAACATTGTCAACTTGTTTCTTCATCCGGGGTAGAGTCTGGTTGGTGACCAAGGAGTCGACAACTTGTTGTATATTCTGGAACTTTGTGGAAAAATGTGTATACAATTTTTGGTTTTCTATATCTATGGACTGACCAATCATGATCTGTGACTTTAACACTTTGATCAAGACTGGATCAGTGGTCCTAGCTAACTCCTACTTTAATAACTGTACAGTATCAGACATTTGATTCTGTCTAAAGTATAAATCAACTCCGATGAACTGGAAAAAATCATCTTGTAGAGCATCATCTTCATCACTTGCAGAAGAAGAAGTAATATTTACAGTATCAGTGTTTTCTCTCTGTTCTTTATTTACAAGGATCTCATCCTTATCTCTCTCATCCTCTCCTTTTTCTTTGGCATCTAAGGCATCACTCATATTTTCTCCTTTTTCTTTGCCTACTAAGGCAGTACTCTCTTGCTCTCCTTTTACCAAAGTCCTCTCAGGGGTTTGACTTTGCCTCTCTGCACTAAGTATTTTCTCATTCCCACTCAAAATTGTCCTAGAGGGGCTCCTATGGGCTTGGAAATCATCAACTATGACCAGTTCAACTGAAGTATTTACAGATTCTGGTTCAACAGTTGTGATAGGAGAGGGAGAAGAAATAAAGTGTGTATGTATAATTGGAGAGGTATAGGTTTCTATAGAGGAAGTATATACAATTTGGGGTACATAAAGAGTTATGGCTGTAGTATGTACAGTGGAATTTATGTCCCCTGCTTGATCACCAGTGTTTGTATCAAGTAAGAATGAATCAGCCATGTGAGAATAGTGACTGTCAAACACTGTGTCAGAGAGTGTTGGCTCCTCCGCGAATTGAGAATGTGGAGAATCTGATTGTATGGCACTTAATGTTTGTGTCATTATATCTGAAGAAATTTGAGGAACAGAGAAAGAAGGAAGTGGTGTAGATGGGAGTGTTGGCTGAATCACTGAACGAGGAGGTGATTCATCAAAAGATGCTGTAGAAGAATGCTTCTGAACTACAACGTCTTGAGTAGTGTGTGCACTCTCTGTGTCAGATATCTGCAAGTGGCTCTCAGAGACCCTGATGGTAGGTTCATCAATATCTATGGTCAGTGTATGTGCCTCACTCAATTGTGTCCTTGGTTGAGGACTATTTTCAATAACTAATCCCTTTTGAGAGGAACTAGATAGAAATATGTTTAATTCCTTATCAAAGGCTATATCCTGTTGAGAGGATACGCCCTGGTCAGGTTGTTGGGTAACACTCGTGGCTCCCTTCTTCTTCTTCAATCTTCTCCTATAGTCAAGCACTCTCTCTCCTTGCTCCCCCTCAGTTGATGTGGTAACTTCACTGGGTTTTCTTTTAATCCCAACAGTCTTTTGGGAGTGGGTTGGGCTATTGAGAGTGGTTGTGAAGAAATTGGTTGTTCTATTTGGGTAGGCAGAGAGGTGGTTGTTTTCTCTGCCATATTAGATGAAGGTGAAGAATGTATAGTGTGAGAGGTAGAAGATGCAGAATTTACTACCTGTATCATATGCGTTGGGAGAGCAAATGATTCAGTTATATATGATTTCTTCAGTATTTCTGCAAACAATTTCTTTGTTTGCTTGTATGTCTGTACAGGTATATCATTCTCAAAAGAAAGATTAGTAATTTGATCTTTAATAATCATGTACAAAAATCTAGCATAATATATTTCAGATTTCCTATTATTTACATTACCTAATTTATTTACAAGATCATCAAAAATAATTTTACCTATATTTATATTTACATTTTTAACTATTGCATATGCTATTTTCAAAGTTAAAGAGGTAATAACCTCAAAGTTAGAACACTTACCTGAGAATGCCTTGGTGATTGTATCAAAAAGGTAAGAGATCTCCCGCTTAACATTCACCCTTTAGAGATCTTTGAACTTTAACACTGCGTTGGGAGCAGCATTATAGCCCAATTCTCTCAAGAAATCCAGTAGGTCGGCATCACTGGGTGCATCCACCAGATCTTGAGTAGGTAACCCCAAAACAGAGTTAAGTCTGGAAGGAGTTATTTTCCCTTTCTCAGTCGAAACTTTGAATGAGATACCCTTAACCACATCCAGCTTGGTGGTGGAGTACATAAATTTAGCACTGGTCCACAGTTGTGACAGTGCCTCCCCCGACATTTCTTCATCAGTAAAGATGGCTTTACTATACTCAGATTTGAGCAGATAGTTCATCATTGGTTTAAAGCAATCACTTACCTCATCAATGCCAGAGAAGCCCACAAAGTTTGTGGATGGGACTGTCAAGTTCCTCTGAATTTGTTGACGTGCCATGGATGCTTTGAAGATTTGAAATTCTAGGGTTTCTGTAAAGACGAAAGAAAAAGAACTCTAGCAAATATTAGGTTTAGATTAAGTGTTTGAGAGTTTCAAAAAGTAGGAGAGATAGGGTATTAATACCCGCTTAAAGACGTTTGAAAACTTCCCCTGAAAACACGCTATCAGGGAGTCAGTTCAGTTTCTGTGATGACACATCATCAGTGAGAGAAGAATTCAATGATGAGTTGTCATCACTTAACTGACCTAGAAACCCGATGCAAAAAAAAATTTAAACTTACCCTGATGATTTACTGTATGTACATACCCTGACCCTGATGCACAAGACGAACACCTTGATTCTGACGAACGAGTTGAGTACCCTGACCCTGACGAGAGATCCGGACACCCTAACCCTGACGCACAAGTAGGAGACCCTGACCCTGAAAAACAGGTAGGATACCCTTACCCTGACGAGGGATCCGGACACCCTGACCCTGACGCACAGGTAGGAGACCCTGACCCTGACGAACAAGCCGGACACCCTGACCCTGATGCGTCCTTAAGGAAGCCCTGACCCTGATGCATCAGACAAAACAAAAACAAAACAACAAAATGCAGAATATACAAGTATATACATATTTACAATTTGAACATATATGACCACATATCAATTTGATTTTATCAAGAACTTATGAAATGAGTTAGAGATACCAAAATTTTTAGGAGTTTGACTCTGACCCTGACGCATTATTCACCATTATTCCCAGCTCTCCCACAAGATTTGAAAAAGTGGCTTCATCAAGAGCTTTGGTGAATATGTCTGCCAGTTGCTGATTTGAAGGTACGAACTGTAATTCAATATTCCCATTCATAACATGTTCCCTGATAATATGATATCTGATTTCTATATGCTTGGTTCTGGAATGTTGTACTGGATTTTCAGCAATGGCAATGGCACTTGTGTTGTCACACCTTATCAGAATCTTGGAATAGTTCAGACCATAATCCATCAGCTGATTTTTCATCCATAGAATTTGTGCACAACAACTTCCAGCTGCAATATATTCAGCTTCAGCAGTAGATGTAGAAATAGAATGCTGCTTTTTGCTGAACCAAGATACAAGCCTTCCCCCTAGAAATTGATAGCTTCCTGTTGTACTCTTTATGTCAATCCTGCATCCTCCAAAGTCAGCATCAGAATATCCTAGCAATTCAAACCCAGACTCCTTTGGATACCAAAGTCCCAACTCTGTAGTGCCCTTGATATATCTCAAGATTTTTTTCACTGCAATGAGATGAGATTCCTTTGGATCAGCTTGATATCTTGCACAAAGACATGTTGCAAACATTATGTCTGGCCTGCTTGCTGTCAGATATAGCAATGATCCAATCATTCCCCTGTAAGTCTTCAAATCAACTTTCTTTCCATTCTTATCAGGGTCAATCTTAGTTGCAGTGGTCATAGGTGTCTTTGCTACTTTTGAATCCTCCATATCAAATTTCTTGAGAAGTTCTTTGGCATATTTTGTCTGATGAATGTAGATTCCATCAGAGCCTTGTTTAACTTGCAATCCCAAGAAAAAAGATAACTCACCCATCAAGCTCATTTCATATTTGCTTTGCATGAGTTTGGAGAATTTTTCACACAGTCTTGTGTCAGTGGATCCAAAAATAATATCATCAACATAAATTTGAACCAAAATCAGATGACCTTGGTGTTGTCTAAAGAACAAGGTTTTGTCAATGATACCTCTTGAAAATTTGTTTTCCACCAGAAATTTTGACAGTGTATCATACCAAGCTCTAGGTGCTTGCTTCAGTCCATAAAGTGCCTTTTCCAATTTGTAGACATGATTTGGAAATTTTGAGCATTCAAAACCTGGAGGTTGTTGGACATACACCTCCTGTTCCAATTTCCCATTCAGAAAAGCACTTTTCACATCCATTTGATATACTCTAAAATTTGAATGTGCTGCATAGGCTAAGAAAATTCTTATAGCCTCAAGTCTGGCTACTGGTGCAAAGGTTTCATCAAAATCAATCCCTTCTTCTTGAAGATATCCTTTTGCAACCAGTCTTGCTTTGTTTCTAACAACAATGCCAGCTTCATCCATCTTATTTCTGAATACCCACTTTGTACCTATTATGATCCTATCTTTGGGCTTAGGTACAAGCTTCCATACTTGATTTCTTTCAAATTGATTTAGCTCTTCCTGCATTGCCAAGATCCAGTCAGCATCTTGAAAAGCATCTTCAAACTTCTTTGGTTCAATTTGAGAAAGAAAACAAGCATATAGGCATTCATTAGATGTAGCTTTCCTGGTCTGCACTCTTTTGCTTGGGTCACTAATAATCAGATCTGTTGTGTGACTTCTGGCCCATTTGGGATTAGAGATGTGTCTTGATGAGCTTGCTTGACTATCATCTCCTTCCCCTAAGCCTGTGCTCCCAGCTTCTGAAAACTCTCCCCCTGAATTAGTGGATAATTCAAGGTTCAAGTTATCCCCTGATGGTGCATGTCCTGATGAATGATCCCCTGATGAAGTATCCCCTGATCTGTTTTCCAGGAAATTAACTCTATCTATTGAAGGGGGTTCTACATTGATTGGATTGACATCAGGAATGGATAAATTCTCCATTTGTCTGCACTCATCGGCTTCATTCTCTTGATAATCAATATCATCTTCATTTTCAAACCTGAGTTCTTCATGAAAACCAGGGTCTTCAAGCCCAGATATTTCTTGATCATCAAAAGCTACATTTATAGCCTCCATCACCACTTGAAGTCTTTTTTTGTAAACCCTGAAGGCCTTGGATGACAGAGAATAACCTAGGAAAATTGCTTCATCAGCTTTACGATCGAATTTTCCTAAGTTCTCACCAAAATTCCTCAGAACAAAACATTTGCATCCAAAGACATGGAGAAACATAATTCTTGGCTTTCTCACTGTCATTAGCTCATATGGTGTCTTGTTGTGAGCCTTGTTGATTAGATATCTATTCTGAGTAAAGCAAGCAGTGGAAATTGCTTCAGCCCAAAAATAGGTGGGAATCTTTGCCTCTGCTAGCATTGACCTAGCAGCTTCTATCAGGGTTCTATTTTTCCTTTCCACTACACCATTCTGTTGAGGAGTTCTTGGAGCAGAAAATGTATGATTTATGCCTTTCTCCACACAAAATCCCTCAACAGCTGCATTCTTGAATTCAGTTCCATTATCTGTTCTCAACATTCTAACCACTGACCCTGATTCTGTTTCCACCTTCTTGATATGGTCAATAATTTGTTGAGATACCTCTGATTTAGCATGCTGAAACTTTACCCAAGTGTATCTGGTGTAGTCATCCACTATGACCATTGCAAATCTTTTCTTTGACACTGACATAATGTTGACAGGGCCAAAGAGATCCATATGTAACAATTGAATTGGATCTTTGATCATGGTGCCATCCTTGCTGACAAAGGATGACTTCCTTTGCTTCCCTTGTTGACATGCTGAACATAATCCTTCTTGGATAAACTCCATTTGGGGTAGTCCAGTTACCAACTCTCTCTTCACTAGATCATTAATTGACTTGAAGTTCAAGTGAGAGAGCTTCTTGTGCCATAGCCTGCTTTCATCAGGAGATGCCTTGCTGTAGAAACATGATTCTCCATTTACTGAATTAAAATCAGCAACATAGAGATCTCCTTTTCTTATCCTTGACAAAACCAGCTTCCCATCACTTTCATTTGAGATTAGACACTGATCTCCTTTGAAGGAAGTGATGAATCCTTTGTCACTTAGTTGACTTATGCTTAGCAAATTATGCTTGAGCCCATCAACCAGTGCTACATCTTCAAATGAGACATTCCCATTTGCTGCTTTGCCATACCCAAGAGTTAGTCCTTTGCTGTTATCACCAAATGAAATTACTGGACCAACCTTTTCTTGAAATTTTGTGAGCAGGGCTTTGTTTCCTGTCATATGCCTTGAGCAGCCACTATCTAGAAACCAGATTTGACTGCTTTTGTTCTTTCCCTGCACACAATAAAACATTTAAATTGTTTTTGGTACCCAATTTGTTTTGGGTCCTCTTGGTTTAGTCACAGTAACAGGTAATGCAACTTTTTCTTTATTAGTGATTTTTGGTTTTGGCAAATTTAAAACTTTCTCCTTTTTAGGAGCTTCAAAATATGCTTTTGATTTTTCAACAGTTATCTTACCTTTTTCCTTGGAGGAGCAGGTTTTAATAGTTAGTAAATCATTAGCATACAAAATTGTGCTAGTCAAAATTTGTGGTTTTACTTTGCATTGAAAAGACAAATGATTACAGCTACCACAATTCCAGCACACTTTTCTAGGGGCTTCATGAATAGAAGAATAATTTCTAGTTTTATTAACACCTAGCTTACCATTTCTATTCTTCCTGCTTTCCCCTGATAGGCCTTTTTCCCTTGACGGGCTGCAATGGCCTGAATAACTCTTTCCCCCTGACGACTGTGTATCCACTGATGCACAGTTTAGTTTTTCCATAACTGGAGGATTGAGTGTTTTGGCAAGGATACTTTTCTTGCCTCTCCCACCACTAGTGGAAGCTTCATTCACTGGGAAGACATTCCCAGATTCTAGCTTTGTTGTTGCCTTAACAAACTTGATAGTTTGAGATGGCCTTTTTCCAGAGCTAGCTGCCATCTTAACCTCAATGGGAGGTTGCTGCACATGAGTCTCTTCATAGCCCAAACCAGATTTTGGATCAGATTTCTGACTTTTCAAACGATCCTCCAGTTTTCTGCTAGACTCATTCCATCTCTTAATGACTTCCCTTTCTTGACTAAGAAGATTTGAGGTCCATTCCTCCCTTTTGATAGCACAGTCAAGAAGATTTTTAGTCCTTGAGAGTTCTTTTTCAAGACTCTCAAGTCTGGAGTTCTCTGATTCTAAAAGAGTGTTTCTGGCAGATAACTGTTTATTTATTTTCTGCACTCTCTCAGTTTCAGCTACAACACTCCTCAGGGTGTCATAGAGATCCTTTATCTCACAGGCCATTTCCTTAACAGTTTTAACACAATCATTTTTAGACATGTTAGAGGAAATTTCGAGGCTTACCTGTGAGCTGCTACTGTCAGTGGATGAGGCCATCAGGGCTAGGTTGACATACTCTTCATTTTCTTCTTCATCAGAGTCAGCCCAGTCCTTTCCCTCTGCAATGTATGCTTTTCCCTTCTTGTTTGCATTAAGAAGGTCAAAGTATTTCTTCTTGTAGTCCACAATAGCTTCTTTGTCTCTGGATTCACCATCTTTTGTGGCCTTGCGGCACTCATTTGCAAACTGACCCATCTCATTACATTTGTAGCACTTTATTCTTGATTTGTCAATAATGTTTTTCGTGCTACTGGATTTCCTTGCTGAAAATCTTTTAGATCCCGATGGCTTTTGGAATTTCAGCTTGGAAAACCTTTTTGCAAGAAAGGTCATGGTTTCATCCAGCTCCTCTAACTCTTGTGGAGTATATTCTTCCTCCTTGAAGTCAGCTTCTTTATCCCCTTCTATTTCAGCATCTTCTAGTTGTTGCTTCATCAAGACACTTGGCCTTGCTTCTTGTTTGTCCTTCGTGCCAGCCATTAGGGCTACTGATTTAAGCTTTCTGGCATCCCCTGACATTTCAGATCTTTGTTGAACCTCAAGTTCATATGTCTTTAAGGTGCCATAAAGCCTATCCAAGTCTAGAAGATTCATGTCCTTGGATTCCCTGATGGCTGTTGTCTTAGGATCCCATGATATGGGAAGGGCTCTCATGAACTTTCTGCTCACATCCTTGTTAGCATATGCCTTCCCATATAATCTCAGGTCATTTACCAACCTGTTGAATCTGTCAAACATTTCAGTAAGTGTTTCACCATTTTTCATTGTGAACCACTCATACTGTTGTGTCAACAGCTGCAGTTTGTTTTCCCTCACTTCGTCAGTACCATCACAAAGGATTTGTATGGTATCCCATATAGATTTAGACGTGGTTAGATTCATGATACTATTCAGCATATCATCGTCTAAACCATTATACAGGATTCCAGTAACTTTAAGATCCTTTTTCACCTTTTCTCTTTCCTCTATCGTCATTTCATCAGTTGTCTTTGGGACAAGCTTATCAGGAATACTGACTCCATTAACGACTTCTATAGGAATGAGCTTCTTGGGAACGTCAGGTCCTTCTTCTAGAATTTGCAAATATTCATCATCAATAGCTCTAAGATGAACTATCATTCTTTGTCTCCAGAAGAAGTATTTGCCCCTTTCCAACATGGGGACTTTACTGTTTCCAGCTTTATTGGCCATAAATAGTGATTGTGTTTAGCAAGTGAAATCTGCTAAGAGGCTCTGATACCAACTGTTAGTGCAATATCAGCACAAGTGTTCGTAGAAGGGGGGGGGGGGGGGGGGGGGGGGG
>CM025780.1:11526785-11540331 GCA_014636745.2 Centella asiatica | reverse complement strand
GGGGGGATGAATACAAACACCTGAAACTTTTCGCACTTAAAAACTTATAAGGCTTACTGAAAACCAGTTGTAACAAACAGAAAAACTATATGAAATGAACACGCAGATTCAAGTTAAAATAGTTATATTATAACTCGAGGTTTTTTTGGAAATCTGTATAATCACAAATGTGATTTACAGCTACAAATTCTGTGAATAAAGTTCACAGCTTCTCACACTCACTAGCTTCTAATATTCTTTGAAATATCTCTCTCAAGATCTGTTGCAAAGCTTCTATCTAGTGTTTTTGTGCTTCAGTGCTTGTTTGATCTGTTGGATAGATTCAATCAATCGTTATCTTTGTAATGAGAGCTCCGTTGCTTATATATAAATCAGTGGGATGAAATCACGTTCTTGAGACGTGCTTCTCTTCTCAACTTAGCTGCAAGTATGTCACATCTAACTTTATGTGTCAGACTGCTACATGCTTTGTTGCTACTTTTCTTCCCCTGATCTGTGTGCATTTAATGCGTGAGAGTTCTCATTGGACCATAAACAAACTTCAAGAAATATCTTTCCAGTTAATATTTCTTGCTTCTGTAACACGTTACGTTGATTTCCGTGTAAGAACTGATGACGGGTGTATGCTGTCACAACGATCCACTGACTGCTAGCCCTGACAGACTTTGATCAGTGCTTCTGGATCCCCTGATGCTTATTGACTGGATCAGGGCTTCGACCTTCACTTGACTTATACTCAGTGCTTCTTAATCCTGATGGTTATAGCTGACGACATACACTGATGGCTTCCACTGATGTCATGTTGGTCATTCTCCCTGACAGGTTACCCTGATGGGTTTGCCTGACACTGATATGTCCCGAAGTGTTTCACTGACGGATTGGTCTCGTCATACCTTGACAAGTTCCCCTGACGGGTTCCTTCTGATGGGTTCCCCTGACGAGTTTCCTCCTGATGGGTTCCCCTGATGGGTTCCCCCTGATGGGTTCCCCTGACGGGTTTCCCCCTAAGGGGTTCCCCTGATGGGTTCCCCTTAATGGGTTCCCCCTGATGAGTTCCCCTGATGGGACTTAATCAATGTAACTTTGATTTAGAATTTCTGATGTGCGGAATACTTCGTTTGCTTACAAGTAGCATCAGACATTCTTCTTCACTTTCTCAAGTCCTTTGAATGTTCCTCTTTTCTGACTTGTCTTGTGAAGTTATTAACTATCCACTGATGAATAAATTTATCATCAGTGGATGCACAACTTGTGCTGATCTTAAGGTTTATAAAATACCTCAAGTATTTACAGTTGCACAATTTATTACATAATCATCATCATCTTCATTTATCTCTAACAACTACCTATCCAAAATCTTGTGGAAGTACCATTCGATGCTATGCTGCTTGATTTTCTGAGGGAACTAGGCTACAATGCTGCTCCAACCACAGCATTAAAGTTCAAGGACCTCAAGAGGGTCAACGTGAAGTGAAAGATCTCTTATCTCTTCGACACCATCACCAAGGTGTTCTTAGGTAAGTGTTCAAACTTTGAGGTTATAACCTCTTTAACTTTAAAAATAGAGTATGCAATGATTAAAAATATAAATATAAATATAGGTAAAATAATTTTTGATGAACTTGTAAATAAATTAGGTAGTTTTAATAATAGAAAATCTGAAGTTTATTATGCTAGATTTCTATATATGGTTATTAAAGATCAATTTACTAATTTGTCTTTTGAGAATGATATTGTACAAACATACAAGCAAACAAAGAAATTGTTTGTTGAAATAATAAAGAAATCATATATAGCCGAACCATTTGCACTTCCACTGCATATGGTACAGGTAGTAAATTCTTCACCCTCTACTTCCCAAACTGTAAATTCTTCACCTTTATCTACTATGGCAGAGAACACAACCACTTCTCTGCCTACCCAAGTAGAACAACCAATTTCAACACAACCATTCTCTATAGCCCAACCCATAGTCTCCCAAAAGACTGTTGGGATTATAAGAAAACCCAGTGAAGTTACCACAACGACTGAGGGGGAGCAAGGAGAGAAAGTGATTGGCTACAGGCATAAGAAGAAGGGAGCCACGAGGGTTACCCAAAAGCCTGACCAGGCAGTATCCTCTCAAAAGGATACTGCTTTTGATAAGGAATTAAACATATTTCTAACTAGTTCCTCTCAAAAGGAATTAGTTATTGAAAATAGTCTCCATCCAAGGACACAGTTGAGTGAGGCACAAACACTGACCATGGACTCTGATGAATCTAACATCAGGGTCTTTAAGAGCCACTTGTAGACATCTGACACAATGAGTGCAGACACTACTCAAGATGTTGTAGTTCAGAAGCTTCTCAATAAGATCAACATGAGTCATAAGCATTCTTCTACAGTATCTTTTGACGAATCACCTCCTCGATCAGTGATTCAGCCAACACTCTCTTCTACACCACTTCCTTTCTTCTCTGTTCCTCAAATTTCTTCAAATGTTATGACACAAACATTGAGTGTCATAAGATCAGATTCTCCATTTTCTCAATTCGTGGAGGAGCCAACACTTCCTGACACAGTGATTGATAGTCACCACACTCAAATAGGTGACTCATTTTTCCTTGATACAATCACTGTTGCTCAAATAGGGGACATAAACTCTACTGTATATACAACAACAATAAGTCTTTATGTTCCCCAAATTGTAAATATCTCCTCTATAGAGACATACACTTCTCCAATTGTACATACACATATTATTTCCACTCCTTCTCTTATCACTTCTGTGGAACCAAAAACTGTACATAAATTACTTGAGTTGGCCATAGAAACTGATCTCACAGCCCATAGGAACCCTTCTAGGACAATTTTGAGTGAGGCTGAGAAAATACTTAGTGAAGAGAGGCAAAGTCAATCCCATGAGAGGACTTTAGCAAAAGGAGAGGAAGAGAGTACTGCCTTAGTAGGCAAAGAAAAAGGAGAGAATACGAGTGATGCCTTAAAGACACAAAAAAAAAGAGAGCCTGATAGAGATAAGGATGAGATCCTTGTAAATAAAGAACAGAGAGAAAATACAAATACTGTAAAAAATACAAGCTCTGAAGTGATGAAGATGATGCTCCAATAGATGATTTTTCCCAGTTCATTGGAGTTGATTTGTACTTTCAGCAAAATCAAATGGTAGATACTGTACAATTACTAAAGCAAGAGCTCGCAAGGACCACTGATCCAATCTTGATCAAAGTGTTAAAATCACATATCATGATTGGTCAGTCTGTAGATATTGAGAATAAGAAGCTCTATACACACTTTACCAATAAAATCAACAATGTACAGCAAGTTGTCGACTCCTTAGTGACCAACCAGACTCTACTCCGAATGAAGAAGCAAGCTAACAATGTGGACAAGAAACTAGCTGATCTCACCACTCAACTGTCCAACATGGAAACTTTGCAACAATCCATGCCTGACACTTTGAAACAAGTTCTACAAGTCACATCCTGACTCTCAACTCCCACTGATGATGCTGTCAAAAAGAGAGAGAAATCTACCAGGCCATTGTCAGGGGATGTTGCTGAGAAATCACCAAGTCAACCATTAGGGGATGTGACTGCTCCTGTTCCTACTCCTAAACCCAAGGACAAAGGCAAATGCATCCTGATTGAGGAACCAAAGAAGAAATCCAACACTTAATCAGGGCCTAAGCTACTTGGAGATGCCATGAAGACGGCCCACTTTCCAACTCCTGTTGAAGTTATGATTGACGAGAAAGTAGAGCTGTTGTAGAAGTTGATGTACTTTATGCACAACAACTTCAAGAATAAGAAGAGAGGGAAATGACAAAGGAACAAGAAGAAGAAAAGGAGAAAAAGAGTGTCAGGCTCAGGACCTCCAGGAAACCTCAGCCAAGAAGATCTCAGAATCCTAAAGGTGCATCGGGGGATAAGAACCAAGGCAAAATTGATGACCTTGATGCCACCAAACCCAAGTCATCTGAAGCCAAGGATCAAACACCTTCTCCTATAACCACAACATATGGTCCACCCACTCTAGTAGAATCCCTCAAAGAAGAAAGGCGTAAAAACTTGACATTTATGTTCTCAATAAAAAGCATAAATGTTAGGTTCAACAATAAAAGGGATCAGCTGATAACAGTGCAACTAAAGAGTGGGTCACAATTCACAGTTACAATGGATTGGTTTAGGAGAATGGATGTTGAGTAACTAGGATTAATGCTGAAATTGATCCTCAAATCTTCAATGGCTAATAGAAACTTGAGGGGGATGATCGACAAGTTGAGGAGAGCCATCAACAATGAAAGGATCCTGCCCACAGCCTTGGAAAGACCATTAAAGTTGTTCTACAGATCCACTGATGGGTAGGAAAAGAGTATTAAAATAGACGTTGATGGCCTCGACCTGGGAGAAGCAATGCATGTTCTAAGCCAAATTGCTTATCACAAAAATGAACATGTCATCCAATTCATAATCCTGTTGATTCAGAGAGTGCTAAGGGAGATTGAAGAAACTAAAGTTGATGATGGGAATGCTGCAGTAAGGGATGTGCCACCAGTGAAGGGATTCAAAGAATATCCAATAATGATCACAAGCCCCATGGGTGTTGAGT
Organism: Centella asiatica; assembly: GCA_014636745.2. Taxonomy (NCBI): domain Eukaryota; kingdom Viridiplantae; phylum Streptophyta; class Magnoliopsida; order Apiales; family Apiaceae; genus Centella; species Centella asiatica. Next base: position 11,535,720 of record CM025780.1, on the reverse strand, counting down.
TCAAAAACAAGAAGGGGGAGATCATTATCTTCTACTAATCACAACTTGTTGCAACCAACATTCAAGATATTAAATCTGTCCTTGAAGCTTTGGAATCCAACAAAAATGTCAACATATTCAACTTTAAAAGACTTCTTCAAAGGGAGTTGGAGCAACTGGAGGCTAGAGGGGAAGATAACAGACTTAGGGTTTCTGATCAAAATCCAAATCAAAGAAGACAAGGCTTTGGAAGTGACTCTCAACCGATTGAATCAAGTCATCAATTGCCCTTTGTCTCAGCCAAAAGGAAAAGGGATCCTGATGTCTAAATCTGTATATTTTTGTTGTAAAAGATGTAGGAAATACTTGTACAGAAATTCTTTTTGATTAGTTCATACTCAATTCTTTCTACTATATAGTATTGGTTTTGACATCATCATCAGTGCATCTAGAAATTTATGGTTATCAAAATGATAAACATAAATAGGGGGAGATTGTTAGAGTTAAATGATGATGATGATGATGTTTAGCGAATAAATTGTGCATCTGTAAATACTTACGGTACTTTATAAACCTTAATATCAGCACAAGTTTTACATCCACTGTTGACAAACTTATTCATCAGGGGATGATCAAACACTTCACAAGATAAGTCGTAAAATGGAACATTTCAAGGACTTGAAAAAGTGAAGAGTTGTCTGTTGTTACTCTAAAAAGATTGAAGTATTCCGCACATCAGATATTCCAAACAAACCTTCAGTGATTAAGAATCATCAGGGAAACTCGTCAGGGGAATCCATTAGGGGATGACTAAGGCAGACCAACTCGTAAGGGGAACACGTCAAGTATGGCAGTGGCTGGTCAAACTCATAAGGGGGAATGTGTTAGGGCATGAGCAAGATATGTCACTTATCAGGGTAAGGCATCAGGGAATGACAGTGTCAGGCCAACCAGTTAGGGAAACCTGTCAGGGGGAAAGATCAACATTGTATCAGTGGAAGCCGTCAGTGTATGTCTTAAGTCATAACATCAGTGGATCAAAGAAGCACTGAGTAAAACTCAAGTGAAGGTTGAAGCCCTGATCTAGTCTTTTATCAAGACCTGTAATCAGGGGATCTAGAAGCACTGATCAAGTTCATCAGGACTTGTCGTCAATGGATGGTTATGACTGCATACACCTTTCATCAGAACTTACACTCAAATCAATGAAGCTTGTTGTAGAAGCAAGAGATATTAACTGGAAAGATATTTCTTGAAGTTTGTTATGGTCCAATGAGAACTCTCGAACATTAAATGCACATAGATTAGGGGAAGAAAAAGAAACAACAAAAAACAGCAGCAATCTATCACAAAGGACAACAATGTGACATATATGCGGCTGAGTTGAGAAAAGTAGCACATCTACAGCACGTGGGTTCAACCTCTGATTTCTATATATGCAAAGGAGTTATCATTACACAAAGAGAGATCAATCCAACAGATCAACAAACAAAGAAGCACACAAATCACTAGAGCAACTTTGTAATATATCTTGAGAGAAATATTTCAAAGAAAGATTAGAAGCTAGTGAGTGTGAATTAGAAGCTATAATTTTATTACAGATTTTGTAGATGTTTAATCACATTCGTGATTATACAGATTTCCAGAAAAACATCAAGTTTTAATACAACTATTTTAACTTGAATTTGTGTGTTCATATATTTTAATTTTTCTATTCCTTGTAGCTGTTTCCAATCAGGGCCAACTAAAAAGAGCACATAGTTTGTAGTGTTTGCATTCATCCCCCCCCCCCCCCCCCCCCCTCCAAAAAAAAACCTTGGTCCTATATTTTTCAAATAGTGTTGTCCCAGTGAAATAGCCTAGAACTTGTGGGTGGGTGGGGAGGGGGGGGGGTTGAATACAAGTTCTTAAAATCGTTTTGAATTTATGTTCTTCAAAGTATATTTACTTGAGGAAATTAAAGAACAAAAACAAGAATAAATTTATAAACAATTGCTTTTATTGATGAAAAATTGATTACAAATTCTAACAATCACAAACTGATTGTCAGTTTCAAAATCTTATACTCTATATATAAATCTTTATAAACATACAGCTTCTAATACAACTCTGTAAAAAATAATTACAGCTCCAAATGTGAAATGTAATTCAGCTTCTAATCTTATTCAATATATATTTTCTATGTACCATTGGAATTGGTTCTCTGACTAATTCTCTGTTACAATTCTGATAGTCTCTTACAATACAAATTAACTTACTCCCATATAAAAATAAATTACATGAATCAGAGAGTAAACTATCAACTACACAACTTTAAGTGCTATAGATTAGCACTAACTGTACATTTGTATATCTAAGTATTTTAATTACAATCATCATCAAATGTTATAAAACCTAACAATCTCCCCCTATTTATGATTGTCAAAGTGATAAACATAAATCAAGGTTGATGATGATGTCAAAACTCAAAAATTACAAGAATGACTTAGAATCAAAAATTTAAAGAATATACTAATTACAAATGTACCTGAATTAAGATCTTTGATTCTAAATTTAGCTTCACCAAGACTTAGGTTTAAATCCTATAAGTCTGGCTTCAAAAATAAATAATCAATAATTAACAACTTCATCCTTTCTTTTTGCTGATTTCTTTGACTCTTTCTTCCAGTAGCTCTCTGAACTTGATCTCATCTTCATCTAATAAATCTTTAAGCAAAGCTATGAATCCTTCAAGTTCACCTAGCTTTACTGTATTGATCTACTTCTCCTAGTCAAAGAAAACTATATCTTGATGAAAAGTTTCATAGCATAACCCATATGGAAGTGGAGGTATAGTCACTTTTGGCAGCTTGATTCTTTTATTCATTTCTGCAAGCTTCTCCTTAATTTTCCTTCTAAATTCCAGGTTTGGCACAGAACTTTCAGAATCACAAACAACAACCATTCCATATCTTTGAATGATCTCATCTCCAGGGTTGGCTTCTGTAAATGCAAAGTCTCTCCATCTTTGTGAATGACTTTGAGATACTCCTTCTCATCTTCATCCTTTCCAGATTAATAAACTCAACACTTTTCTTGAATGCTTCATTTAATTTGGAAGTGTTAGCCATTCCAATCCTAGAGATTTTACTACTTAGAATTGATGTAGTTTGTCGAGGTTTAAATAAAGTCACCAAAGTAGTTTCAGATCGAGATTCATTCTTCAATGACTTCCTCCTAGCCCTTTTTTCAGCCTGCTCAATCTCCTTATTCCTCCTTTTAGTCTTTGCAGACTTTTGAGCTTTTGTCCTTTTCATTGTCAAGGCCTTTTTCTTAGCTTCCTCCTCCTCTCTTGCTGCAGCCATTTCCTCTTCCTCTTGCAATTTCTCAGCTAGCAATGCATCAGCTTCAATTAATTTCTGCTCCTGAGGATAAACTAACTCTACTTTCTCATCCATTATTAATTCAACTAGAGTGGGAAAGTGAGCAGTTTTCATGGCGTCCCTTAATAACTTAGGCTGTCTTGGTTGAGTAGCTTTTGTCTTCTTTGAATCCTCAACCAAAATGCCCTTGTCTTTGTCTTTGTCTTGTCTAGTGCTTGGGGCTATTGCAGTAGAAGAAGGAGCTATTGCTGTTGTTGTTGGTGGTGGTGTTGATGTTGTAACTATGCTTGACTTGATGGCTAAATCAAGGTCTCTCTTGGCATCTTGAATTCTTTTCAATTAAGCCATCAAGCTAGCATAGCTTGTTTTCTCAGCCACTACTTCTTTTGATTTTGATTGACTACTCTCCCCCTTTTTGACATCAGAATCTAAAGGTTTGGAGGAAGTAGTAGCCAGTGCTGGTATTAATGTTTCAAGTAGCTGGGTGAGATGTTGAAGAACATGATCAAATTTGTCTTGTTTTGCCATGATGGACTGGACATTAGATTCCAATGCTTGAAGTCGCCCTTCAGTGGATAACTGCTCCTTTAATCTTGAATCAATTGAATTCAGCATCCTCCGGGGAAAGTGTCCTTCGCAGCATCTTCGTATTTTGTCAGTTTCCAGCTCCATCTTCTCTTCAACATGTTGTAGTGCAACCTTGAGACCCGTGATCAGGAAGTGCTGGAACTTCGTATGTTTCTTATCAATCTTGATCACGTCCTCAGAGACTGCACCAGATCCTCTGATTTGTCAAATAATCCTACCTTAATTGGGCAGTTGCATCATCCAGAGAATTGATGTAGCTTGCATCCACATTCTCATGTTCAAGCTCAACAGAATCAGGTTCATGTACAATGCTTGTCTTCAATGTTGAGATATGATCTTGTCGTTGTTGAAGTCCATATAACATCTCAAAATCAGCATTAGACATGTCAGCAATTAATTGTAAAGTTGCATCCCCTGTCTGGGAACTTCCCCCAATTTCCTTTGTTTGGGAAGTTGTGGTGGGAGCGGAGGAAATTTGAGCTTCAATAGTGGTGGAGGGCTCAACAGGCTTGAAAAAATCACATGCTGAAAATTTATTTTTCTCTCTATTATTTTGTTCAAGGATCTCATCCTTGCTCACTCCCTCACCTTTTTCCTGGAGTTAGACATCCAACTGCTCTACCTCTCCTTTTTCCAAGCTTTCTAAAGCTTGATTCTCATTTATTTGTATAATCTCTCCTTTTTCCAGGTTAGGAGCTTGACTCTCACTAATTATTCTCTCATCCTCTCTCATTTGGATATGTACACTCTGTCCTACAGAAGAGGGGGTTAAAGAAGAATTAGTTGTGATGCCAAGGAGAGGGGGTTCCCTTTGTATTTCTGTGGATAGGGATCTCTCCAAGGAATGTATCGGAGAACTGACTGCAGTTGTACTTTGAAAAAGTGGTTCTTGTGTATCAGTCTCTTGGAGTGTTGGTTCTTCTTGGAAAAAATCAAGAAGATTTGAACTATCAAGTTCTAAAGAATCAAGAATAGGAGAAGAGGTAGGGGAATGTACAGATTGGAGTGTTGGCTGCTCATTAAGAACAGAAATTTGAGGGGCATGATGTGAATGAGACTCTATGTGTGTACTCTTCGTGTCACTCTTTCTTTTTGATCTTGTCTCTTTCTGTGCTTTCCCTATTGTATGTACAGGGGATTGTGCAAACTCTGTACTTGGTGTTCCTGGTTACGAACTTTCTTCAATGTTAGCATCCTTTTGGGAGGATGATAACAGAGTACTGCTTTTCCTTTTAACCTCCATTGCCTTTTGAGAGGCAATGGATTGTTTTTGGCTTAAGGTTAGTAATCTCTTCTTTTTCTGATTAGCCAACTTAGTCTCCTTGTCTCCCTCAGCCTCACTGTCACCCTCTGTTGTTTTTCTTTTAATGGGTAGCATTGGGGCTTTCTTTGTTTTTACAACCACAGTCTTTTGAGAAACTGTGGAGAGGACTGCAAATTGTTGTTGTGAAGAAGGTGTTGGAGGATCAACAAGGTTTCTGGTTTGTTGCTTAAGATCCTCAAAATATGATGAAGTGTAAAGGTTTAGAAATCTATCAATGAGATTTAATCTCATGATAGGAGGAAAGGAAAGAGGAACCTTTACCTTTGCAGCTTCTTCTTCACATCAATGAATATTCGTTTACTCTACATAACAGATGGCACAATTTGCATACTAGTAATATCTAGGTTAGGAAATAGATAATTTTCAATCATCATCAAAAACCTAACATAATATATTTTATTTTTATCACTAGTTTTAAATTTAGCTATCAAGTTATGCAGAATTAACAAACCTAGATTTATGTGTCGATTATACAAAACATTATATGCAATCTGTTGAGTAAGTGTAGTGATGGCATCACAACCACTGCATTTTGAAGTGAATGCTTTAGTGATAATATCAAAAAATAAGGACCACTCCTGCCTAAGGTGAGGTCTAGATATGGATCCTACTGATGTAATATCTGTATCATAGTGTAGATTATGAAACATATCTAGAATTTCCTCATCAGAGACAGTTTGGTCATATGCATCATGTACAGGAAAATGCAGAACATTATTGACCACAACATGATCAATAGTATAAATAATATTATCATAACTAAAGTTTACCACAGGAGAGTCATCACTCTCATCCTGGATTTTAGTAGTAGACCACATAGCTGTGATGATTTCAGCGGCTTGAGTAGGAACTTCGTAAATGGCATACGACAGAGAAGATGTTTGTAGAAAATCTACAAAAGGGTGGTACTATGCTTCGAACTCATTCTTGTTGGAGACTCCAGCATAGTTGGTTTTAATGAAGTCGAAGTCGCCGAACTTGAAGCACACTATCTTGGATGCCATTGTTGATATCTGTGAAAAGCTTGAAGAGATTCTTTGCAAAGAGGAAAAATAGCACAGATATTAGAGAGAAAGTTCTTTGAGTGAATGAAATTGCAGTTGTGTTTGATTTGTGTTTGAATAAAGTATTAGAAACGTTTGCAATTCCAAAGATGGTGAATGGTTTTTGATCGTGGGTATATGAGTAACTACCAATTTACCCCTTATCAGAGATTGCCCTAGTCTCTGTCGTGTTCACTCACTAGAGACTAATATTAGCTAGTCTCGGATAAGTTATTTTGAACTAGTCAGAGACTAATTAAAAACAACTATCAGGGACTAATTTTAAGTAGTCTCCGATAGGTTATTTTTAACTAGTCAAAGACTAATTAAAAACAACTATCAGGGACTAAATTTAACTAGTCTCCAATAGGTTGTTTTTAACTAGTGAGAAAATAATTAAAAACAATTATCAGGGACTAATTTTAACTAGTCTCCGATAGGTTATTTTTAACTAGTCAGAGACTAATTAAAAACAACTATCATGAACTAATTTTAACTAGTCTCGGATAGGTTATTTTTAACTAGTCAGAGACTAATTAAAAACAACTATCAGGGACTAATTTTAGTCTCTCACTCAAATTTCTTCACAGACTAAATTAAAACTAGTCTCTACTTCAATTGTATTTCCTTAGTTATCCAACAATCAATGAGATGATTATTAGCTACAAAGATTCTGTTTGTTTATAACAGTTACGTCCAGAAATTAAATTCTAGCTTCTTATTGCTTTAAAAAACCTTGCTTTCTTAGGTTTTACTCAATTTTTAGAAACATAATTCAACATACCTAATTCATAGACTAACCTAGTGAATGTAGGTTCATCTAAAGGCTTTGTGAATGTGTCAGCAAGTTGCTTATCTATTGTAACCCAGTGCAATTGAATGGTTCATTCACTAACATGTTCTCTAATGAAGTAATACCTTATATCTATATGTTTTGTTCTTGAATGTTGTACTGGATTTTCAGTTATTGCTATGGCACTTGTGTTATCACAATAAATAGGAATCTTGGATAGAGACATACCATAGTCTAGGAGTTGATTTTCGATCCATAGGATCTGAGCACAACAACTCCCAGCTACAATGTATTCAGCTTCAGCCGTTGAGGTTGACACTGAATTTTATTTCTTGCTAAACCAAGAAACAAGTCTGCCTCCAAGAAATTGGCAGCTTCCACTTGTGCTTTTTCTGTTAAGCTTACATCCTGCATAGTTAGCATTTGAATAACCAATTAGTTTAAAATCAGATTCTTTAGGATACCATAACCCAAGGTTTGGGGTATTCTTTAGATATCTGAGTATTCTTTAGATATCTGAGTATTCTTTTAACAACAATTAAATGTGACTCTTTTGGATCAGCTTGAAATCTTGCACATAGACATGTGACAAACATTATATCAGGTTTACTTGCAGTTAGATATAAAAGTGAGTCTATCATGCCCCTATAGCTAGTTATATCAACTTTCTTTCCCTTAGCATCCTTATCTAGCTTAGTGGTTGTAGCCATGGGTGTTTTTGCAGATGCACAGTAAACCAGATCATATTTTCTGAGTAAGTCCTTGATGTACTTTGATTAACTAATAAAGATTCCATCAGTTGACTGTTTTATCTGTAGTCCTAAGAAAAATATTAACTCACCCATCATACTCATTTCATATCTAGACTGCTGGGTTTCGTAGAGTAAAACGCAGCGGAAAAAGTACGATTAAAATAAAACAAAACGAAACCCAAACCCAAGGATCTATGCGAAACAATTTAATACAGATGGTTTAAGATTTTACCGATTAATTGTGCGAATCTGAAGCTTTGGTGAAGGTGTTGATCGTCTCCAAATCTTTAACGCAATCCAACTAGACAGCGTCTCTACAGTATCCACACGAACACCCACGAACCGTCTCACGATTCGAACAAGAAGAGTTACTGTACGATATGTATCTCTCTTTTCTCGCTATATCTCTGAACTCTAGTTTCTCTCTTATGAGAAACTAGGGTTCTTAGAATACGTGAAACGTAAGTTAGAGAGAATTGCTGATATATCATATATATAGCCTTTTATAGAGTAATTCCAAAACCTAATCTAATTAGGAGACTTAAAATCCAAATTTTATATTTATTAGATATATATATATATATATATATATATATATATATATTTAATAAAGTCTCACTTAATTAATATATATGTACAAATAAATATATATTCGTATTTCCTTCCAAAGGACTCTATTTCATACAGATTACATATATTAATATATATGTATATAATTTAAAACCATGATTTAATTAAATCAATCTTATTGATATATTAAAATCATTGACATTTAAATTATATCTCCTTGACGAATGTTCTTTGTGTGTGACCCTGTAGGTTATTATTACGTTGGCAATAATTTTAAATCATATTACAAAATTATAAACAGTGAGCGGCATCTAGTAATACATCACTGTTACCCAAGTAATAATAAAGTCATAGATTCGACGTTACCTTTCGTGACCAATGTTTCAATGTAACTTAATCCTTTTAACCATGATATCTAAGATTAAATTCAAGGCATGGATATGTCATCCTCTTCATAATTTAATCTCAGTTTTCTTAATCAATGAGTAAACTATATGAAACAAATCTCTATTTGAGCATGGCCA
>CM025780.1:11504520-11526385 GCA_014636745.2 Centella asiatica | reverse complement strand
TTATAGGAGGGTTAAATTCCATCTACATCATTCCCATTTCTCACATAGCTCATTATGCATCCAACAATCACCTTTATCGTCCACCCAGTTAAAGGTGACTTTTGATAATGTTAAAATGCATAACTCCTTATGTAAAAATGTTATGACTTCAGGTCGAAGGACCATTACATCATTGTCACTATGAGAATTACTGATGACACATAGCATAACGCTCCATGTAGAATTCTCATGGTGGGTCTGTCTAGTACTATGTTCTCTAACATGTACCTATGTATCAACTTAATATATCTCGTATATATTTATAACCAATGAGATATGGCCATCAGTTAATCACATACTAGTCTCAATGTATTATTGTTGTCCCACTGACAATGATACTCGACTAGGGACATTTAAGAATAATGATACATTACATAGTTATATGATCTCATATTCAAGTCACATACTTGAATCCATATAATTACTATCATTCTTCTAAGGACATTTATTATGTTAACATTTATATAACGCAGTAAATAAAACATAATAAAAGAAATTATCATTTAACCAAAAATATAGCATAAGTATAGTGTCACAATCATTACATAATTGGCCACTAGGGCATACACTCTAACATAGACTGCATTAATTTTGAAAATCTTTCACATAGTTTTTCATTTGTAAAACCAAATATGATATCATCCACATATATTTGCGCAAGTATTAAATTAGAACCTTGTTTTCTATAAAAAAGTGTTTTATCTATGATACCTCTAACAAATTTATTTTCAATTAAAAACTGAGAGAGTGTATCATACCAGGCCCTGGGTGCTTGTTTTAAGCCATAAAGTGCTTTATCTAACCTGTAGACATGATTTGGAAACTTGGGATCTACAAAACCTAGTGGTTGTTCAACATAGACCTCTTCTTCCAACTTTCCATTCAAGAAAGCACTTTTGACATCCATCTGGTACACCTTGAAGTTTTTATAGGCTGCATATGCCAAGAAAATCCTTATTGCTTTAAGTCTTGCAACTGGTGCAAAGGTTTCTTCATAGTCAATTCCTTCTTCTTGAGAATAACCCCTTGCTACCAATCTTGCTTTATTCCTAGTTATTGTACCAGCGTCATCTAATTTGTTTCTAAAGACCCACTTGGCACCAACTATTAATCTATTCCTTGGTTTGGGCACCAATCTCCAGACTTTATTCCCTGTGTATTGGTTTAATTCTTCCTACATGGCTATTATCCAATTAGGATCTTGAAGTGCTTCTTCAATTTTTTTTGGCTCAATTTTTGACAGAAAACTGAGATAAAGACACTCATTTTATGTTACACTTCTTGTCTTGACTCTTTCCTCTAAATCTCCAATAAATAAATATGGTGTATGACCTCTCAACTAAGGTCTTGCAAGAGGCAAATTTAATCTTGAAGACGAGGCTTCATTTTCTAGATTGATATTGTCCAATCTAGTTATTGGATCAGAGACTGCTCTTCTTAAACCAGTGACTTCTTCATTATTAGCTCCGCCAGAACTATTTGTCTCATCTTGACTGACTACTTTAGTAGTCTCTGGTGTTTCATTAGTCTCTGATTGTGCACTCGTATTACCAGTCCCTTGTGTTTCATCATATGCTAATACTCTAGTTTCTGATGTAGTATTAATCCTTGGTACGTACTTCATGCACAACCGTTAACTCCCCCTCACTAATCGAAGGAACATAGTCTTCTAGGAGTAATTCTTCAGTCTCTAATGGATCCATCCATGCATCCAATTCATTTTTAAATCTGAGAGGTTCATGCAATCCTTGTCTAATAATTCGTGGAATCTTGCTATCATCAGAAATAACTTGAATGGATTCCACAATGACCTTTGTTCTTAGATTATACACTCTATATGCCTTGCTTGATAGAGAGTAACCTAAGAAAATTGCTTCATTAGATTTGCTATCAAATTTTCCTCTTGTTTCTGATGAATCTCTCAGCACAAAGCACTTAAAACCAAACAAATGTAGAAACTTGAGAGTTGGTTTTCTCCCAGTCATTAACTCATAGGGTGTTTTGTTGTAAGTCTTATTGATCAAGGACCTATTCTGTGTAAAGCAAGTAGTATTAATTGTTTCTTCCCATAAATAGGTTGGAAGCTTTGACTCTTGCAACATTGTCCTTGCTGCTTCAATGAGGGTTATATTTTTTCTTTCAACAACTCCATTTTGTTGAGGAGTTCTTGGAGCTGAGAATTGATGAGATATCCCTTTTTCAGTGCAGAATTCATTTACATGAGAATTTTTGAATTATGTTCCCCTATCACTCCTTATAACCCTTACTGTTTTTCCTAACTCAGTTTCTATTTTCTTGATATGGTCAATAATTAACTGCGCAGCTTCATCTTTTGAGTGAAGGTATTTTACCTAAGTATACCTTGTGTGATCATCCACTATAACCAAAGCATATCTGTTTCTTAGTATTGACATCACATTCACTTGACCAAATAAGTCCATATGTAATAACTGTAAAGGGTCAGTGATTGATGTTGCTAGTTTGCTCTTGAATGACACACTTCTTTGTTTTCCTTTCTGCCAAGAATCACACAACCCTTCTTGTGTAAATTCCAATTGAGGAATGCCAGCTACCAATTGTTTTCTCACCAAATTGTTATTGATTTTGAAGTTTAAGCGGGAGAGCTTCTTATGCCAAAGCCAACTTTCATCAGCTGAGGCTTTGCTATAAAGGCATGTAACTTGATCAGTGGAAGAAATTAGATTTGCAATGTACAAATTTCCTTTTCTTTTCCCTGTCAATATGACATTTCTAGATTCCTTGTCACACACCTGACACTGATCTTCTTTGAAGGTGACATAGAATCCTCTATCACATAGTTGACTCACACTTAACAGATTATGCTTTAAGCCATCAACTAGTAATACTTCAGTGAAGATGACATCACCATGCTCAACATTGCCATAGCCTTTTGTTTGACCTTTGTTGTCATCTCCAAAAGTTACCTTAGGGCCACTCTTTTCTTTATACTGTTTAAGCAGGGACTTGTCTCCTGTCATATGTCTTGAACATCCACTGTCCAAGAACCATGATTTTTTTCTTTTTGCCCTGCACAGTAAGAATAACTAGTTAGAAATTTTTGGGACCCAGATTTTCTTGGGTCCTTTCTCACTAGTTTTAGAATCAAAACTTGACTCAGATGGAGTTAATTGTCTTTTAGAATTTTTAACTTTTATTGGACAATCAATAGTCTCACTTCTTGAAGGTGAGAGACTGCCAAGTTTAGCATTTTCACAATTATTGCAAAGATGGTTAGATCTTTTTATAGGTAATTTTTCTTTGTTTATCTTTGATGATGCAACCTCTACCATGTGAATTCTATTTTTACTCCTACAATATATAGCTATGTTATTGGGATTTCTACATATGTGACATGTTTTTCTAGGAGCATTAGGCATTCTTGCATAATTAGTATATTTATTGATGCCTATTTTTCCATTCCTATTCCTTTTCCACTGCTAGACTCCACTGACTTTTCAACCTTAGACTTAGTAAGATTTTCCAATTTTTTGTTTAATTGTGTTTCTGTCATGAATCCTATATTCAATCTTTTGCTTTCACTCTTTTCAACAGTATCACTGAATTTTGATCATTTTTTATAACTGCAGTGACATGTTGGCTTTGAGTGTTGATAACCTTAGGTTCAATGACTGGTGAGACAAAAATAATTTTTTTAATGAGAATTGGCTTGTTAGTCATGGAGTTAGCAGCTTCAATTTTTTCTATATCTGGTTTTGTTTCTAGAAACTCATCATATCCTAAACCAGATTTTTGACCAACAATTTGATTTTCTACCTAGTCTGAAAGCCTTTTAGAGGATTGATTCCATTGTTTTATCTTAGACTGTTCATTTTCAAGTTGTTCGACTAAATAATATTCCATCTTTTTCAAAGCATCTATCATATGATGAGCTTTATTCAGTTCTGACTTGATAGTATCAAATTGTATTTGCCTCTCTTCAAGAAATCTATTTCTTTTCAAGAGTTGGTCATGTGATTCTTTAACTTTGGTATGTTCAATGGTTAATGATCTAAAACTAACATGCAAATCAGACATATCTTTTTGTATGCTTTCTATACTAGATGTGTCAATTAAATTAAGCATATTAAAATTCTAAATTGCATCACATACCTTAGTAGAATCACTTGGCTCATCAGTTTGAACCATCAAGGCAAAGTTTACAATTTCTTCCTCAGAGTCACTGTCAATCCAATCTTTGCCTTCAGTAATCAAGGCCTTGCTTTTTGATTTGAACCTTTTATCAGCAAGATCATTCCCTGATTTTCTGTTCTTATCATCCTTAGATCTATCTGTAGATCTAGGCTTCTTGCACTCATTGGTAAAGTGCCCTATCCCATCACAATTAAAACTTCTTATCTTCTTCTTGTCAAAGGTCATAGTTTGACCTTCTCGTTTTGGGTTAGGCTTCCTTGATGATATGTGTATAGTTATTATATGATGTTTTTTGAATGTCAAAATATTTTTGGACCCATTAAAGGGGTTATATTTGTTTGGATGTTGGTTGCAAGAATAAGTAAGTTGATGTTTTTATAACCTTCAAGAAGCTTGGTGTATATTGGTTAAGTCCCCTGAAGGACTTAAGAGTTTAAGTATGATGACATCATTGCATATGTATAGTAATCAGATTAGTAAGCTGCTTTAGTAGCTGGCTTATTTTACCATCTCTAATGTTAGTCTCTGACGAGATAATTTTAGTCTCTGATGAGTTAATGTTAGTCTCTGACGAGATAATTTTAGTCTCTGATGAGTTAATGTTAGTCTCTGACGAGATAATTTTAGTCTCTAATGAGTTAATGTTAGTCTCTGATGAGTTAATGTTAGTCTCTGACGAGATAACATTAGTCCATGATGATGACGTCAGTCTTAGTCTCCGATGAGTTAAGATGACGTCATCAATCTCTTATGAGTTAATTAGTCTCTAATGATGACGTTAGCCTTAGTCTCTGATGAGTTAAGATGACGTCATCAGTCTTTTATGAGTTAGTTAATCTCTGATGATGACGTCAGCCTTAGTCTCCAATGAGTTAAGATGACGTCATCAGTCTCTTATGAGTTAGTTAGTCCCTGATGATGACATCAACCTTAGTCTCCGATGAGTTAAGATGACGTCATCAATCTCTTATGGGTTAATTAGTCTTTGATGATGACGTCAGCCTTAGTCTCCAATGGGTTAAGATGACATCATTAGTCTCTGATGAGATATTTTAGTCTCTGATGAGTAAAAGTTTCCCTGACAGGCAACCTCATGCCCTGATAACCATTTTCTAATCTGAATGGTCATCTTTTAAGTATGGATTTCTCATGTTATACCAACAATGATGTTTTACAGAACCCTTTTGCAACCAGTGTAGTGATTTTAGCTAAGGATCAAGGCTAGTATATACTCATTCCATGTTCTTCCTTATTGATTACGTAAAATCATTATTTCGATTTATGTAAATGAATGATGTTAAAGCTTATGCATGATGATGATCTCTTTTATGATTAAGTAACGTACGATCATTGATCCGATGTACGTGAAATGATGTTAATGATTGAGCTATATGTTATTGGGTGATTGTTAGCTATTTAAAAGTCGTTAGCACACCAAGAGATGATGATGATGATGCAAGGTTGTTGCAGTCGTAAACTTGTATGCACACCTAAGCAACTTCTATATGGGTATATAGAAAAATCATCATTAGTCAACTTTTATCTATTGAGCATGCCAATGTGTTTGGCAGTTGCTGCTTTTAGTTGTTGATCGTGCCAATTTAAACTGAGAAAATGTTTTCAAGAAGATATACTCCATATGGGAAGTTAAAGGGGCTGTTGAATGCTTTCTCCTGGTATTCTGGCCAAAGATGATAGAGAATGATAGACCGAGGCAAGGCATCAGTAATCAGACTTTTCGCAGACCATATGCTTTCTGCAAGTGACTACGTATGTCAAAGGATGGATCAAACGACCAGGCTGACCAGCTGGGATGAAATTTGATTGTTAAAGGAATTCAAATAATGATCAGTCTTGTCAGGTGATGCATTATCTGATGAAGAGAGGGCGAATCATGATTTATTGAAAGAGGGTTAACCTTTGATATCACTCGGGTACCCTAAATGATACATGTTTATTGATTATCACGATTGTCTCGCCCAACCTCGAAGAATATTAAAGCTTTTGGATTATCTGTTCTTCTTGCTTATGAATATATACTTGCTGAGTGTAAACGCTCATGTGGAATGTTATGAAATGTTTTTCAGGTTATTTCATGAACGTCGAGTCGCCTAATAAAGGGAAAGAGAGAATGGCCTAGGAATGTTTAAGTTTTAAGGCCAGATGGGTTGTCTAACGTTTTGTTTCCGCTGTAGCTTAATTATTTTCAAGCTTTGAGGTTTTGTAAGATGATGTGGACTAGAAGAATTTATAATGATGTATTTGAGAATGTATTTCTCACATGAGTGTTGTTAATGCTTGGTTGTGTTGTTTGTTTTGCTGTTGTGTTGTTATTTTCTGGTGTAGCCTGGAGTCCCAGCCTGGGGATCTCGAGGACGGTCACCCAAATTGCTGACAGTGCCTGAGGCCCGACTTTGGGGGATTTCCGGGGGCACCACACTTTGTCCCTGCCATGCAGCTTTTGTCTTTGCTCTATTTCTAGTTCATAAGTCTTTAGATTTCTATAGAGCCTATCCAAAGTGAGAATATCCAAATCATAAGCTTCCTTTACTACGGTTGTTTTTGGATTCCAGCTTGGTGGGAGAGCCCTCATGAATTTGGTATTAACATCTTCATTGTCATAGGACTTTCCACGTATTTTTAGATCATTGAGCAAAGCATTGAATCTATCATAAACTGATGTTATTGATTCACCGGGCTTTGCTTGAAAGAATTCATATTATTGTGTTAACAATGACCTTTTATTCTTTCTTACATGATCTGTCCCCTCACATAGGACTTTGGTGGTGTCCCAGATTTGTTTTGATGTTGTGCAATTAATGATGCTTGTGAACATATTTTTATCCAATCCATTGTAAAGTATGTTCATCACTTTAGCATCCTTCAACACTTGTAACTTGTCTTCATTAGTATAGTCACTTTCTGTAGCAAGTTCAAAGTGTTCAGGAATAATTGTTCCTTCCACAGTTTTTGAAGAAACAAATTTCCTTGGTTGATAGGGACCCTTCTCAATCCTATCAATGTATTCGGGATCTATTGCCCTCAAGTGCATATACATCTTTTGTTTCCAGATTGGATATTCTTCTTTTTTTAAAACTGGAATTCTAGTTCCACCATCACGACTTCCTGTATATGTCATTATGCTGGAGCTGCTTCTTTCATCATTGGCAATCTCTAGATCTTATTAATTGATATATATATCAATTAATATGCTCTGATACCAATTGTTGTCCGAGTGCAATAGCCTAGAACTTGTGGGGGGGGGGGGGGGGGGGGGAGAAAAGTTTTTAAAATTTTTTTGATTTTTTTTTTTTTAAAGTATTTTTACTTACAAAAATTAAAGAACAAAAACAGGAATAAATTTATAAACAATTACTTTTATTGATGAACAATTGATTACAAATTCTAACAATCACAAACTGATTGTCAGCTTCAAAATCATGTACTCTATATACAAATCTTTATAAACATACAACTTCTAATACAACTCTGTAAAAAATAATTATAGCTCCAAATCTAAATTCTAATTCAGCTTCTAATCTTATTCAACATATATTTTCTATGTACCATTGGAATAGGTTCTCTTATGTTAGTTTTCTAACCAGCTTCGTCTTCAATATATCTTCAATGTCCATGTCGAAGATGACTTCTAATTCAAATAGAACTTTACACTGTATCAGAGAGTAATGTCACATTAGTCTCTGACTACTTAAACTTTAGTCTCTGATCAACTTTAGTCTCTGACCAACTTTTTAGTCTCTGACAGCTTAAGCTTAGTCTCCGATGCCTTAATCTTAGTCTCCAATGTGTTACGCTTAGTCTTTGATGCTTTAAACTGTAGTCTTTCATGAACACTTTCTTTAGTCTCCGATAGACTAAACACAGTCTCTAACTTGTTGAATTCTCTATTACAATTCTAATAGTCTCTTACAATACAAATTAACTTACTCCTATATAAAAATAAATTACATGAATCAGAGAGTAAACTATCAGCTACAAACCTTTAAGTGCTATAAATTAGCACTAACTGTACATTTGTATATCTAAGTATTCTAATTACAATCATCATCAAATGTTATAAAACCTAACACAGAGCTAATGAGGTTTGTGCATCATCAACTCGACGAGGAAAAGAGGAAGGACCGTAGGTTTGAACAAGGATTGAACCCTTGGATTTTGAAACAAGTAGCAATGTTTCAACTGGAAACTTTTGTTGCAGTTGTTAAAAAAACAAGAATTGCATAAAGATTTCAACCAGCAAAACAAAAAGAAAGATCACCGGAGTGGCAAGAGAGATAACACCAACATGAAGGTTGAGGGAAGAAGCAACAACAACCACAACAATAACTATGGTAATAAGAGGACGTGGATTGATAACTCCACAATGGGAATGGGAAGAAAGGAACTACCTGTGTCAAGTGTGGAAAGAACCACGAAACCAATCCATGTCTGATGGGATAGAATGTGTGCTACAGGTGCCTCCAACTAGGACACTTGTCTTTTAACTGTCCGACTTTGAACCCCACGTTGTTCCACTCTAGACAAGACCACCACCAAGGAAGCTATGCTATGGAAGAACCTATTTCACCTGCAGAGCGAATGTCACCTAATTGCCCACAAAAGAAAGGAGGAGGTAACCTAGCTCTAACTGGAGTTGACAGAGTACCAGTTCTCCCACAAGCTAGGACTTACAACATGATGGTTTAAGATGCAATGGCTTCGGACAACATAGTAACAGGTACATTGTTTGTTAATTCACTACCAATTTATGTTCTATTTGATTATGGTGCTACTCGAAATTTTATTTCTCAATGGTTACCTAAGACTATGTTAACCTGACCTGAACAGTTAACAAAACCTCTAGAAGTAGTTGTCGCGAATCGCGAAATAGTGAGTACCGACCATGTATACCCTAACTATAGTATCAATATAAACCACTATGAATTTCTCACATATTTAATACCTTTTCCATTAGGAGTGTTCAGCGTTATCTTGGGAATGAACTGGTTATGCAAATAGCAAGCCAACATTGATTGTATGAGGAAGTGAGTTGTTTTGTGTACCCCGGAGAAAGCAAAAGTATGATTTCATGGCACCAAAATGGTTAAATCATCGCAGTTCTTGACCATGATCCAAGCTAAGAGGATGTGTTTTCCCAGTGAGATGACGAGAACTTGTAGAAGGGGGGAGGGGTTGAATACAAGTTCTTTGAATACTTTTCGAATTACTTGTTCTTTAAGAAATTAAATTTTCTTGCGGAATATAAAGAACAAGAACTCAAATCAATTTATAAACAATTGCTATATTGATTTCACAATTGATTACAAATTCTAACAATCATAATAAATATGATCATTAGCTTCTTTTCTATTCTGTATAGGAAAAGATACAAACTATGAAAAACCTATACAACTTCAAATTTACAAATCTCTTTGTAAACTTAATTACAACTTCTCTCGAAAACTAATCTTTCAGTTTTCCTATTCTAAATCAATATTGATTCAGCTTCCTTATTCAAATCAAATACAATCTTTCCTTTTTGATTAGGAAGAGATTTCTGGTTAGTTTGCTTACCAGCTACGTCTTCAATAATATCTTGAATTACGTGGAAGACAATCCTCTTTAATTCGAACTCTGTATCTCTCAAGAAATAAATCACAATTAGTCCCTGATGCTTCATCTTTAGTCTATGGTGACGTCATCACTAGTCTCTGGTGCTTTTAGTCCCTGATGACGTCAGATTGTGTAGTCTCCGATAGAGTTATTTAGTCTCTGATGCTTTAAGGCTTAGTCTTCGATGACGTCAGCTTAGTCTCTGATGCTTTTAGCTTTAGTCTCTGACACTTTTAGTCTTAGTCTCTAATGACGTAAGCCTTAGTCTCCAACAGGCAAAACTAGTCTCTGATAGATAAAAAAAAATCCTTAGTCTCTGACAAGTTTTCCTAGTCTCCGACAAACCTTTTTGTAAACTCCAACGGATCAAATACACATTTTGACTTACTGAAGCTTTGATACTCTATTCCAGCAGTTACTTACAAATAAAAAATAACTATATCTCTTTACAAAGAATGAATGAATTACAAACAAAGAGATAACTACTGGCTACAAAACTTTAGTGTTACTAATTAACACTTTTTATACATTTGTACTCTAAGTAATCTAAAGACAATCATCATCAAATGTTCTAAAACCTAACAATCTCCCCCTAATTATGAATATCAGAATGATAAGCATAATTTCAAGGTTGATGATGATGTCAAAACTCAATTTAAAATTACTTAGAAAAAGAATAATGAATTGTTAACTACAAATGTATTCTGAACTAAGATCTTTGATCAGTTGTTCAGCTTCCACCAAAACTCAGGTTTAAATCCAATAAGTCTGGCTTCAAAAAAAAATAAAGATTACAACTTTTACAGCAAACAACATACCTTTAGCTCAACAACTTTTCTCTTTCCTTCTGTTTTCCCTTAGTCGTTCTAACCTTTCCATTAGCAACTTTTTGAGAACAACTTCAGTTGCTTCTTCTGCATCCCTGAGAAGTTTAATGAATCCTTCAATATGATTTTCACAAACTTTGTTGATGTCTCTGTTGTATTTAAAGAATACTTTATCACCATGGAAAATCTCATACCACAATCCAAGGGGTACTGGTTTAGGATGATCGGTTGGCACTTTGTCCATACTCTTTATATCCTTTATTGCCTTTTTGATCTGATTTCAAAATTCCATGTTGAGCTTTGTAGTTACAAGTACTGTAGACAGCAACAATTCCAAGTCTTCTTTTGATTGCCCCTCCAAGTCTGGCTTAGTATACTTCACAGAATCTCCATCTTTGAAAAAGATATGAAGTAAATCTTTGTTGTTTACACCCTTGACCAGATTAATATACCTTGTATTCCTTTTTAGGGCTTTGATCATTTCACTTGTGCTGGCCATATCAACTTTATAAGACTTCCTTGATGGAGCTGTTAGTGGCTTTGTTGGTCCACTTACAGCCACCAAGGCAATCTCAGTTGACCTTGGAGGTTCTTGATGTGTAGGTTTTATTCTTGAAGTTCTTTTCTTGGTCATGACTACCTTCTTTGCACTTGTCTTCTTTGTTGAGTATTTCTTCTTCTTAGTCTCCTCCTCCTTCTTTTCTTGTTTTGCAGCCATGTCTTCCTCTTGTTGAAGTTTCTGAGCAAGCACTGCATCAACATTTATTAATCTTGGATCTCGAGGATTAACTAACTGAACTTTCCCTCCTAGTTCAAGCTCAATAGGGGTGGGAAAGTGAGCAGTCTTCATAGCATCCCCCAATAGCTTAGGCTGTCCTGGTTGAGTAAGAGTATGCTTCTTTGGATCTTCAACCATGACACCTTTGCCTTTGTCTTTTGATGAAGTTGGGGCTTCTGCAGTTGGTTTGGAAGAAAGAGGAATTGTTGTTGCTGCTGGTGTTGTTGTTAATGATGATGTTGTGTTGTTGTTGTTGTTTCAAGATCAGCATGTTTCTTTAGAATTTTTTCTTTGTAGGCTTGAAGTGCAGCATTTTCTTTCATTGTTTTTTCTTTCAATGCCTACAACTCCATCTGCAAGGAAGTATTTGTTGAACCTGGAACAGTGTTTGGTTTGGATATTTGTACAGGTTGTTTGAATTGTTTGAGATGACCACTCTCCCCCTTTTTGACATCAGCATCTTGGGGTATGGAGGAGGTAGCCAAATGTGGTAGTGCCTGCATCAAGAGTTGTTCCATTCGATCTTGCTTCTGGAGAAGGAGATTGATTTTGGATTCAAGAGTTTGAATTTTACTGTCAGTCTTGGATTTATCGTTGATGAGAAAATCAATTGCAGTGATAGTCCTCCTTGGCAAGTGTCCTTCATAGCTCCTTCTAATCTTATCAGTCTCAATCTCCATTTGCTGCTTCATCTCCTTGACTGCCGCATTTATGCCAATAACCAAAAAGTGGTGAAACTTGGTAGTTTCTTGTCCACTTTGGTTATTTCTTCAAGTAAGTCCTTGGGAGATGCTGCAGCTGCTGTTGACCCTATGTTGGTCACATAATCCTGCCTGAGTTGAGCAGCTGCATCCTCTAGAGAATTGGTGAACTGTGCATCAAGCCACACATCCACATTCTCTTCTTCAAGTTCTCTAGGGACAGGTTTATTTGCCAAAGATGTCTTTAATGCAGAGATGTGATCTTGAGACTGTTGTAAGCCATAGAGTGTCTCGAAGTCTGCATTTGACATTTCAGATATTACTTGTAATGTGGCATCCCTGTCCTGGAGCTTCCCCCAATGTTCTCTGTTGCTATTGATGGTAGAGTAGAGAAACTTTGGCTTCATGTGTGGTGGATGTTTCAATAGGTTGCAAAATGTCACCTGCTGAGAATTTCTCTCTTTTATTTTCTTCAAGGATCTCATCCTTGTTCACACCCTCTCCTTTTGCCTGGGATTGGGCACCCAGCTTTTCTTGCTCTCCTTTTTCCAAGCTTTCTAAAGCTTGACTCTCTTGTTTGTGTATATCCTCTCCTTTTTCCAGGTCAAGAGCCTGACTCTCACTATTTATTCTCACAACCTCACTCATATGGATAGGTGCACTCTGTCCTACAGAAGTGGGGGTTTGAGAAGTACTTGTGACTACATGGATAGGGGGTTCCCTTTGTATATCTTGGGCTAGGGATCTATCCATGGAATGTATTTGAGAGCTTGTCTCGAGTATGGGCTTCTCTTGGGAAAAATCAAGAGAATTTAGATGTGTAATATCAAAAGAATCAAGTATGGGAGAAGAATGTACAGTGGTGAGTGTTAGTTGTTCCTCAGACATTGAAAATTGAGGAACATCAATTGATGACTCTGTGTGTGCACTCCTTGTGTCATTCTTTTCTTTTATTATCTCTCTTTGGGGTTTCTCTTGTTGGTAAACAAGAGGTTGTGCAAACTCTATACAGTGTGTTCCTGGTTGGGAACTTTCTTCAATGTCAACATCCTTTTGAGAGGATGGTGACAGTTCACTGTTTTTCCTTATAACCTCCATTGCTTGTTGGGAAGCAATGGATTGCTTTTGGCTAAGGGTTATTAATCTCTTCTTTCTCTGAAGTGGTACTTCAGCTTCTTGTTCTCCCTCAGCCTCACTTACTCCCTCAATTATTTTTCTTTTTATTGGGAGCTTCTCGGCTGTCTTTGTTTTTACAACCACAATATTTTGGGAAACTGTGGAAGGGGCTATAGATTGTTGTTGTGAAATGGTTGGAGGATTAATGGGGTTTTGGCTTTCAAAATCCTCAAATAATTGCAAAGAATAAAGATTTGGAAGCCTGTCAATGAGAATTGATATCATGACAGGAGGGAAAAATAAGGGAACCTTTACCTTTGTAGATTTATGCTTCACATCAGTAAAAATTCTTTTACTCTGCAAAACAGTTGGTACAACTTGCAATCCAGTAATATTAAGGTTAGGGATTAGATAATAAGAAATCATCATCAAAAACCTTGCATAATAAATTTTATTTTTATTACCAGATTTCAGTTTTATCAAAAGATTTTGCAGAATTAAAAGCCCAATGTTTAGATGTGTATCATACAACACACTAAAAGCAATTTGTTGTGTGAGTGTAGTGATAGCATCATAGCCACTACATTTAGAAGTAAATGTTTTAGTTATTATATCAAAGAACAATGACCACTCTTGCCTGAGATGGGGTTGTGTAATAGACCCAACAGAACTAATTTCAGTAGAATAATGTAAGTTTTTAAACATTGAAAGAAGTTTTTCATCAGAGGCAGGGGAGTCAAAGTTTTCATGCACTGGTAAGTGTAAAGCATTATTAACAACGGTATGGTTGATATTATAAACAGTGTTATCATACCTGAAACTTACCACAGGAGAGTCACTATTCTCATCCTGGATGGTTGCAGTGGACCAGACGGCCGTGAGAACTTCAACGGCTTGGATGGGAGCTTCATAAATGGCATATGATAGAGTGGAGTTTTGAAAGAAATCCACAAAGGGGTGATACTGGGCTCCAAATTCATGCTTATTAGCCACCCCATAGTCTAGGAGTTGATTCTTGATCCATAGGATTTGAGCACAACAACTCCCAACTGCGATGTATTCAGCTTCTGCTGTTGAAGTAGAAACTGAATTTTGTTTCTTGCTGAACCAAGAAACAAGTCTGCCTCCAAGAAGTTGGCAGCTTCCACTTGTGCTTTTCCTATCAAGCTTGCAACCTGCATAGTCAGTATCTGAATAACCAATTAGTTTAAAATCAGATTCTTTGGGATACCATAAACCAAGGTTTGGGGTACCCTTTAGATATCTGAGAATTCTTTTTACAGCAATCAAATGTGACTCTCTAGGATCAGCTTGAAATCTAGCACATAAACATGTAGCAAACATTATATCAGGTCTACTTGCAGTTAGATATAAAAGAGAGCCTATCATGCCTCTATAGCTAGTAATATCAATTTTCTTTCCTTTTAAATCTTTATCTAGCTTAGTGGCAGTGGGCATGGGTGTTTTTGCAGATGCACAATCAACCAAGTCATATTTTCTCAATAAGTCTTTGATATACTTAGACTGACTGATAAAAATTCCATCAGTTTATTGTTTTATTTGCAATCCTAAGAAAAATGTTAATTCTCTCATCATACTAATTTCATATCTAGACTGCATAAGTTTTGAAAATTTTTCACAAAGTTTCTCATTTGTAGACCCAAATATAATATCATCTACATATATTTGTACCAATATAATGTCAGTGCCTTGCTTTCTATAAAATAAAGTTTTATCTATGATACCTCTAACAAATTATTTTCAAGTAAAAATTGGGATAGAGTATCATACCAGGCTCTTGGTGCTTGTTTTAAGCCATAAAGTGCTTTGTCTAACCTGTAGACATGATTTGGAAATTTGGAATCCACAAAACCTGGGGGTTGGCAAACATAGACTTCCTCTTCCAATTTTCCATTCAAGAAAGCACTTGTGACATCCATCTGGTACACCTTGAAGTTCTTGTAGGCTGCAAAAGCCAAGAGATTCTGATTGCTTCAAGTTTTGCTATTGGTGCAAAAGTATCATCATAATCTATTCCTTCTTCTTGAGAATATCCTTTTGCAACCAGTCTTGCTTTATTTCTTGTAATTGTACCAGTTTCATCCAATTTATTTCTGAAGACCCACTTGGCACCAATTATTGATCTATTCCTTGGTTTGGGTACCAGTCTCCAGACTTTGTTTCGAGTGAATTGGTTTAACTCCTCTTGCATGGAAATTATCCAGTCAGGATCTTGAAGTTGCACTTCTGGTGCAAAAGTACCATTCATTTTGAGTTGCACTTCTAGTCTTGACTCCATCCTCTAGACTACCAATTATCAAATTTGGTGTGTGGTCTCTCAACCATGGAATTGCACGAGGCAGATTTGATCTTGAAGTGGAGGCTTCATTTTCTAGATTGATGTTATCCAATCTAGCTTCATGATCAGAGACTGCTCCCACTAAACCATTGACTTCTTCATTATTAGCTCCCCATGAGTTGTTTATCTCAATAGTCTCTGGTGTCAATATAGTCTCTGATTGTGCATCAGTGACTCTAGTCTCTGGTGAACCATTAGTCTCCGATGGAATACTAATTTCACCAGTCTCTTGAGTTTCATCTAATACTCTAGTCTCTGATAGAGTATTAGTTCTTGGTACTTCATGCACAACAGTTAACTCCCCTTCAATTATGTAGGGATCATTGCTATCTTGGGGTTTTTCTGTAGTCTCTGATGGATATTCCCATGCATCCAATTCATTCTCAAAACTGAGAGGTTCATGCAATCCTTGTCCAATCATTCCTGGAATCTTTTTATCATCAAATACAACTTGAATTGATTCCACAATGACCTTTGTTCTTAGATTATATACTCTGTATGCTTTACTTGACAAAGAATAACCTAAGAAGATTGCCTCATCAGACTTGTTGTCAAATTTTTCTCTTGTTTCTGATGAGTCTCTCAGTACAAAGCATTTACAACCAAACACATGTAAAAACTTGAGAGTTAGTTTTCTCCCAGTCATTAATTCATAAGATGTTTTGTTGTATGCTTTGTTTATCAAGGATTTATTCTGTGTAAAGCAAGCAGTGCTTATAGCTTCCTCCCAAAAATATGTGGGAAGCTTAGCCTCTTGTAACATAGTCCTTGCTGCTTCAATAAGGGTTCTATTTTTTCTCTCAACAACTCCATTTTGTTGAGGGGTTCTTGGAGCTGAAAATTGAAGAGTTATTCCTTTTTCAGTGCAGAATTCAGTAACTTGGGAATTCTTGAATTCTGTTCCTCTATCACTCCTTATCACCCTTACTGTTTTTCCTGACTCAGTTTCAATCTTCTTGATATGATCAATTATCAACTGAGCAGCTTCATCTTTTGTATGGAGGTATTTTACCCAAGTATACCTCGTGTGATCATCCACAATAACCAAAGCATATCTATTTCTTAAGATTGATACCACGTTCACTTGACCAAATAAATCCATGTTCAGCAATTGTAAAGGGTCAGTGATTGATGTTGTTGGTTTGCTTTTGAATGACACACTTCTTTGTTTCCCTTTCTGGCACACAATCCATCTTGTGTAAATTCCAATTGTGGAATGCCAGCCACCAGTCCTTTCCTCACAAGCTTGTTGATGTTCTTAAAATTCAAATGGGAAAGCTTCTTATGCCAAAGCCAACTTTCATCAGTTGAAGCTTTGCTATAGAGATATGTGATTTGATCAGTAAAAGAAATAAGATTTGCAACATACAAATTTCCTTTTCTTTTCCCTGTCAAAATCACATTATCAGATTCTTTGTCACACACCTAGCATTGATCTTGTTTGAAGGTGACATTGAATCCCTTATCACATAGTTGACTCACACTTAGTAAATTGTGCTTTAAGCCATCAACTAGTGCTACTTCAATGAAGATGACATCTCCATGTTCAACACTGCCATATCCCCTAGTATGGCCTTTGTTGTCATCTCCAAAAGTGACTTTTGGGCCACTTTTCTCTTCATACTGTTTCTTTTTGACCTTCACGTTTAGGGTTAGGCTTCCTTGATGATTTTCTTCCTTTCCTGCTGGCCTTAAATTTCTTGAACTGTTTGACCATGAATGCCATGAATTCATCCATGTCATCATCAGAATCCAGTTCATCTTCCTGATCAGTCGAGCTAGCATCGGAAGATTCCTCATCAAGCTTCTCTTGAGACTTGCTTGTCTCAACCATCAACGTAGCTCCTTTGTCCCTGCCATGCATGCGTTGTCGTTGCTCTACTTCGATTTCATAAGTCTTTAAGTTCCCGTAGAGCCTGTCCAGTGTGAGTATGTCCAAGTCATGAGCCTCTCTTATGGCTGTTGTTTTTGGATCCCAACTTGGAGGGAGAGATCTCATGAACTTGGTATTGACATCCTCATTGTCATAGGACTTTCCAAGTATTTTCAAATCGTTGAGCAAAGTGGTTCACCAGGCTTTGCTTGAAAGAACTTGTATTGTTGTGTCAACAATGACCTTTTGTTCTTTCGGACTTGGTCAGTTCCTTCACATAGGACTTTGATGGTGTCCCAGATTTGCTTAGATGTTGTGCAATTGATGATGCTTGTGAACATAATTTTATCAATTCCATTATAAAGTATGTTCATCACCTTAGCATCCTTCAACACTTGCAACTTGTCTTCGTTTGTATAATCACATTCTGGAGCAAGTTCAAAGTGTTTTGCTACAACAGATCCATCGACGGTTCTAGCAGGAATAAATTTCCTGGATAGATAAGGACCCTTCTTAATCCTATCAATATAATCTGGATCTGTTGCTCTTAAGTGCATGTACATCTTTTGCTTCCACATTGGATATTCTTCTCTTTTAAGAATTGGAATTCTTGTACCACCATCACGACTTCCCACATACGCCATTATGTAAGAGCTGCTTGCTTCGTCGTTGGCCATCTCTTGGAATGTGTTAATTGAATAAATTCAATTAAAGGCTCTGATACCTATTGTTTTCCCAGTGAGATGCAGAGAACTTGTAGAAGGGGGGGTTGAATACAAGTTCTAAGAATACTTTTTGAATTTCTTGTTCTTTAAGAAATTAATGAATATAAAGAACAAAAACTCAAATCAATTTATAAACAATTGCTATATTGATTTCACAACTGATTACAAATTCTAACAATCATAATAAATATGATCATCAGCTTCTTTTCTATTTTGTATAGGAAAAGATACAAACTATGAAAAACCTATACAACTTCCAAATTTTCAAAACTCTGTAAAACTAATTACATCGTCTCTTTAAACTCAACTAAATTACAATTAACTCAGTTCCTATTCTAAATCAAAATTGATTCAGCTTCCTTATTTGAATCAAATACAATCTTTCCTTTTTGATAGGAATAGATTTCTGGTTAGTTACCTTACCAGCTACGTCTTCAATAATATCTTGAACTACGTGGAAGACATTCCTTTTTAATTCAAACTCTGTATCTTTCAGGAATTAAATCACGATTAGTCCCTGATGCTTCATCTTTAGTCTCTGGTGACGTCCTCACTACTCTCTGGTGCTTTTAGTCCCTGATGACGTCAGACTGTGTAGTCTCCGATAGAGTTCTTTAGTCTCCGATGGAGTTATTTAGTCTCCGATGCTTTAAAGCTTAGTCTCCGATGACGTCAGCTTAGTCTCTGATGTTTTTAACTTTAGTCTCCCATGACGTAAGCTTTAGTCTCCGATGACGTCAGCTTAGTCTCTGATGTTTTTATCTTTAGTCTCCCATGACGTAAGCTTTAGTCTCTGACTCCTTTAGACTTAGTCTCTGATGACGTAAGCCTTAGTCTCCGACAGGCAAAACTAGTCTTCGATAGATAAAAATTCCTTAGTCTCTGACAATTTTTCCTAGTCTCCGACAAGCCTTTTTGTAAACTCCAACAGATTAAATACACATTTCGACTTGCTGAAGCTTTGATACTCCATTCCAGCAGTTACTTACAAATAAAGAATGATTGTATCTCTTTACAAATAATGAATAAATTACAAACAAAGAGATAACTACTAGCTACAAAACTTCATTGTTACTAATTAACACTTTCTATACATTTGTACTCTAAGTAATCTAAAGACAATCATCATCAAAGGTTCTAAAACCTAACAAATTTCTTGAACTGTTTGACCATGAATGCCATGAATTCCTCCATGTCATCATCAGAATCCAGTTCATCTTCCTGATCAGTCGAGCTAGCATCGGAAGATTCCTCATCAAGCTTCTCTTGAGACTTGCTTGTCTCAACCATCAACGCAGCTCCTTTGTCCCTGCCATGTATGCGTTGTCGTTGCTCTACTTCGATTTCATAAGTCTTTAAGTTCCCGTAGAGCCTGTCCAGTGTGAGTATGTCCAAGTCACGAGCCTCTCTTATGGCTGTTGTTTTTGGATCCCAACTTGGAGGGAGAGATCTCATGAACTTGGTATTGACATCCTCATTGTCATAGGACTTTCCAAGTATTTTCAAATCGTTGAGCAAAGTCTTGAACCTATCATAAACTGATGTTATTGGTTCACCAGGCTTTGCTTGAAAGAACTCGTATTGTTGTGTCAACAATGACCTTTTGTTCTTTAGGACTTGGTCAGTTCCTTCACATAGGACTTTGATGGTGTCCTAGATTGCGTAGATGTTGTGCAATTGATGATGCTTGTGAACATAATTTTATCAATTCCATTATAATGTATGTTCATCACCTTAGCATCCTTCAACACTTGCAACTTATCTTCGTTTGTATAATCACATTCTGGAGCAAGTTCAAAGTGTTTTGCCACAACAGATCCATCGACGGTTTTAGCAGGAATAAATTTTCTGGGTAGATAAGGACCCTTCTCAATCCTATCAATATAATCTGGATCTGTTGCTCTTAAGTGCATGTACATCTTTTGCTTCCACATCGGATATTCTTCTCTTTTAAGAATTGGAATTCTTGTACCACCATCACGACTTCCCACATATGCCATTATGTTAAAGCTGTTTGCTTCGTCGTTGGCCATCTCTTGGAACGTATTAATTAAATAAATTCAATTACAGGCTCTGATACCAATTGTTTTCCCAGTGAGATGATGAGAACTTGTAGAAGGGGGGAGGGGGGTTGGGGTTGAATACAAGTTCTTTGAATACTTTTTGAATTACTTATTCTTTAAGAAATTAAATTTTCTTGCGGAATATAAAGAACAAGAACTCAAATCAATTTATAAACAATTGCTATATTGATTTCACAACTGATTACAAATTCTAACAATCATAATAAATATGATCATCAACTTCTTTTCTATTCTGTATAGGAAAAGATACAAACTATGAAAAACCTATACAGCTTTGAATTTACAAATCTCTCTGTAAACCTAATTACAACTTCTCTCGAAAACTAATCTTTCAGTTTCCCTATTCTAAATCAATATTGATTCAGCTTCCTTATTAAAATGAAATACAATCTTTCCTTTTTGATTAGGAAGAGATTTCTGGTTAGTTTCCTTACCAGCTACGTCTTCAATAATATCTTGAATTACATGGAAGACAATCCTCTTTAATTCGAACTCTATATCTCTCAGGAAATAAATCACGATTAGTCCCTGATGCTTCATCTTTAGTCTCTGGTGACGTCATCACTAGTCTCTGGTGCTTTTAGTCCTTGATGACGTCAGATTGTGTCCGATAGAGTTATTTAGTCTTTGATGCTTTAAGGCTTAGTCTTCGATGATGTCAGCTTAGTCTCTGATGCTTTTAACTTTAGTCTCCGATGACATAAGCTTTAGTCTCCGACTCTTTTAGTCTTAGTCTCTGATGACGTAAGCCTTAGTCTCCAACAGGCAAAACTAGAATTTGATAGATAAAAAAAAATCCTTAGTCTCTGACAAATTTTCCTAGTCTCCGGCAAGCCTTTTTGTAAACTCCAACGGATCAAATACACATTTTGACTTACTGAAGCTTTGATACTCCATTCCAGCAGTTACTTACAAATAAAAAATAACTATATCTCTTTACAAAGAATGAATGAATTACAAACAAAGAGATAACTACTAGCTACAAAATTTTAGTGTTACTAATTAACACTTTCTATACATTTGTACTCTAAGTAATCTAAAGACAATCATCATCAAATGTTCTAAAACCTAACATGATGATTTGTAAAGGTTGTGAAGCATTCTTGGCATATATCCATGACACCAAGAAAGAAGAGGTAAAAATTGAGGAAATACCTGTGGTTAACGAATTTTCTGATGTATTTCTCAAAGAACTACCAAGACTAATATCCGATCTTGAAGTGGACTTTGGAATTAACTTGGTACCTTGCACTGTCCTAATTTCCAAAGCTCCATACCGCATGACATCATCCGAACTAAAGGAGCTTATGGCACGACTGCAGGAATTACTAGACCGAGGCTTGATCAAACCAAATGTAACTTCTTGGGGAGCCCCCATACTATTCCTACGCAAGAGGGATGGCTCGATGAGACTTTGTATAGACTATCAGGAGCTCAACAAGGTCACCATCAAGAATAAATACCCCCTACCAAAAATCAACAACTTGTTCGACCATCTCAAGGGAGCAAAATATTTCTCAAAGATTGATCTGTTAGAGTGTATGCCCTAGTGGCCAATTATGTAATGATTGTGACAC
>CM025780.1:11478768-11496736 GCA_014636745.2 Centella asiatica | reverse complement strand
ACTGTGTTGATGTTAGTCTCTGATGACGTCAGCATCAGTCCCCGACTATGTTGATGTTAGTCTTTGATGACGTCAGCATCAGTCTCTGAAATGTTAGTCTCCGATGACGTCACCCTTAGTCCTCGATGGGTTAAGATGACGTCATCAATCTCTGTTGAGATAATTAGTCTCTGATGATGTCATCCTTAGTCTCCGATAGGCTAAGTTTAGTCCCCGATGATGTCATCCGTAGTCTTTGATGAAGGAATAATTAGTCTCTAATGATGACGTCACCCTTAGTGTCCGATGAGTTAAGATGATGTCATCAGTCTCTTATGGGTTTAATAGTCTCCGATGACATCATCCTTAGTCTCCGACAGGCTAAGTTTAGTCCCTGATGACGTCATCCATAGTCTCTGATGAGATATATGTTAGTCTCTGATGATGACGTCAACCTTAGTCTCCGATGAGTAAAGATGACGTCAACAGTTTCTGATGAGTTAAATAGTCTCTGACGAGTGAAATTTTCCCCGACGGGCAACCTCATGCCCTGATAACCATTTTCTAATATGCATAGCCATCTTTAAAGTATGGATTTCTCATGTTGTACCAACAATGATATTTTACAGAACCCCTTCTTTTTCAACCGGTATAGTGAGTCTAGCTAAGGACCAAGGCAAGTATATATTCACTCCACTATCTTTCTTACTGATTACGTAGAATCATTGATTCAATTTACGTAAATGAATGATGTTAATGCCTATGCATGATGATGATCTCTTTTATGATTAAGTAACGTACGATCATTGAATCCGATGTGCGTGAAAAAATGTTGATGTTGGAACTATGTGTTATTGGGTGTTTGCTAGTTGTTTAAAGTTCCTAGCACACCAAATGATGATAAAGATGATGTTTGGGTGTTGCAAGTCATGGACTTGTATGCACACCCAAGTAACTTCTGTATGGATATATAGTTCCGCTTGTGATGATCACTATCTTTTAATTGTTAAGCACGCCAATATGTGTTGTTGGCAGTCGCTGCTTTTAATTGTTCAGCACGTCAAGGCTATTCAAAATTGAGAAAATGTTTACAAGAAGATATATCCATATGGAAAGTTAAGGGGCTGTTGAATACTTTCGCCTTGTATTCTGGCCAATGATGATAAAGAATGATAGACCAAGGCAAGGCATCTGTAATGAGACTTTCCGCAGACCATATGCTTTCTGCGAAGGACTACGTATGTCAAATGATGAATCAAACGACCAGGCTGACCAGCTGGGATGAAATTTGATTATGTAAGGTAGTCAGATAATGATCAGTCTGGTCAGGTGAAACATTATCTAATGAGTAAAGGGCAAATCTTGATTTATTGAGAGAGGGTCAACCCCTTGATATCACTCGGGAACCCTAAATGATACATGTTGATTGATTTTTCAAGAGGTGTTGGCATTGCTTCGCCCAACCTCAATGAATACTAAAGCTTTTGAATTATCTTTTCTTCTAGCTTATGAATATATATTTACTAAGCGTAAACGCTCATGTGGAATGCTATGAATGTTTTTCAGGTTATGTCGTGAAGGCTGAGTCCCCTAAGAGAGGGAAGGAGAGAATTGCTTAAGTATGTTTAAGTTGTAAGGCCATGTGAGCTATCTAAAGCTTTGTTTCCGCTGCAGCTTGTTTATTTTTAAGCTTTGAGGTTTTGTAAGATGATGTGGACCTTAAGATTTTTAATGATGTATTTGGGAATATATTTCCCACAGGTATGTTGCTAATGCTTGGCTGTGTTATTTGTTTTGCTGTTGTGATGTTGTGTTGTAGTTTTCTGGTGCAACCCGGGGTTCCAGCTTGGGGATCTCGGGGACTGTCACCCAAATCGCTGACAGTGTCCGAGGCCCGGCTTGGGGGATTTTCGAGGGTGCCACAGAAATGTGAAATATATACCGACCACAAGAGCTTGAAGTACGTATTCACACATAAGGAGCTCAGTATGTGACGAAGGCGATGGTTGGAATTAATCAAAGATTATGATTGTTCTATCAATTATCGTCTTGGAAAAGCGAACATAGTTGCAGATGCATTGAGTCGTCATGAAAGGCTGAATATGATGACCATTCAAGAAGGAGTTAGGAGGGATTTGGAGTGCCTACAACTTAATGTCATCACTATGGCTGAAAGAAAGGGAGTAGAAGAAAAAGTTCAGGTTAAACCTCAATTGCATGGCATCATCAAAAGTTCCTAGGAGGAACACCATGAAGCAAGAGACAAATTAATTCAATGGGAGGAAGACGAATGTCATATCCATGTTGATGGTTTATTGCGCTATGAAAATCGTATATGGATTTTTCGTAGTACGGATTTAAAGCAAGAACTTCTACATGAAAATCATAATTCGAAGTTTTTCATCCACCCCAGAGGCACCAAAATGTATCAAGATCTGAAATAGAACTTTTGGTAGCCTAACATGAAGAGAGAAATTGCTGAATGGATAAGTAGATGCTTGACGTGTTAGTGTGTAAAAGCCAGACATCAGAAACCAAGTGGACTACTTCAACCATTAGAATTTCCTAAGTGGAAGTGGGAATTGGTTATAATGGACTTTTAGTTGGGTTGCCCAACACCTTGGGAGGATTGAATGCCATCTAGGTCTTAATTGATCAACTCACCAAATTGACACATTTTCTAGCAATCAAGAATACATACAAGATGGAGCAATTGGTAAAGCTTTATATTAAAGAGACTGTCAATCGACATGGAGTACCTGTCTCCATTGTTTTTAACCGTAACTATTTTTCTCAAAAGATGGTTTGTAGATGGGGGGTTGAATACAAACCATAAAATTCTTTCAAACTTTTGTGAGTTTAGTGAATATACTGTATTAAAAGTTGCAGAATTGAAAAAATACAATATATCACATGTGTTTCTGAACTTTTATAAATCAATGAAATATTACAAAAGCTCACTAATGTGAATGACCAGCTTCTTACAACTCTGTTGAAAATAACAGATGCACTCTAGAATATGATTTCTAGCTTCTCTTAAGTTATGAAAACTTGTTTCTCTCTCTATAAGTTTATTGCAGGTGTGATATGATCTAAGATAATATGTATACTAGTGTTTTTGTGTATCTCAGTGATATCTTGTTGTATGTGTATTATTTTTTTCTCAGCTGCTTCATGTCTCTATTTATAGACATAGCTCCTTTGTTCTCCAAGCTTCTTTAGTGAGTTGCCTCCAAAAATATCTCTGATATTCTTTGGTAATTGCAACTCTGTCACATAACTTCTTTTTGCATAATCTTCCTTGCACGCCAACCTGTTATGTAACATCTCTGGTGCATCAACACACCAGCTTCCTTATTTTCATCTTGGAGTTCCTATGATAAGTTATCTCTGCAGTGAATAACTTATTTGTCTAAGCTTCCTGATGTTTGATTAGACTAGCTTCCAAATTTTCCTCCTTCAAGTTTCTATAGGTTATCTCTGCAGTTTTCACATCAGCAGCTATATACGAATGTTAGTGTATATGTATGACTTATCTCCATATTTTACTTTATCAGTGTTCACACCTGCAGTGTATTACTTATTTCCTTGAAGCTTCTTTGGTAGTTAATCTCTCTTTATTGGACCACCATCTTTATTTTAATTCCATCGCCTTTAAACTTGAGTTAGTGGATTTGTGAACTCAGCCATGTGTTATCCCATATGGCATCTTTAGTGTATTATCATTTTATCCCTTGATGGACAGTCTGTGGTGCCGAGAAATTCATCCCCTGATGACAAAAACCTATCCCCTGACGCTGAGAAACCTATCCCATGACGCTGAGAAACTTATCCCCTGACGTCGAGAAACTTATCCCTTGACCCCGAGAAACTTATCCCCTAATGCCAATAAACTTATCCCTTGATGCCCGAGCAGTTCGGCACTTCACAATTTATTCACTGATGCTCGAGCACTTTGGCGCTAGAGTAAATAACCCGATGACTTTAACGATGAATAATTTTGGGGCTTCACTTGACTTCAACGATAGAGAATTTCCCAATAACTTTGGCGATAGTCATTTTGAGTTTGGCGATGTTGTTGATTTTCCGAATGACTTTGGTAATAGGCAAATGACTTTGGCGTTGAGTAATGTTGAGTTTGGCATTAGCCAAATAACTTTGGTAACGGTCAAATCTTTTCAAGGCTATTTCAATGCAATAGAGAGTCTTTGCCTTAGTCACCGATAGTACAAACCTTAGTCTTCAATAAGCTAAAATTTTAGTCTCTAATAGGCTAAAATTTTAGTCTCCAACAGGCTAAATTTTAGTCTCTGATAGGCAAAAACTTAGTCTCCAAGAGTCTAATTCCTTACTCTCTGATAGGCTAAATCTTAGTATCAAATAGCAAAAACTTAGTCTCTGATAGCATAATTTTACTTCACCAACTTTGACTTTTGTTGAATTCTCCAAATGCATTCCTTGTAGTCTTTGATGGTTACCTGCAGTCTCTAATAGTAGTTTCTCATAGTGCACTATTGTAGATACTTGTACAATTACAAATCTAACAATTCTAAGTTTATACATTATCATCAAATGCTATAATTTCTAACAATCTCCCCTATTTATGTTTATCAATGAGAAACATAAATCAAGGTTTGATGATGATGTCAAAACACAATCTTATAATACCATTACTTAGAATTGAATTAAAACAGGTAAAAACATAATTGTAAATGAACTTAATAGTGATGGCTTTGTTGTTTCATTTCTTTAATGCCCAGCCATCAATCTGTTAATATTTTTTACAATTCTCCCCCTCTCTTTATTAGAATGTCTCCTTACTTCCCCTGCCTTGATCACTCTCCCCCTTTTTAACATCAACATCTTAATGTTTGGAGGGTAGGAATCACCAGTAAATGTTGACTAGTAGGAAGAAATTGTTTGAGCTTTGTTTGAAGATCATTGATTATGAAGTGTTGGAGCTTAATGTTTTTCTTTCTTTCATCAATGCTTCAAAAACATTTTGTGAGTTCAGTTGCATATAATCTATGTGTGATCAAATATTTTGATATGAAATGTGTTGTTGCATCATCCAGTAATCTTATGTTGCTTACATCGAACCAAACATTCACAAGTTTTTGTTAGGAATTATAGCATTTGATGATGATGTATAACACTTAGAATTGTTAAAATTTTGTAAATGTACAAGTACCTGCAGTAATGTACTATGAGAATCTACTATTAAGAAACTACAGGAAAGCATCAGAAACTACAATGAATACACTTGGAGAGTTCAACAAATGTCAAAGTTAATCAAGCAAAATTAGCCCATCGGAGACTAAGCTTTTGTTTATCGGAGACTAAGCTTTTGTTTATCGGAGACTAAGAGCCTATCAGAGACTAAGTTTTTGAACTATCGGAGACTAAGTTTTTGAACCGTCGGAGACTAAGTTTTTGTCTGTCAGAGACTAAGTTTTTGAACTATCGGAGACTAAGTTTTTGAACTGTCGAGGACTAAGTTTTTTAACTGTCGGAGACTAAGTTTTTGAACTATCGGAGACTAAGTTTTTGTCTATCAGAGACTAAGTTTTGGTCTATTAGAGACTAAGTGTTTGTTCATCAAAGACTAATGTTGAAGCAACCAGAGACTAAAACAAAGACATTACAATGCATTAAAGTATCCTTGAAAAGATTTGACCATCGCCAAACCCAAAATGACTATCGCCAAAGTCATCGGGAAAATCAACAATAGCGCCAAACTCAAAAAAGACTTCCGCTAGAGTCATCGGAAATTCTCCATCGTTGAAGTCAAGTAAAGCCCAAAATTACTCATTGCCAAAGTCATCGGGTAATTTATACTAGCGCCAAAGTACTCGGGCATCAGGGGATAAACATCCACTGATGAACAAAATTGTTCGTCAGGGGATAAACATCCACTAATGAACAAAATTGTCCGTCAAGGGATAAAATATCCACTGATGAAGAAACACAGGCCGTCAGGGGATGGATGATCAGAGACTAAAGTTGATATAAGGGAAGACATATGGCTGATAAAATTAAGGCGGTGGAAATAAGACAAGGATGGTTGTCCAATAAGGAGAGATTGGCTACCAAGGAAGCTTCAAGGAAATAAGTTATACACACACACACATATCAAGTTGCAAGTATGAAACCTGCAAAATAGCAAGTTGAAATACTACAGATACAACTTATAACAACTTGAAGCAAGAAGTTCATTGAAGTTGGACTAATTATGTCCAGAGAAGCCCACAATATATTGCTAATATCTTATCTTGGGAACTCCAAGAAGAAAAATGGAAGCTGGTGCAGTAAATATACACCAGAAAAGTCAAATAAACAGGCTCACATCTAAGGGAGGCTGAATAATGAAGAAAGTTGTGTGAGAGAGCTGCAAGTACCAATATACAGAGATATTTTTGGTAAACAGCTCAGAATATAAGCTTGGAGTATATGGAAGCTGTGTCGATAAATAGACATAAGGTAGCTGAGCATCTGAGATATCTGAGAACTCTGAGTTTAACAACAAGAATACATCTTATCTTAGATCACATATCTCTCAGAACAACACTTCCATACATATAGAGAGTTAGCAACAGTAATTATTTTTACAGAAAAAGAGAAACAAGTTTTCATAACTTTAGAGAAGCTAGAAATCATATTCTAGTGAGTAGCTGTTGTTTTCAACAAAATTGTTAGAAGCTGGTCATTCAAACCAGTGAGCTTTTGTAATATTTCATTCTTTTATAAAAGTTTTGAAACGCTTGTGATATATTGTATTCTTTCATTTCCGCAACTTGTTATACAGTATATTCATTGAACTCACCATCTTGAGGGACAAATAATTGGTATCAGAGCCTATTGATTAAAACAACAATCAATAGATAAAAAGATGGGACAAAAGGATGGAAATGTCAAAATTCCAATACTCAAGAGGGAAGAATACTTCTTATGGAAGAAAAGAATGTTTTTGCATTTGGAATGAACTGATTCTCAATATGCTGAGATACTTAATGATGGACTGGTTATTCCTACAAAAGTTATGCCACAAGGTATTGTTGATGGCATTCCAACTCCAGAAACATTTGTACCTAAAAAGCCAAATGAGCTCTCCAAAGAAGAAAAAGAGGAAGTCCTGAAAGATAGAAAAATCATGAACATCCTCTATAATAGGTTGGATAATGATATGTTCAACATTGTCATCAACTGTCAAAGTTCCAAGGAGGAACTGAAGAAGTACGGGCCAACAAAAGATCATTACTCATCCAACAACATGAGTACTTCATTGCCAAATCTAGAGAATCTATTACTCAACTATATGATAGATTCAACAGACTCAACAATGATCTTAGATTGCATGGGAAAGTCTATGAGAATATAGACATAAATATCAAATTCATACGGTCACTTCCACAGTCTTGGGATGCCAAAACAACTGTTGTAAGGGAAGCTAAGGACATGAATACCATGTCTTTGGACAAACTCTATGGTAATCTCAAAACATATGAGCTTCAAGTGCAACAAAGAAACATGTTGAATGCTGACTTCAAGAAAGAGAAGTCTGTTGCTTTTACATTAGAAACAAGTAGAATGAAGCTTGATGGGAAAAGAGTTCTCATTAAGGAATCAGATTCTGATAAAGAATCTGATAAAGAAGCTAAAGATGTAGAGGAAGAGGAAGAACTCTGCACACCTGAAGATTTAGAAGACATTGATAAAGTTCTTGCTTTAATAGCTAGAAAATTCAAAAAGCTTAAATTTGCTAAGAGAAATCCTAGATTTAATTGTTGGATTTTGTAGAATAAAACACAGCGGAAAAATACGATTTAAAATAAAACAAAATGAAACCCAAACCCGAGGATCTATGCGAAACAATTTAATACAGATAGTTTAAGATTTTACCGATTAATTGTGCGAATCTGAAGCTTTGGTGAAGGTGTTGATCATTTCCAAATCCTTAACGCAATCCAACAGAACTACGTCTTTACTGTATCCACACGAACACCCACAAACCGTCTCACGATTCGAACGAGAAGAGTTATAATACTAGCTGTACGATCTATATCTCTCTTTTCTCTCTATATCTCTGAACTCTAGTTTCTCTCTTATGAGCAACTAGGGTTCTTAGAATACGTGAAAACGTTGGTTTTGAGAGAATAGCTGATATATCATATATATAGCCTTTCATAGAGTAATTCCAAAACCTAATCTAATTAGGAGACTTAAAATCCGAATTTTATATTTATTAGATATATATATTTAATCAAGTCTCACTTAATTAATATATATATATATATATATGCACAAATAAACATATATTCGTATTTCCTTCAAAAGGACTCTATTTCATACAGATTACATATATTAATATATATATGTATATAATTTAAAGCCATGATTTAATTAAATTAATCTTATTGATATATTAAAATTATTGACATTTAAATTATATCTCCTTGACGAATGTTCTTTGTGTGTGACCCTGTAGGTTATTATTACGTTGGCAATAATTTTAAATCATATTATAAAATTATAAACAGTGAGCGGCATCTAGTAATACATCACTGTTACCCTAGTAATAATAAAGGCATAGATTCGACGTTACCTTTCGTGACCAATGTTTCAATGTAATTTAATCCTTTTAACCATGATATCTTAAATTAAATTCAAGGCATGGATGTGTCATCCTCTTCATAATTTAATCTTAGTTTTCTTGATCAATGAGTAAACTATATGAAACAAATCTCTATTTGAGCATGGCCATGCATTTTATAGTTTTACTCAATCAAGAGGCCTATAGATATCACCCCTAATTTATAGGAGGGTTAAATTCCATCTACATCATTCCCATTTCTCACATAACTCATTATGCATCCAACAATCACCTTTATTGTCCACCCGGTTAAAGGTGACTTTTGATAATGTCAAAACGCATAACTCCTTATGTAGAAATGTCATGACTTCAGGTCGAAGGACCATTACATCATTGTCACTATGAGAATTACTTATGACACATAGCATAACGCTCCATGTAGAATTCTCATGGTGGGTCTGTCCGGTACTATGTTCTCTAACATGTACCTATGTATCAACTTAATATATCTCGTATATATTTATGACCAATGAGATATGGTCATCAGTTAATTACATACTAGTCTCAATGTATTATTGTTGTCCCGCTGACAATGATACTCGACTAGGGACATTTAAGAATAATGATACATTACATACTTATATGATCTCATATTCAAGTCTCATACTTGAATCCATATAATTAGTATCATTCTTCTGAGGACATTTATTATGTTAACATTTATATAACGCAGTCAATAAAACATAATAAAAGAAATTATCATCTAACCAAAAACATATCATAAATATAGTGTCACAATCATTACATAATTGGCCACTAGGGCATACACTCTAACATTAATAATGTCTTTTCATCAAAGAAAGAAAGTCAATCTAGCAAGGTTGACAGATCTAAGTTCAGGTGCTTCAACTGTGATGCTCTTGGACACTTTGCTAGTGAGTGCAGGAAGCCCAAGTCTAACAAAAAGGCAAGGGAGCCCAGGGATGCTACAAGAGATGAGGATTACTATAAAAACAAATACTATGATCTCCTCAATAGCAGCAAGGGCAAGGGAAAGGCACTGATCATAGAAGGCAAAGATTGGGCTGATTCAGAATCAGAGGATGAAGAATTTGTCAACATGGCACTGATGGCCAACTCCTCTGATAGCAGTAACACTTCTAAAAGTCCAAACTCCAAGAACAACAAGGTAACTGACTTGACTATTTCTTCTACTATGTCATTATCTAATTGCCAAGAAAGCTTAACTGACATGTGTAAAGAAATATACCATTTAAAAGGAACACTTAGATGCTCAGTAAAAGAAGAGGCTAGACTCATTGAAACCATTGAACAGTTAAAGAATAAAAATTCTTTCTTAGAGTTTGAACTAGGTGTTCTTGAACAAGTCAGAAAAGAGTGCAAAAACGCACAAGATGATCTTGCATGTTCTAAACAAATAGAAGAATGGCTAAGAGCACAACTTAAGAAAGAGCAGGACATCATAAAAGAATGGACCAACCCCTCTAAAATTGTTAAGGAGACAATAGAAAAATATAGCACCAGTCAAAATGAAGGGCTAGGCTATAATAGTAAGGTCCAAGGTAAGCAACTTGTGATTGCGGAATTGCCAATCACTGGAGATGATAAATCTAGCACAAGTAAAAGTACTCCAGTAGCTACTACTCCTATCTTTAAAAAGATAAAATTTGTTAAGGCAGGAGCTACTGAAGAAAAATCAAAGGAGACTATGCTAGAACAAAGAGTTAGTGAGCTGGAAAAGAAATTAAATGATTTAAGGGTCAAAAGCTCTAATCCAAAGTCCACTCACTCATCAGAGGTTAAGTTGAAAAGTAATAGGAATGGTAAGGAGGGAATTAACAATTATACTAATTATATTCCTATTATTAATGCACCTAGGAAACATTGTTGGAAGTGTGGAAATCCCAACCACCTTGCTTTTAAGTGTAAAAATATCCCTAGGAACTTGCATGCTAGAAACTTACCTTCTGATAAAAAGAAAAAGTTAACTATTAAAAACCAATCAAATGTTCAAAAGGTTAAAAAAA
Organism: Centella asiatica; assembly: GCA_014636745.2. Taxonomy (NCBI): domain Eukaryota; kingdom Viridiplantae; phylum Streptophyta; class Magnoliopsida; order Apiales; family Apiaceae; genus Centella; species Centella asiatica. The sequence goes on along the minus strand of CM025780.1, from coordinate 11,486,119 downwards.
GTTATCTAAAAACTCCTCTAAAGTTAAGGCAAAAATCTAATACACCTAAGGCTAAGAAGAAAGTTATTTCTTCTAAGTAGTGGGTGATAAAGAAAAATAAAACTAAAAAATCCTTAACAACTGCTAATTTAAACCTTAAAAATGACAATGGACCCAAGCAAGTCTGGGTTCCTAAATTAACTTAGCTGTTTACTGTGTGTAGGGTACAAAGAAACAGATTTGGTTCTTGGATATTGGCTGTTCAAAACACATGACAGAAGACAAGACCCTGCTAACACAATTTGAGGAGAAAGCTGGCCCAAGTGTTTCTTTCGGAGATGACAGGAAATGATATACATTGGGATATGGCGCAGTCACAAATGGAAATGTCATCTTGGATAATGTAGCACTAGTTGATGGTCATAAGCACAACTTGCTTAGTATCAGCCAATTGTGTGACAGAGGTTACAATGTTGCTTTCAAGGATGAACATTGCTTGATAAGTAACAATAATGATGGAAAAATAGCTCTATCTGGAGTTAGAAAAGGTAACCTCTACATAGCTGACTTTTGTTCTTCAAATAAATATCAATTCACATGATTCTACAGTAAAGCATCAGTGGATGAAAGTTGGATATGGCATAAGAAGCTTTCTCACCTGAATTTCAAGACAATCAACACTTTGGTGAAGAAAAAATTAGTGACAGGTCTTCCATAACTGGAATTCACTCAAGATGGCTTATGTGGAGCTTGTCAAAAAAGGAAGCAAAAGAAGACTTCCTTTAGGAGCAAAGAGATATCATCAATAACAAGTCCAATACAACTACTTCACATGGATCTATTTGGACCTGTAAACATTATGTCTATCTCAAAGAAAAGGTATGCTTTGGTGATTGTTGATGATTTCACCAGATACACATGGGTAAAATTTTAGCATACCAAAGATGAAGCAGCTCAGTTGGTGATTGATCACATCAAGAAAGTGGAAACTGAATCTGGGCTAACTGTTAGAGTTCTAAGAACTGATAATAGAACAAAAATCAAGAACTCCAAAGTTGAATGTTTCTGTATGGACAAAGGAATATCTCACACATTTTCTGCTCCAAGAACCCCTCAACAGAATGGAGTAGTTGAAAGGAAAAACGAAACTTTTAATGAAGCTGCAAGAACCATGCTTAAAGAAGCTAAGCTACTTACTTACTTTTGGGCTGAAGCTATCTCTGCTGCTTTCTTCACTCAAAACAGATCAATGATTGTAAAAGCTCATCAAAAGACTCCTTATGAGCTCATGACAGGTAGGAAACTTACACTTAAGTTTCTTCATGTGTTTGGTTGCAGATGCTTTGTTCTCAAAAGTCAAGTAGAAAACTTAGGAAAATTTGATGCCAAAGCTGATGAAGCAATTTTCCTAGGTTATTCTCTAACAAGCAAAGCATACAGAGTCTATAACCTTAGACTGAACATTGTTATGGAATCAGTACATATAGCCTTTGATGATAAAAAGATTGAAGGAATTCTAGATGAAGGAATGCATGAGGTTCTAAGGTTTGAAAATGAAGATGAGTCAGAAAATGCTGAAAATGACTCATTAGATGATGAAGCTGATCCCCAAAGAACCATTCCACCAGTGGATAACACTTTAACTACTGAGGAGGAGCAGTTAGTAGAAAATGAATCAGAGAATCTCTCAAATCAAAAAATATCCATTGATTCAGGGAGAGTTTCACATGCAGCTGAGAGCACTGAACACCATGGAGGAAACTATAATCAAAAAGCTTCCTCTTCAAGAAATTTACCTCCACAAATAAAATGGATAAGGGATCATCCTATAGAGCAAATAATTGGAGATCCAACTAAAGGTGTGTCAACAAGAAGTGCTACTCAGAATGAATGCCTATACCTCAACTTTCTATCAAAGATTGAGGAGGCATTACAAGATGCTGATTAGGTAATTGCTTTGCAAGAGGAACTCAATCAGTTTGAAAGAAACAAGGTCTGGAGAATAGTACCAAAACCAAAGAAAATAAATCAATCATTGGTACAAAATGGATCTTCAGAAACAAGCTGGATGAAGCTGGTACAGTGACAAGAAATAAGGACAGACTGGTTGTACAAGGTTATTCACAAGAAGAAGGAATTGACTATGATGAAACCTTTGCACCAGTAGCTAGATTGGAAGCCATCAGGATATTTCTTGCCTATGTTGTTCATGCAAATTTTAAAGTGTACCAGATGGATGTAAAGAGTGCTTTTCTGAATGGGAAAATACAAGAAGAGGTGTATGTCCAGCAACCTCCTGACTTTGAAGATCAGAAGTTTCCCAATCATGTCTACAGGTTAGACAAAGTACTCTACGGACTTAAACAAGCACCAAGAGCATGGTATGATACCCTATCTCAGTTTTTAATTGATAATAAATTTTCTAGAGGTATCATAGATAAAACTTTATTTTACAAAAAACATGAAAGTCACATTATACTTGTTCAAGTCTATGTTAATGATATTATATTTGGTTCTACAAATGAGAGCTTATGTTCTAAGTTTTCTAAGCTCATGCATAATAGATATGAGATGAGCATGATGGGAGAATTAACTTTCTTTTTAGGTTTACAGGTTAAACAAACCTCTGATGGAATTTTCATTAGTCAAACAAAATATTTAAAAGACCTTTTAAAGAAATTTAATTTACAAGATGTTGCAATTTCTAAAACTCCCATGGCAACAGCCACTAGACTTGACAAAGTCTCAATTGGTAAAAAGGTTGATGTTTCAAGTTATAGAGGCATGATAGGCTCTCTTTTATATCTCACTGCAAGTAGACCTGATATAATGTTTTCAACTTGTTTATGTGCAAGATTCCAATCAGATCTTAGAGAATCTCATTTGATTGCATGTGACGACCCCATAATCCCATACCGGACTAGGGCATCATCATAAGAAGGTAAAGATAACCATTCATCCATTCACAATTAAATACTGAATAAAAACAGCATTTAAGAGTTATTACAACCCAAGAATTAAGTAATTACAGCGAAAGCTATTACATCATTTCTTAATGACAAAATAAATCTCATTAACTCTTCAAATGTCTTCCTTCTTTCCTTCCTTCATTCCTTTCTTTCCTTCATCAGTTCTATCAAAAGGATAAACACTTAGTAGCTTATCATCTTTGTTTTCCCCTTATCAGAGGGTTCAACTTTTGCTTTCTGTCCTGCAAGACATTAACATTCAACACGGGTGAGCATTTTACGCCCAACAAGTATATATACATTGAGGAAAATATGAATAATTCAACGAATTTCATCTAGAATCAAAGGAGAGAAATTCAAATTCTGTTGGTGAGGCTTGGTGAAGCAATGCCAAGACCTCGAAAACTTTCAAATATCCTTGAGGATTCACTGATGATATACAACTTGTGATCCTCCCTTGAAGAAAGTCAGGTATACACCTGATCATAACTTTCTCATATATCCAACGGGGGCTACACCCTTGGATCTGCTAACTATATAGTACACAGCTGGCCAGGCTGGACCGCATGATCCCTCTGTGTGACTACGTAGTCAAATAACATTTCCTCTTGGTCAGGTGAAGAACACATCAGCACCTTTCCTTTCCTCTTGCCAACCATGTGGCACAACCCCCCCATAAGGGGCATCATTCACATTCTCATTGCACAGATATAAGATTGAAAACATAGTTGAAATTCAAAGCTCATTTATATCCATGCATCATCATTCATATCATGCTAGCAGAATCAAAAGCATAGCATGCTCATTCATCAGAACAATTAAAGTATAAATCCAACCTTTTACGCATATCGAAACAAATGATAATGTGTTAAACTGAAATAAGCATGAGATTGTGAATATACTTGCCTCAGTCCTTTGCTCACGACCAAAATTTAATTTACTCGTGAGTGGAAAATTCTGTAAGAATATACATATCACAAGATGAATTTAATATCTCGGTTAAAATATGAGGGAAAATGCACATGTGATGTCCTTAACTTTTAGCGTCTCAATCTGATATAAAAACTATTGAGGTTAAGAAATCAATTTAAACATCTTAAAATAATTTAAGAAAATATCATTTTATAGTTTTAAAACAAACTGCGCATCAGGGAATTACTACGCTTTAATTGCTGTCTCAAAAATTAAATTTAAGTTTGATGGAAGTTTAAAAAGGTAGAATCAGGGTTACAACAGCGTGATGTGTATATATATCACTTGATTGAACAACAAGGACCGTCGGATCAACTTGATCTCAGCCGTTGGCTATGAAAAGAAAGGAAATGACTGAAGAAGGAAAGAGTGGTTGAAACGGCTGCTGTGTCCATCGGTCATCTTTCATAGCTGACTCTAGGGTAATGATAGGGATGATGAGCATTTAATGCTGCTGTTCCCCCCCAGCAGTGGAGTATTTAAAAAGAGGACGGGTACTGTAGCTACCCGAAGCATTCCCGCGAAACACTCCTTTAAGGGTAGAACAACTCATAACCTCATGAGCTTTACAAAATCATTTTAAAAATCTTTTGGACATCACATTGCAGATAAATTTTTCATAAGAAAATATAATTTCAATATTCACAACTTATAAGAAAATAATTTTCATGAAGAAAAATAAGCTAAAATAATTAAATTTCATAACAGAATTTATTTACAAATCCGGGTCTTCACATTGCAGTTAAAAGAATATTCAGATATCTCAAGGGTACTCCAAATCTTGGAATTTGGTATCCTTGAGATTCTGGATTTGATCTAATAGGCTATTCAGATGCAGATTATGAAGGTTGCAAATTAGACAGGAAAAGCACAATAGGAAGCTATCAATTTCTTGGAAGCAAACTAGTATCATGGTTTAGCAAGAAACAACATTCTGTGTCAACCTCAACAGCTGAAGCGGAATACATTACTGTTGGGAGCTGTTGTGCTCAAATCTTATGGATGAAAAATCAACTGACGGACTATGGTATGGTGTACAATCATATTCCTATTTATTGTGACAACAAAAGTGCCATTTCCATTACAGAGAATCCTGTGCAACACTCTAGAACAAAGCACATAGACATCAGATACCACTTCATTAGAGAACATGTGATGAATGGTAAAGTGGAACTTCATTTTGTCCCAACTGAGAAACAGCTTGCAGACATATTCACCAAACCAGTGGATGAAGCCACCTTAAACAGGTTGGTAAGTGAGCTAGGTATGCTCAATTTTGGTGAATAAGAGTCTTTTAAAATCTTGTGCAAGTCTGAAATTGCAGCAGTGGCTAATTATCCTACAATTGTTTAATTGTTAGTAGATAATTAACTATTGATTATATATATATATATATATAGTAGAGAAAGTAATATAATATGTAGGATTCCCTATGTTTAATATTCTTCATCTATTTAAGGATCTTATCATAGCTGATTCAGGTATTGTCTTAACTCTCTACTATATTATTCTTATTTCTTCTAATTCTACTACAATGAAGGATGTTAGTAATGAACCAACTCCTTCTACCCAAGTAGCAAAACCCTCTAAACACAAGTCTATATCAAAAGCCACCTTCTCTATCTCTCAAATGATAAAGGTTGTAAAAACAAAACAATCACAACCAGCATTAGTTGAGAGGGAGGGTGAACATTTAGAGAAAGTTATGAGGAAGAAATAAGGAACAATAAGAACCCTTGGAGACTACTTAATATACTCTCAAAAGGATATTAAGTTCTAAAAGGAAAAGGCACATCTCTAGATGCAACCTCTCAAAAGGCTGTATCTATTGAAAATAGTCCACCTCCAAGGACATAGGTATTTGAGTCTACAATGATCACATCTATAAATACCTCTCAAAAGAAGAAGAAGAAATAAGCTTTGATCAATGATCAACCTGTCACTTAATGCACACATAAGGTGTCACAATGATGTTTCTCTTTTCTCTATTCAAGAGGAGCATCCAACATTTAAAATTCTACCCTTATTCATTCTTCTTCTCTAATTCATATTTCTTAAGAAGCAATAAAAATTTCTTAATTCCATTGGTTTCAGATTCTTTGATATTTTAATCATCAAAGAAGCCAATTTTTGAAGCTGAAACAAAGAGCAGCTCACAACTCATCAGTGGATACTACAATAAGTACTTTATTAAACATCCACTGATGTAAAACACTTTCTTACTATATTTTCTACACCACTCCAGGTCACCCACAACAGGAAGATTTTATATTTAGTGAGCCTGAGAGAATTCAAAATGAGAGTCAGACCTTGTGTCTGGAAAAAGGTGAGGAAAAAGAAATTAAATAATTTTTTTTAAAAGATAATTATGAGAGGCTGACTGATACAAGTCAGCCAAAAGGAGAGAGTGTGAGCAAGGATGAGATCCTTGAAGAAAAGAATAGAGAGAAATTGTTTCACTCACTACCTTTGCAGCTCATGTATTCTCTGATCACCATTCTGATCAAAAATCAAAGGATACTGAGAAAAGAATTTGTGATTGTTTGCTTGGATGCAAGCAGCACAAGAACAACACACTTAATATTAGAATATTTGATCACACATGGATCATGTGCAGCTGTAGTCACAGAATGTTTTTGAAGCATTGATAAAAGAAAGTACAACATGAAGCTCCAACACTTCATAATCAATGATCTTCAAACAAAGCTCAAAATTTCTTCCTTCTAGTCAACCTCTACTGATAATTCCTACCTTCCAACATTAAGATGTTGATGTCAAAAAGGGGGAGAATGGGAGAATGATCAAGGCAGGGGAAACAAAGAAATTCTGATGAAGACAGGGGGAGAATTGTTAAAAAGGCTAACAGAATAATGGTTGGGCTTTGAAGAACTGAAAACAATAAAACCATCAATGATTGTGTTTTTGTACATTTATGTTTTTACATGTTTTAATTCAATTCTAAGGTATGGAGTTATAAGGTTGGTGTTTTGACATCATCATCAAACCTTGATTTATGCTTATTATTGATAAACATAAATAGGGGGAGATTGTTAGGAATTATAGCATTTGATGATGATAACACTTAGAATTGTTAAAATTTTGTAAATGTACAAGTACCTGCAGTAATGTACTATGAGAATCTACTATCAAGAAACTACAGGAAAGCATCAAAAACTACAATGAATACTCTTGGAGAGTTCAACAAATGTCAAAGTTGATCAAGCAAAATTAGTCCATCGGAGACTAAGCTTTTGTCTATTGGAGACTAAGAGCCTATCAGAGACTAAGTTTTTGAACTATCGGAGACTAAGTTTTTGAACTGTCGGAGACTAAGTTTTCGTCTATCAAAGACTAAGTGTTTGAACTGTCGGAGACTAAGTTTTCGAACTGTCGGAGACTAAGTTTTTGAACTGTCGGAGACTAAGTTTTTG
>CM025780.1:11430516-11478515 GCA_014636745.2 Centella asiatica | reverse complement strand
TGTCGGAGACTAAGTTTTTGAACTGTCGGGGACTAAGTTTTTGAACTATTGGAGACTAAGTTTTTGAACTTTCGGAGACTAAGTTTCTGTCTATCAGAGACTAAGTTTTGGTCTATCAGAGACTAAGTATTTGTTCATCAAAGACTAATGTTGAAGCAACCCGAGACTAAAGCAAAGACACTCCAATGCATTAAAGTAGCCTTGAAAAGATTTGATCGTCGCTAAACCCAAAATGACTATCACCAAAGTCGTCGGGAAAATCAACAACAGCACCAAACTCAAAAAAGACTTCCGCCAGAGTGATCGGGAATTCTCCATCGCTGAAGTCAAATAAAGCCCAAAATTACTCATCGCCAAAGTCGTCAGGTAATTTACACTAGCGCCAAAGTACTTGGGCATCAGGGGATAAACATCCACTGATGAACAAAATTGTCTGTCAGGGGATAAACGTCCACTGGTGAACAAAATTTTCCGTCAGGGGATAAAATATCCACTGATGAACAAACATAGGCCGTCAGGGGATGGATGATCAGAGACTAAAATTGACATAAGGGAAGACATATGGCTAATAAAATTAAGGCGGTGGAAATAAGACAAGGATGGTTGTCCAATAAGGAGAGATTGGCTACCAAGGAAGCTTCAAGGAAATAAGTTATACACACACACACACACATCAAGTTGCAAGTATAAAACCTGCAAAATAGCAAGTTGAAATACTGCAGATACAACTTATAACAACTTGAACCAATAAGTTCATTGAAGTTGGACTCATTATGTCTAGAGAAGCCGACAAAGATAAGATATATATTGCTAATATCTTATCTTGGGAACTCCAAGAAGAAAAATGGAAGCTGGTGCAGTAAATATACACCAGAAAAGTCAAATAAATAGGCTGACCTCTAAGGGAGGCTGAATAATGAAGAAAGTTGTGTGACAGAGCTGCAAGTACCAATAAATTACAGAGATATTTTTGGTAAACAACTCAGAATAGAAGCTTGGAGTATATGGAAGCTATGTCTATAAATAGACATAGGGTAGCTGAGGTAAAGGTGTGCATCTGAGATATCTGAGAACTCTTAGTTTAACAACAAGAATACATCTTATCTCAAATCACATATCTCTCAGAACAACACTTCCATACATATAGAGAGTTAGCAACAGTAATTATTTTTACAGAAAAAGAGAAGCAAGTTTTCATAACTTTAGAGAAGCTAGAAATCATATTCTAGTGAGCAGCTGTTGTTTTCAATAGAATTTTTAGAAGCTGGTCATTCAAACCAGTGAGCTTTTGTAATATTTCATTCTTTTGTAAAATATCAGAAACACTTGTGATATATTGTATTCTTTCATTTCTGTAACTTGTTATACAGTATATTCACTAAACTCACAATATTCGAAAGAATTTTGTGGTCCCCCTCCCCTTCTACAAACCATTTTGAGGGACAAACAGTTCATCTCTTAGTATCCTCTGATGTCTTATCAGAGTTGGGGATCAAAGAATACATGAGCTGCGTAGTAGTGTGAATAATTTCTCTCTATTCTTTTCTTCAAGGATCTCATCCTTGCTCACATCCTCTCCTTTTGCCTGACTTTTAAAAGTCAGTCTCTCATACTTATTTTCCCAAACAAAAATTTTGCTTTAATTTCTTTTTCCTCGCCTTTTTTGAGACATAAGATCTGACTCTCATTTTGAATTCTCTCAGGCTCACTAAATATAAAATCTTCCGGTTGTAGGTGACCTGGAGTGGTGTAGAGAAAATAAGAAGTAAGTGTTTTGTATCAGTGGATGGTTGATAAAATAAATTTGTATTATCCACTGATGAGTTGAGAGCTACTATTTATGTTTTAGCTAAAATAGTTGGCTTCTTTGATGATTAAATTAGCAAAGAATCTGAAATCAATGGAATGAAGAAATTTTCCATTGCTTCTAAAGAAATATCAAAGAGAGAAGAAGAAATAATAAGGGTAAACTTTGAATATTGGTTGCTCCTCCTGAATAGAGAAAAGAGAAGCATTAATGTGAGACCCTAGCCTCTGTGTGCATTTAGTGACAAGTTGATCATTGATCAGAGTCTGTTTCTTCTTCTTCTTGTGAAAGGTATTTATTGATGTGATCATTGTCGACACAAATACATGTGTCCTTGGAGGTGGACTATATTTAATAGATACATCCTTTTGATAGGTTGCACCTAGAGATATGCATTTTCCTTTTAGAACTTAATATCCTTTTGAGAGAATATTAAACAGTCTCCAAGGGTTCTTATTGTGCCTTATTTCTTCCTCATAACTTTCTCTAAATACTCACCCTCCCCATCAACTATTGCTGGTTGTGGTTGTTTTCATTTTACAAATTTTATCTTTTGAGATATAGAGGAGGTGGCTTTTGATAAAGACTTGTTTTTAGAGGGTTTTGCTACTTGGGTAGAAGGAGTTGGATCATTACTAACATCCTTCATCGTAGCAGAATTAGAATAAATAAAGAATAAAGTAGTAGAGAGTTAAGACAATACCTGAGTTAGCTATGACAAGAACCTTAAATAGATGATGAATAATAAACATAGGGAATCCTGCATAGAATATTAGTTTATCTACTATTTATAATCAGTAGTTAATTATCCACTGACAGATAAACTATTGTAGGATAATTAGTCACTGATGCATTATCATCAATTAATGATTATCCTTTAATAAGAACAATTATTGAGTAATGTTTCACAGTGTTATTATCTTTATGAACAATTAATTTTGTCAAAAGATAATTTCAACTGCTTCATTTAGCTGTTAATTAGTCTTTGGCAACTAAGTCATTAGAAAATAATTAACTAGTACTGCAACTTATCAGCTTTGCATAGGATTCTCTATGATGGAAATAGCATTGGTGTTGTCACAATAAATAGGAATTTGATTATATACCATACCATAGTCCATTGGTTGAATTTTCATCCATAAGATTTGAACATAGGAACTTCCAGCAGCAATGTATTCTGCTTCAGCTGTTGAGGCTGACACAGAATGTTATTTCTTACTAAACCATGACACTAGTCTTCTTCCAAGAAATTGACAGCTTCCTATTGTGCTTTTCCTTTCTAATTTGCAACCTGCATAATCTACATCTGGATAGCCTATCAAATGAGATTCTCTAGGATCTTATTGGAATCTAGCACATAAACAAGTTGAAAACATTATATCAAGTCTAGTTGCAGTGATATATAAAAGAAAGTCTATCACGCCACTATAACTTGAAACATCAACCTTTTTACCAATTGAATCTTTGTCAAGTTTAGTGGTTTTTGGCATGGGAGTTTTAGCAGTTGCAACATCTTGTAAATTAAATTTCTTTAAAAGGTCTTTTAAATATTTTGTTTGACTAATGAAAATTCCATTAGTGGTTTGTTTAACCTTTAAACCCAAAAAGAAAGTTAATTCTTCCATCATCCTCATCTCATATCTACTTTGCATAGGCGTAGAAAACTTAGAGGATAAGCTCTCATTAGTAGAACTAAAGATAATATCATTAACATAGACTTGAACAAGTATTAACTCACCAACATATTTTCTATTAAACAAATTTTTATCTATGATCCCTCTAGTGAATTTATATTTTCAATTAAAAACTAAGATAGAGTATCATACAATGCTCTTGGTGCTTGTTTAAGTCCATAGAGTGCTTTGTCTAACCTATAGACATGATTGGGAAATTTCTGATCTTCAAAACCAGAAGGTTGCTGGACATACACCTCTTCTTGTATTTTCCCATTCAGAAATGCACTCTTTACATCTATTAGGTATACTTTGAAATTTACATTAATAGCATAGGCAAGGAATATCTTGATTGCTTCCAGTCTTGCTAGTGGTGCAAAGGTTTTAACATAGTCAATCCCTTTTTCTTGTGAATAACCTTGAGCATCTAGTCTGGCCTTATTCATTGTCAGTGTACCAGCTTCATCCAACTTGTTTCTGAAGATCCATTTTGTACTAATGATTGATTTATTCTTTGGTTTTGGTACTAGCCTCCAAACTTTATTTCTCACAAATTAATTGAGTTCATCTTGCATAACAATTAACCAATCAGCATCTTGTAATTTTTCCTCAACCTTTTTAGGTTCAATCTTGGATAGAAATTTGAGGTATAGTCATTCACTCTGAGTAGCACTTCTTGTTAACACACCTTTAGATGGATATCCTATAATTTGCTCCATAGGATGATCTCTACTTCTTGATGAATAAGCTTCATTTGTTCCAAGTCCTCCATGTTGTGTACTGCTCTCAGCTTCATGTGAAGCTTCCCCTGAATCAGTGGATATTTCTATATGGGAGTTTGAGATATCCTCTAATTCATTCTCCACTAACTGCTCCCCCTCAATGGTTAAAGGGATATCCACTAGTGGAGTGTCTTCTTGGGCTTCAGCTTCATCGACTAATGAATCAGTTTCACCATTTTCTGACTCATCTTCCTTTTCAAACCATAGAACTGCATGCATTCCTTCATCTTACATTCTTGTTATTTTCTTATCATTAAATGCAACATGAATAGATTCCATTACAATGTTCAACCTAAGGTTGTAGACCCTGTATGCTTTGCTTGTTAGAGAGTAACCTAGGAAAATTGTTTCATCAGTTTTGGGTTCAAATTTTCCTAAGTTCTCACCTTGACTTTTTAGCACAAAACATCTACCACCAAATAAATGAAGAAATTTGAGATTATGTTTTCTGCCTGTCATAAGCTCATAAGGAGTCTTGTTGTGAGCTTTGTTTGTGAGAACCCGAAAATTTTAAATGTATTTTATGATAAGAAATAATTTTATTTTGTGTTATTATATTTTTGCATGGAGGTTAGCCTTTTTAAATATAAATAATGAATTCATATCTACAATAAATAATTTTATGATGATGTGATATTCATGATTATGAGGTTAAGTTCCTTAAAAAGATATTAAAAAGGGGATTAACAAATCCCATTTAAGATTATATTGATCAGTATGGAGGAAGAGGAGAGGGTTACGTAGGATTTGTGATTACGTGTTTGATTAGAAACTGTTTAGGTGGCTAAGTTTTCATGCATGTAGGACAGCAGCTGTTTGCTGTCAAGAAGTCATGATGAATAGCCGTTTTACCGTCCAAATTAACCAATCATTTTATTCCAATGCGTAACCTTAGTTTACTACTCTTGAACTCTATAAATACCTCATTCGAGATGAAATTTTAACTCTTTTACCAAAATTTCTCTTTTAAAGATTTTCACTTAAACTTATCATCTCCATAATTTCCAAGTTCTTCTTTCGGAAAATTATTTTCAGACCAGTTTTGATTTCACCCTTAAGAACGAAGAGGTAAGAACCTAGAACTCTACCTAGTTTCTTTCGTGCATAACATCAAAGATTTATGCTAAGTTTATATTCTTCTGCATTCTCATGAGACCTCCTAGGCTGAGTTTGTTCATGATAAGCCTTCCATGGAAAAACAAGCTCTAATATTAGTCTCTGACGGGATAATTCTAGTTTCTGATGAGTTAGTATTAGTCTCTGACGAGATAATTCTTAGTCTTTGACGAGATAATTTTAGTCTCTAACGAGATAATTCTTAGTCTGTAACGAGATAATTTTAGTCTCTGATGAGATATTCTTAGTCTCTGACGAGATAATTCTTAGTCTCTGATAAGATATTGTTAGTCTCTGATGAGATGTTGTTAGTCTCTGATGATGACGTCATCAGTCTCTGATGAGTTATTTAGTCTCTGATGATGTCAGCCTTAGTCTCCGACAGGCTAAGTTTAGCCCCCGATGATATCATCCGTAGTCTCTGACAGGCAAAATTTCTTAGTGTTCGATGGATGAATTTCCTAGTCTCTGATAGGAAAAAATATGTTAGTCTCTGATGGCTAAGGATATCAGTCCCTGACGAGTTTGATAATGAGAAAATTATTCCCCGATGCATAGTCTGTTATCAAGACTATAAAACATTATTTTTTTTAAATTATTTTATGATGTTATTCTTTAAAACAGTAAAGTCTAAGGACATCACATACACATTTTCTTTCATAAATTCTTATTAAGGTATTAAAATATTACTTGCATAATTTACAGAATCTTCACTCACGAGTAATTTGAGTTTGATTTTGTGCAAAGGACCGAGGCAAGTATATTCACAATCTTATGTTTATTGCAATTTGATGCAAGTATATTATCACTCTTATGCTTATTTCAGTTAAGCGCATGATCAATTGATTCGACACGCGTACAAAGTTATGACTTTTATATTTAATTTATTTGTGAATCATAATGCTATGCTTTAATTTCTGCTAGCATGATATGAATGAAAGTGCATGGATATAAAGAAGCTTTGCTCTATCAGCTATTTTTCAATATTATATTTGTGCAGTAAATGAGAATGTTATGTCCCTTAAATGGGTTATGCCACATAGATGGCTAGAGGAAAGGAAAGGTGCTGATTTGTTCTTCACCTGACCTAGAGGAATTTTATGTGACTACGTACGTTCACACAAGGAGGGATCATGCGAACACAGTTAGGCTAGCTGTATATCGTATTGTTAGCAGATCCAACGGTTTTAGCCCCCGATGGATATTTTATTTAGTTCAAGGAAGTTATGCTTTGTTTTAAGAAGGATTACACAATTGTTTATCATCAGTAATCCTAAAGATTCTTAAAGATCTCTGAGGCATTAGTATTGTTCCACCAAGCCTCTCAATAGAATTGAATCTTTTGAAACATTCCAGATTTGCTTTCCCAAATCATTTATATACTTGCTGGGCGTAAATCGCTCATTCTTGTTGAATTTTAATGTCTTGCAGGGCAGAATATAAAGGTTGAGCCCTCTGACAAGGGGAAGGCGAGGATGATTGGTTACTGAGGTTGGCTAGCCCTTTGTAGTGCCAATAAGGAGGGAAGAAAGGAAGATGATCTGAGAAGTGATGTTTTGTATTATAGTATACAGATAGAATAGCTTCCGCTGAATATATATAATTTTGGGTTGTAATAACTCTTTAATATTGTTTCTTTCAGTATTTATTATATGAATGGATGTGTGGTTATCTTTTCCTTCTTTTGACGAAGACCTGATCCAGTGAGGGATTCTGGGGTCGTCACATTGTTGATCAATGTCCTATTTTGAGTGAAACATGTAGTTGAAATTTGTTAGAGTTAATTGATGATGATGATGTTTAGAGAATAAAATTGTGCATCTGTAAATACTTAAGGTACTTTATAAACCTTAATATCAGCACAAGTTTTGCATCCACTGATGATAAACTTATTCATCAGAGGATGATCAAACACTTCACAAGACAAGTCGTAAAATAGAACATCTAAAGGACTTGACAAAGTGAAGAGCAATGTCTGATGTTTCTCCAAAATAGTCGAAGTATTTCGCACATCAGATATTTCAAACAAGCTTCAAAGATTAAGAACCATCAGGGAAACCCGTCAGGGGAACCCATTAGTGGATGACTGAGGCAGACCAACTCATCAGGGGAACGCGTCAGGGTATAGCAGTGACTGGCCAAACTCATCAGTGGAATGCGTCAGGGCATGACCAAGACATGTCACTTGTCAGGGTAAGGCATTAGTGAATGACAGTGTCAGGCCAACCTACCAGGGAAACCCGTCAGGGGGAAAGCACAACACTGCATCAGTGGAAGCTATCAGTGTGTGTCACTGGTCATAACATTAGTGGATTAAAGAAGCACTGAGTAAAACTCAAGTGAAGGTTGAAGCCCTGATCTAGTCTTGAACAAATACTTGTCATCAGGGGATCCAGAAGCACTAATCAAGTTCACGTCAGGGCTTGACATCAGTGGATGGTTATAACTGCATGCACCCATCATCAGGTCTAGTCCGCAAATTGATGAAGCTTGTAAAAGAAGCAAGATATATAACTGGAAATATATTTCTTGAAGTTTGTTTGGTCCAATGAAAACTCTCAAACATTAAATGCACGCAGATCAGGGGATGAAAAAGAAGCAACTAAAGTAGCAGCAGTCTGACACATGGTGTCTAAAAGACAACGATGTGACATATATGCGGCAAAGTTGAAAAGTGTAGCACGTCTTAGCACGTAGGTTCAACTACTGATCTTCTATATATGCAAAAGAGTTCTCATTACACAAAAAGTGTGAGATCAATCCAACAGATCACTAGAGAAGCTTTGTAATATATCTTGAGAGAAATATTTCAAAGAAAGATTAGAAGCTAGTGATGTGAATTTGAAGCTGTAATTTTATTACATATATTGTAGTTGTTAATCACATTTGTGATTATACAGATTTCCAGAAAAACATCAAGTTTTAATATAACTATTTTAACTTGAATTTGTGTGTTCATAGTCTAAAGTTTTTCTGTTCATTGTAGCTGTTTCCAGTCAGGGCCGACAAAAGTTTAAAAAGAGCAAAAAGTTTGTAGTGTTTGTATTCATCCCCCCTTCTACAAACACTTGAGCTTATATTGTTCTAACAATTGGTATCAGAGCAACTTCCAACTGCAAATCCCACGAAATCTAGTTGTCCCACCCATACACTATGTGGGTTTCTCAAACATTGAAGAGGTAAATGATTGCTTCAAGCCGATACTGAACTATCTACTCAACTCGGAGTATAGTAAAGTAATCTTTACTAATGATGAAATGTCGGGGGAAGCACTGTCTCAGATGTGGACTAGTGCAAAGTCTATGTACTCCACCACATGGGCTAATGTGGTAAAGGGAATCTCATTCAAAATTTCTTCTGAGAAAGTGAAAATAACCCCTTCCAGAATTAATTCTGCTTTGGGGCTACCTACTCAAGACCTGGTGGAAGTACCTGGTGATGCTGAACTACTCGACTTCTTAAGGGAACTGGGCTATAACGCTGCTCTCAACGCAGTGTTAAAGTTTAAGGACCTCAAGAGGGTGAACGTGAAGCGGGAGATCTCTTATCTCTTTGACACCATCACCAAGGTGTTCTTAGGTAAGTGTTCTAACTTTGAGGTTATAACCTCCTGAACTCTAAAAATAGCATATGCAATGATTAGCAATGTAAATATAAATATAGGTAAAATAATTTTTGATGATCTTGTAAATAAGTTAGGTAATTTTAATTTTAGGAAATTAGAAGTTTATTATGCTAGATTCTTGTATATGATTATTAAGGATCAAATTACTAATTTTTCTTTTGAGAATGATATACCTGTACAGACATACAAGCAAACAAAGAAGTTGTTTGCAGAAATTATAAAGAAATCCTATACAGCCGAACCATTTGCACTTCCATTGCATATGGTACAGGTAGTAAATTCTTCACCTTCTACTTCCCAACCTATAAATTCTTCACCTTCTACTTCCCAACCTGTAAATTCTTCACCTTTATCTACTATGGAAGAGAATACAACCACCTCTCGGCCTACCCAAGTAGAACAACCCACTTCTACAGAACCACTCTCTATTGCCCAACCTATAGTCTCCCAAAAGACTATTTGGATTAAAAGAAAATCCAGTGAAGTTACCACATCAACCGAGGGGGAGCAAGGACAGAGAGTGATTGGCTACAAGCGTAAGAAGAAGAAGGGAGCCACGAGTGTTACCCCAAAGCCTAACCAGGCAGTATCCTCTCAAAAGGATACTACTTTTGATAAGGAATTCAACTTATTTCTAACTAATTCCTCTCAAAAGGAATTACTTATTGAAAATAGTCCCCAACTAGGGACACAGTTGAGTGAGGCACAACACTGACCATGGACTCTGATGAAACTAACATTAGGGTCTCTGAGAGCCACTTGCAGATATCTAACACAGTGAGTACACACACCACTCAAGATGTTGTAGCTTAGAAGCTTCTCAATAAGATCAACATGAGTCATAAGCATTCTTCTACAGCATCTTTTGATGAATCACCTCCTCGATCAGTGATTCAGCCAACACTCCCATCTACACCGCTTCCTTCTTTCTCTGTTCCTCAAATTTCTTCAGATGTTATGACACAAACATTGAGTGTCATAACATTAGATTCTCCAATTTCTCAATTCGTGGAGGAGCCAACACTCCCTGACACAGTGATTGATAGTCACCACACTCAAATCATTGACTCTTTTTTCCTTGATACAATCACTGTTGGTCAGACAGGGGACATAAATTCTAATGAATATACAACAACAATAAGTCTTTATGTTCCCCCAATTATAAATACTTCTTCTATCGAGACTTACAGTTCTCCAATTGTACATACTCATATTATTTCCACTCCTTCTCCTATCACTTCTGTGGAACCAGTAACTGTACATAACTTACCTGAGCTAGCCACATAAGTTGATCTCATAGCCCATAGGAGCCCTTCTAGGACAATTTTGAGTGAGGCTGAGAAAATACTTAGTGTAGAGAGGCAAAGTCAAACCCATGAGAGGACTTTGGCAAAAGGAGAGGAAGAGAGTACTGCCTTAGTAGGCAAAGAAAAAGGAGAGAATACGAGTGATGTCTTAGAAGACAAAGAAAAATGAGAGCATGAGGGAGATAAGGATGAGATCCTTGTAAATAAAGAACAGAGAAAAAATACATATGCTATAAATACTACTTCAAGCTCTGAAAGTGATGAAGATGATGCTCCACAAGATGATTTTTCCCAGTTTATTGGAGTTGATTTGTACTTTCAGCAGAATCAAATGGTGGACACTGTACAGTTATTGAAGCAAGAGCTCGCCAGGACCACTGATCCAATCTTGATCAAAGTGTTAAATTCACAGATCATGATTGTTCAGTCTGTAGATATCGAGAACAAGAAATTATACACACACTTTACAAATAAGATCAACAATGTACAACAGGTTGTCGACTCCCTAGTCACCAACCAAACCCTGCTCCGCATAAAGAAGCAAGAAGACAATGTCGACAAGAAACTTGTTGATCTCACCACTCAACTATCCAGCATGGAAACTTTGCAACAATCCATGGCTGACACTCTAAAGCAAGTTCTACAAGTCACATCCCGACTCTCAACTTCCACTGATGATGTTGTCAAAAAGGAGGAGAAATCTACCAGGCCATCGTCAGGGGATGCTGTTGAGAAATCATCAAGTCAACCATCAGGGGATGTGACTGCTCCTGTTCTTGCTCCTAAACCTAAGGAAAAAGGCAAAGGCATCCTGATTGAGGAACCAAAGAACAAATCCAACACTCAATCAGGGCCTAAGCTACTTGGAGATGCCATGAAGACAACCCACTTTCCAACTCTTGTTGAAGTTGTGATTGACGGGAAAGTGGAGATGGTCTACCCTCATGATAAAAAGCTCATAGAAGTTGATGCACTCTATACACAACAACTTCAAGAAGAAGAAGCAGAGAGGAAATGGCAAAGGAATAGGAGGAAGAAAAGAAGAAAAAATGTGTCAGGCCTAGGACCTCCAGGAAACCTCAGCCAAGAAGATCTCAAAATCCCAGGGGTGTATCAGGGGATAAAATCCAAGACAAAACCAAAGACCCTGATGCCACCAAACCCAAGTCATTTGAAGCCAAGGATCAAGCACCTTCTCCTATAACCACAACATATGGTCCACCTACTCTAGCTGAATCCCTCAAAGAAGAAAGGCGCAAAAACCTGACATTTATGTTCTCAATTAAAAGCATAAATGTCAAGTTCAACAATAAAAAGGATCAGCTGATAACAGTACAACTAAAGAGTGGGTCAGAATTCAATGTTACAATGGACTGGTTTAGGAGAATGGATGCTAAACAACCGGGATTGATGTTGAACTTAATTCCCAAAACATTAGTGGCTAACAGAGACTTGAGGGGGATGATCGACAAGTTGAGGAGAGACATCAACGATGAAAGGAGCCTGCCCACAGCTCTGGAAAGACCATTAAAGTTGTTCTACAGATCCACTGATGGGCAGGAAAAGAGTATTAAAAACAAAGACGTTGATGGCCTCGACCTGGAGGAAGCGATGCATGTTCTATGCCAAATTGCTTATCACAAAAATGAACATGTCATCAAGTCCAGAATCCTACTGATTCAAAGAGTGCTCAAAGAGATTAAAGAAACCATAGTTGATGATGGGAATGCTACAGTAAGGGATGTATCACCAGTAAAGGGATTCAAAGAATATCCAAAACTGATCACAAGCCCCATGGGTGTTGAGTTCAAAAATAAGAAGGGGGAGATCATTACCTTCCACTGGTCACAACTTGGTGTAGCCAACATTAAAGAGATCAAATCTGTCCTTGAAGCTTTGGAATCAAGCGAGAATGTAAACATTGTCAACTTCAGAAGGAGTTGGATTAGCTGCTTGCAAGAGGAGAAGACAACAGACTCAGGATTCCTGATCAAAATCCAGATCAAAGAAGACAAGGCCTTGGAAGTGACTCTCAGCCGATTGAATCAAGTCATCCATTGCCCTTTGTCTCAGCGAAAAGGAAAACAGATCCTGATGTCTAAAACTATATCTTTGTTGTAATAGACATAGGAAAAACTTGTACATAAATTCTTTTAGTTAGTTCATACACAATTTTTTTTGTATATAGTATTGGTTTTGACATCATCATTAGTGCATCTACAAATTTATGGTTATCAAAATGATAAACATAAATAGGGAAGATTGTTAGAGTTAATTGATGATGATGTTTAGAGAATAAAATTGTGCATTTGTAAATACTTAAGGTACTTTATAAACCTTAATATCAGCACAAGTTTTGCATCCACGATAAACTTATTCATTAGGGGATGATCAAACACTTCACAAGACAAGTCGTAAAATAGAACATCTAAAGGACTTGACAAAGTGAAGAGGAATGCCTGATGCTACTCCAAAATAGTCGAAGTATTCCGCACATCAGATATTCCAAACAAGCTTCAAAGATTAAAAACCATCAGGGAAACCCGTCAGGGGAACCCATCAGTGGATGACTGAGGCAGACCAACCCGTCAGGGGAACGCGTCAGGGTATGGCAGTGACTGGCCAAACTCATCAGTGGAACACATCAGGGCATGACCGAGACATGTCACGTGTTAGGGTAAGGCATCAGGGAATGACAGTGTCAGGCCAACCCGTCAGGGGGAAAGCACAACACTGCATCAGTGGAAGCCATCAGTGTGTGTCATTGGTCATAAATTAGTTGATCAAAGAAGCACTGATCATTGGTAAAACTCAAGTGAAGGTTGAAGCCCTGATCCAGTCTTGAACAAAGACTTGTCATCAGGGGATCCAGAAGCACTGATCAAGTTCACATTAGGGCTTGACATCAGTGGATAGTTATGACTGCATGCACCCGTCATCAGGTCTATCGCAAATCGATGAAGCTTGTAAAAGAAGCAAGAGATATAACTGGAAAGATATTTCTTGAATTTGTTCGGTCCAATGATAACTCTCGAACATTAAATGCACGCAGATTAGGGGATGAAAAAGAAGCAAATAAAGTAATTTCAGCCCAAAAATAGGTAGGCAATTTGGCTTCTTTAAGCATGGTTCTAGCAGTTTCAATAAGAGTTCTATTTTCCCTCTCAACTACTCCATTCTGTTGAGGGGTTCTTGGAGTAGAAAATGTGTGAGATATTCCTTTGGCCACACAAAAACATTCAACTTTGGAGTTCTTGAATTCTTTTGCATTATCAATTCTTAGAATTCTGATAGTCAACCTAGATTCAATTTCCACTTTTTTGATGTGATCAATCACCAACTGAGCTGCTTCATTTTTTGTATGCTGACATTTTACCCATATGTATCTGGTGAAATCATCAACTATGACCAGAGCATACCTTTTCTTTGAGATAGGCATTATGTTTACAGGTCCAAATAAATCCATATCAATTAGTTGTATTGGACTTGTAATTGATGATATCTCCTTGCTTTTAAAGGAAGTCTTCTTTTGTTTCCCTTTTTGACAAGCTCCATATAGACCATCTTGAGTGAATTCTAGTTGTGGAAGACCTTTCGTCACTAAAGTGTTGATTGTCTTGAAATTTAGGTGAGAAAGTTTCTTATGCTATAGCCAACTCTCATCAACTGCTTTACTGTAAAAGCATGTGGACTGATTTTTACTTAATGAACCAAAGTTAGCTATGTAGAGGTTACCTTTCCTAACTCCAGATAGAGCTATTTTTCCATCCCTACTGTCACTTATCAAGCAATGTTCATCATTGAAAGCAACATTGTAACCTCTGTCACACAGTTGGTTGATGCTAAACAAGTTGTGCTTAAGACCATCAACTAGTGCTACATCATCCACGATGACATTTCCATTTGTGACTTTGACATATCCCAAGGTATATCCTTTGCTGTCATCTCCAAAAGAAACACTTGGGCCAACTTTCTCCTTATATTGTGTTAGCAGGGTCTTGTTTCTAGTCGTTTGTCTTGAATAACCACTATCCAAGAACCAAATTTGTTTATTTATACCCTGCACACAGTAAACAACTAAGTTAATTTAGGAACCTAGACTTTCTTGGACCAATTGACTTTTTAAAGTTTAATTTAGCAATTGTTAAGGGTTTTTTTGTGTGTTTTCTTTCTTTTCCACCCACTGCTTAGAAGAAATAACTTTCTTCTTAGCCTTAGATGCATCAAATTTTTGCCTTAACTTTAGAGGAGATTTCAGATAACTGTTTTTAACCTTTTGAACATTTGAGTGGTTGTTAACAATTAACTCTTTCCTTTTATCAGAGGGTAAGTTTCTAACATGCATGTTCCTAGGGGTTTTTTTTTACATTTATAAGCAAGGTAGTTGGGATTTCCAAACTTCCAACAATGTTTCCTAAGTGCATTAATAATAGGAGTATAATTAGTATATCCCTCCTTCCTATTCTTATTATTTTTTAGCTTATCCTCTAATGAGTGAGTGGCCTTTTGATTAGAGCTTTTGGCTCTGAAGTCATTTAATTTCTTTTCCAACTCATTAACTCTTTGTTCTAGCACAGTCTTTGTAGATTTTTCCTCAGTAGCTCCTACATTAACAAATTTTATCTTTTTAAAGATAGGAGTAGTAGCTACTAGAGTACTTTTACTTGTGCTAGTTTCACTAGTTCCAAGGATTGACAATTCCTCAATCACTGGTTGCTTTCCCTGGACCTTATTATTATAGCCTAACCCTTCATTTTGACTGGTGCTATATTTTTCTATTATCTCCTTAACTAATTTAGAGGAGTTGGTCCATTCTTTTATGTTGTCCTATTCTTTCTTAAGTTGTGCTCTTAGTCATTCTACTATTTGTTTAACACAAGTAAGATCATCTAGTGCCTTTTTGCACTATTTCCTGACTTGTTTAACAACATTAATTCAGACTCTACGAAGAAATTTCTATTCTTTAATAGTTCAATGGAGTCTATGAGTCTAGCATTTTCTTTTACTGAGCATCTAAGTGTTCCTTTTAAATGGTACATTCCTTTACACATGTCAGCTAAGCTTTCTTGGCAATCAGATAATGACATAGTAGAAGAAATAGTCAAGTCAGTTACCTGAGAGTTCTTGGAATTTGGACTTCCAAAACTAACTGCTATTAGAGGAGTTGGCCATTAGTGTCATGTTAACATATTCTTCATCCTCTGATTCTGAATCAGACCAATCCTTGCCTTTTGTGATTAATGTCTTTCCCTTGCCCTTGCTTTTGTTGAGGAGATCATAGTATTTCTTTTTATAGTAATCCTCATCTCTTGTACCATCCCTGGGCTCCCTTGTCTTTTTGTCAAAATTAGGTTTCTTGCACTCACTAGCAAAGTGTCCAAAAGCATCACAGTTGAAGCACCTGAACTTAGATCTGTCAACCTTACCAGATTGACTTTCTTTCTTAGATGAAAATACATTGTTGAATCCAGACTTTCTCCTGGCAAATTTAAGCTTTTTGAATTTTCTAGCTATTAGAGCTAGAACTTCATCATTGTCTTCTAAATCTTCAGGTGTGGAGAGTTCTTCCTCTACCTCCTCATCTTTAGCTTCTTATTAGATTCTAGATCAGAATTTGATTCCTTAATGAGAACTCTTTTCCCATCAAGCTTCATGTTACTTGTTTCTATTGTAAATGTGATAGACTTCTCTTTGTTGAAGTTAGGATTTAGCATGCTTCTCTATTGCACTTCAAGCTCATAAGTTTTGAGATTTCTATACAGCTTGTCCAAAGATATGGTATTCATGTCCTTAGCCTCCCTTACAACAGTTGTCTTGGCATCCCACGACTGTTAACCAAGTAGCTGCTTATTTTAACTCAAGCAGTATCCGTTAACCAAGGTTAATATCCAACCATGCTCGTAAAGATATTGATTAAGGAAGTCTCACTACAAAGAAGAACTACAGTGTATTTTTTTTTTACCAATGATTGACATGTGCAAGAGGTAATTAATGTATCTTTGAGTTGTGCACGTGACCCGTCTATTGTAAGTCATCTCCAACAGTACACTAGAGTGTTGGCTATGATAAATGATCGACTAACTATTAAATAGCCGTAACACCGCCTTTTCAAACCAATCACTTCATTCTAAAGCTTGTTAGTACCTTTTCTGGCCAACGACTGAGATCAAATTTCAAACAATCCAACAGCTCTTGTTGTTCGGCAAGTGAGATATATATATATATCGTTGGATTACAAACTTAGCCCCACTTTCATAAATCTTCTATATAGTATACCACCAAATCCAGTTTTACTCTCAAAGCAACTGTCCTTTTTGGAAGAATAACTCAAGATTTTAACTTCTTCTTTGCAACGAAGGAGGTAAAAGCATTACATTAAAGTCCTGCTCTGTTTCTTGCATTTTTTGTTATGCATGCCATGTTTAAATACTTCGTTCCTTCATTTCCAAAAGTGCGATTTAATGCATGCTTTCAACACCTGGAGTTAATGTCTTTTTATTTTAAAAAGCTACCCAAGATGAGTGTAAGGAATGTTGACAACCATTAAATCCCAAATATTCCTTTTCATCCGTAGTTAGAACACCTTGTTTAAACCTCTGTCAACTTGAGTTTGGAGGTCTAAACAGTGTCTATAAGAGCTAGTAGACCCCAAAAGATGTTATGTATGACTAAGAGGATGATGAGATTTGACCTATGTATGGTCAAGGTTGAGAATGTCACCTATGGAGGAGTGAGGAAGACACCACTGTATCTGAGACAAGTTCTAACTTAGTCTCTGATGGGTTGGAATTAGTCTCTGACCGTATAAATAGTCCCTAGGAGATTCCAAGTTAGTCTCTGACAGTAAGCAATTAGTCTCTGATAGGCTAAAACAGTTAGTCTTTGATGAAGGAAATGTTGTTAGTCTCTGATGAAGGAAATGTTGTTAGTCTCTGATGAAGGAAATTTTCTTAGTCCCCGAGGAGTTCAACGATGACTTATCGAGTTCAGCGTTGAACAACTTTTCTCTGAGGAGTTTGGCGCTGGACAAGTTATCCACTGATGAAGTTCAGTGATGACTTATCGAGTTTGGTGATGAACAAATCATCCCCTGATAGCTGAGAAAGTTTGGCAATAGTCAAAGTTATCACCTGACGCGAGTATAGCGGTGAACAAATTATCCCTTGATAGGTAAGTCATCCCCTGATGACTATCCCCTAACAAGTGAATGATACCATGATGGTCGAAGGACATCCCCTGATGGTCAAGGGTCATCCCCTGACGGGTGAGACATCCCCAGTGTGGTGCCCACGGAAATCCCCCAAAGCCGGGCCTCAGGCACTGTCAGCAATTTGGGTGACAGTCCTCGAGATCTCCATGCTGGGACTCCGGGCTACGCCAGAAAACTTACAACACAACATCACAACAGCAAAACAAACAACATAGCTAAGCATTAACAACACTTATGCGAGAAATATATTCTCAATACATCATTACAAAATCTTAAGGTCCACATCATCTTACAAAACCTCAAAACTTGAAAATAAACAAGCTGCAGCAGAAACGAAACTTTAGATGGCTCATACGGCCTTACAACTTAAACAGTCCTATGCCATTCTCTCTTTCCCTTTATTAGGCGACTCAACCTTCATGACATAACCTGAAAAACATTTCATAACATTCCACATGAGCATTTACGCTCAGCAAGTATATATTCATAAACAAGAGAAATAGATAATTCAAAAGCTTTTATACTCTTTGAGGTTGGGCAAAGCAATGCCAACACCTCATGATAATCAATAAACATAAATCATCTAGGGTGCCCGAGTGATATCAAGGGTTAACCCTCTTTCAATAAATCATGATTCGTCCTCTCTTCATCAGATAATGCATTACCTGACCAGACTAATCATTATCTGACTTCCTTTAACAATCAAATTTCATCCCAGCTGGTCAGCCTGGTCATTTGATTCATTATTTGACATACGTAGTCACTTGCAGAAAACATATAGTCTGCGAAACATCTGATTACTGATGCCTTGCCTCGGTCTATCATTCTCTATCATCATTGACCAGAATACCAGGCAAAAGCATTCAATAGCCCTTTAACTTCCCATATGGAGTATATCTTCTTGAAAACAGTTTCTCATTTTAAATTGGCATCCTCCACAATTAAAAACAGCGACTACCAAACACATTGGCGTGCTCAACAATTAAAAGTAGACAGCCGATGATTTTTCTATATACCCATACGGAAGCTGCTGAGGTGTGCATAAAAGCTCACAATTGCAACACCCTTGCCTCATAATCATCATCATCTCTTGGTGTGCTAGCGACTTTAAACAGCTAGCAATCACCCAATAACAAATAGCTCAAACATTAACATCTTTTCACGTACATTGGATCAATGATCGTACGTTACTTAATCATAAAAGAGATCATCATCATGCATAAGCTTTAACATCATTCATTTACGTAAATCAAAATAATGATTTTACGTAATCAGTAACGAAGAAAATGGAAAGAGTATATACTTCCTTTGGTCCTTAGCTATAAATCACTATACTGGTTGCAAAAGGGTTCTGTAAAACATCATTGTCGGTATAACATGAGAAACCCATACTTAAAAGATGACCATTCAGATTATAAAATGGTTATCAGGGCATGAGGTTTCCCGTCAGGGAAAAAAAATAAATTCACTCGTCAGAGACTAACAAATATCTCATCAGAGACTACTGACGTCATCTTAACCCATCGGAGACTAAGGCTTACGTCATCGGAGACTATTTAACCCATAAGAGACTGATGATGTCATCTTAACTCATCGGAGACTAAGGCTGACATCATCATCAGAGACTAACTAACTCATCAGGGACTGATGACGTCATCTTAAGCCCATCAGAGACTAAGGGTGACGTCATCGGAGACTAATATTAACTCATCGGAGACTAACATTAACTCATCAGAGACTAACATTGACTCATCAGAGACTAACATTAACTCATTAGAGACTAACATTATCTCGTCAGAGACTAACGTTAGAGCTTGTCTCTGTTTCAAAGGAAGGTCTTACATGAACAAACTCAACCTAGGATACCTCATGAACATGAATATGCAACAGAACGTAGCCTTTCTTTTAAAGCTTTGTTCTTCCTTGAAAACCTTAGTATGCACGGCTAATACTCTCAGATGCTATGCAAAAAGGAACAACAGAGGAAAACTTAAAATTCTTACCTCTTGGTTTGACGAAAGAGATCAAAGCCTAATTGAAAGTAATCTCCCAGAAAAGAGAACTTGAAATTATACGAAGATGGTAGGTTTAAAGAAGAACTTTGGAAGAGGAAATCTTTAGAAAAGAGACTGAAATGTTCCTCCGAATAAGGTATTTATAGCAGGCTGAGATTTAGCTTTGAGATAAAATGATTGGCTAATCTGGATGGTAAAACGGCTGCTCATCATGATTCTTAACAGCTAAGTATATGTAATAAATAGCTGTTGTCCTTCATGCGCAAACGTTTAATCCACTGATGACACACAAGCAGCTTATTAACCAAATTAACATACATGAGCACTGATGTCATCAAACTTAAGCTCTTAAGTCCTTCAGAGGACTTAACCAACAAACGCGAAGCTTCTTTTAAGAACTTACAAACGGTACTGCAGATATAAACATCATTTGCTTCCCATTGCAACCAACATCCAAACAAACATAATCCTTTAATGGATCCAAAAATATTTAGACATTCAAAAACATCATATAATAACTATATACATATTAATAAGAAAATAAAAAAAATGAGTGAATAAATTATTTATAGATAAACAAATTTTCTGGCTCGTTACATTGACGGGTAGTTTATCCATCGATGACCAGTCATCCCCTGACGGGTAATTATCCACTGATGATTGATTATTCCCTGAAGAACAGAACTCATCACCTGATGGATGTGTAACAGTCTGAAAATCCCTCAGGCTTGTTTGAATGAAAAGTCTCAATTTTCTGACACAACAAATGATTACATTAAGACGTTAAGAGAATAAGAATGCACGGACATCACAGACATCACATTTGTACACACTCACATCTATATTCTAAGGATAGATTCTCATACTATGTCATAATGCATGTTTTACAGAGGTATTTCACCAAGCAATTGAATTAAGTTAGCTCAGCTAAGGATGAAGGCAAGTATATTCTCACTTTTATGCTTATTTCAGTTAAACGCATGATCAATTGATTCGACATGCGTACAAGGTTATGACTTATATGTTTAAATTTCCTTGTAAATCAGAATGTTATGCTTTAATTTCCGCTAGCATGATATGAATGAAAATGCATGGATATAACTAAGCTTTGATTTATCAGTTATTTTTTTCAATCTTATATATGTGCTAATGTATGAGAATGTTTCCACTTAGGCATTGAGCAAGTGCTTATGTTAGTCTTGAGAGGGTAAGATGGTTATCGTACGTAGTTATGAGTCTCCTTTGAGTTAAATAAGACATACAAAATGGTTAAGGAAGGAAGGAAGAGTTTGAAACCTCAAAGTCAAAGTTATTTTCTAAAGTGCTAGAGGTTTTGACGTTTAATCTGTCATACCTCACATACAGTTTGAACCCTTTTTATGCTTCAAACCCACCATACATGATAATATACTTGCTGAGCATAAATTTTTCATCCTTGTTATTGTTAAATGTTTTACAGGTGATAAAGGTAAGATATACATGCATAAGGTCATTGCAAGTTAACTGTGGGTAGTGATGAGAAGCAGAGGATTAAATATGTAAGAGCACAATTGAAGTGTTAAGTCTGTTATACCTACGGGTCACAACTTCATGTAAAACGATGATGAAAGTTGTTGTAATAGCCTAGTTTTCGCTGCAGATTTGTTGTGACGACCCCAAAAATCCCTTAATGGATCAGGGCTTCGTCAAAAGAAGGAAAAGATAACCATACATCCATTCAAAGCATAAATACTGGATAAGGGCAGTATTAGAAAATTATTACAACCCAAGAATAATACAATTACAGCGGAAGCTATTACATCAGCTTTAATTACAAACCAAAATCAACACTACTTCTAACATCTTCCTTCCTCCCTTCACATCTTTTTTTTCTTCCTTCCTCAGTCTTATCAAAAGAATATATGACTTAGTAGTTTATTAACTTTGCTTTTCCCTTATCAGAGGGTTCAGCCTTAGCGTTCTGTCCTGCAAGACATTAAAATTCAACATGGGTGAGCGATTTACGCCCAGCAAGTATATACACATCGAAGAAGTATATAAGCAATTTAAAAGAATGTATCTGGAGCATCGAAGGAAGTTCAAGTCTATTTATGAGGCTTCGTGAAGCAATGCCAAGTCCTCGGAAACCTTCAAAGATCATTGAGGATTCACTGATGATAAACTACATGTGACCTTCCTTGAAGAAAAACAGGTATACACCCGAGCATAACTTCCTCAAAATATCCATCGGGGGCTAAACCCGTGGATCTGCTAACCATACAATACACAGCTGGCCAAACTGGACTGCATGATCCCTCTTGTGTGGACTACGTAGTCACTTATCATTCCTCTAGGTCAGGTGAAGAACACATCAGCACCTTTGCTTTCCTCTTGCCAACCATGTGGCATAACCCATTTAAGAGACATCATTCTCATTCATTAGCACAGATATAAGATTGTAACATAGTTGAAATTCAAAGCTCATTTATATCCATGCATCATCATTTATATCATGCTAGCGGAATTTATAGCATAGCATGCTCATTCATAACAATTTAAAACATAATTCAAGCCTTGCACGCATATCAAATCAAATGATAATGCGTTAAACTGAAATAAACATCAGATTGAATGTATATACTTGTATCGACTTGCAATTAAACATAAGATTGTGAATATACTTGCCTCGGTCCTTTGCACTCAATCAAATTTAATTTACTCGCGAGTGGAAAATTCTGTAAGAATATACATATCACAAGATGAATTTAATATCTTGGTTAAAATATGAGAGAAAAATGCACATGTGATGTCCTTAACTTTTAACGTCTCAATCTGATATAGAAGCTGTTGAGGTTAAGAAATCAATTAAAACTTTTTAAAATAATTTAAGAAAATAATATTTTATAGTTTTAAAAACAAACTGTGCATCTGGGAATAACTTCACTTTAACTCATCGAAGACTACGGATGACGTCATCAGAGACTAAACTTAGCCTG
Source organism: Centella asiatica (assembly GCA_014636745.2). Taxonomy (NCBI): domain Eukaryota; kingdom Viridiplantae; phylum Streptophyta; class Magnoliopsida; order Apiales; family Apiaceae; genus Centella; species Centella asiatica. The sequence continues at coordinate 11,456,005 of CM025780.1, read as the reverse complement.
TCGGAGACTAAGGCTGACGTCATCAGAGACTAAGAAATCTCCTCCATCAGAGACTATGGATGACGTCATCAAGGACTGAACTTGGCCCATCGGAGACTAAGAAATGACGTCATCAGGGACTAGCAACTCATCAGGGACTGATGACGTCATCTTAATTCTATCGGAGACTAAGAGTGACGTCATCGGAGACTAACTCATCTCATCAGAGACTAATGACGTCATCTTAACTCATCGGGGACTAATGATGACATCATCAGAGACTAACTCATCTCATCAGAGACTAATGATGTCATCTTAACTCATCGGGGACTAATGATGACATCATCAGAGACTAACTCATCTCATCAGAGACTAATGACGTCATCTTAACTCATCGGGGACTAATGATGACATCATCAGAGACTAACTCATCTCATCAGAGACTAACTTACAAGGTCAGAGACTAACTCAAACCCGTCGGAGACTAGGTTAAGGCCTGTTTCAGATACAGGGTCGTCTTCCTCGCACCTCCATGGGTGGTGCTCTCAACCATAATCACACTTAGGTCAAAACTCATCATTATCTCATTGATACGTAACATTCCTATGGTCTGCATGCCATCCTAGACACTGTTTAGGGTTGAAGCTCAGTTTGAAGAATACTCAAGCATGGGGTTGCAAAATACTGACAAAAAAAATGTTTGGTAGTTAAAGGTTTGTCTACCAGGTGGTTGTCAACAATATTACACCCATCTTAGACAACTTTTGAAATAATGACATTAACTCCGGGCATTCAAATATACATTAAGTCATACTTTTGGAAATAAATGAACAAGGTAATAAATGTGGTATGTATGACCGAACAAAAGTATAAGAAATAGAGCAGGACTTTAATGAAATGCTCTTACCTCCTTGATGGCAAGAAGAGTTAAAAGCTCTAGTTGTTTTTTCCAAAGGACAGTTGTTTAGAGAGTAAGTTTGAATTTGGTGGTACACCGTATAGAAGTTTATGAAAGTGGGGCAAGGGTTGTACCAATGTGATATATATATATATAACACCTAATTAGCAACAAGGGCCGTCGGATTTATTTAATCTAAGCTGTTGGCTATGAAAAGAAAAGAAGTGACTGATGAGAAAAAGGTTGGTTGCAACGGTTGCTAGTACCCATCGGTCGATTATCATAGCCCACTCTATGGTACAGACGGAGATGATGCACATTAAATGCTACTGTTTCCCCGCAGTAGGTTTTAAAATAAAATGGGTACTGTAGCTAATCTTGTTCACACTTGGTGAGCCCTTTTCCCGCGTGAACACACCCTCTCACAAGACAATTCTTTAATGCAATACCCTTTTAAAAACTTGAGCTTTAAAATACATTTAAAATCTTTTGGATATCACATTGCCATTGATTTTTTATAAGAAAGTATAATTTCATTATTTATAACCAATAAGGAAATAAACCTTCATGCAGAAAATAAAATAAGACTCATAATCAAAATTTCATTGAGATTTTTCGGGTTCTCACATTTGTACTCTGATTTTCGTAAAGACGTACTATTAATCACTTTAGTACATTAGTGTTGTATGGTTGTGTTGTTGTTTGTTTCCTTCCTCTGACAGTGCCCAAGTCCCTTGTGGGATTTTTGGGGTCGTCACAAATAGTGTTCCTAAACTAGCTGTAGAATTTCTATTCTTTCCACAATTGGTAACAAACTGACAATTCCAGCCTATAGCTGGAAACCGAGGTCGTCATAGTTTGGTATCAGAGCAAAAACACCGAAAAAAATATAAATGAGTCAAACCAGAAAAGTTGGGGTATATTAGAGATATGGACAAACCAGTCCTGAAACTTTAGGAATAGAAATGTTAAGATTTAAGCGTTAGGAATATCATGAGTGTACGTGATGTTAGGTGTGAGAATTCAAAAATAATTAAATATAGGAATATGTTGTGTGAATGATTAATTCATATTATTTATGAAGGATTCAATTCACATACTATATGAATAAATAATTCATATATTAGATGAAAGTTTCTATGGCAATGTAATGTCCAAAGAAATATAAATACATTTTTGAACTCAAATCTTTAAATGATTATTTTAATCAGGCACTAATAGGGAAAATAATTAAAATTATTACTTGAGGAAAGCTCATTGCATTGGAGAATTGCAGTATAATATATTGACCAAGGACTGTTGTGTGCAAGTGGTATAACTATATTATATTAGGGTTTAGGTTATACGTGACCCATCAACTAGTAAATCAACTCTAGTAGTACACTCTGATGTATTTGCCTGACTATGTTTTTAAATATATTTTTCTTTAAGGAAAGACTGTTGCATAAGGCACCAACAAAGAGGATTTTTGTCCGATAGATTGTCGGCTATGATAGGTGATTAACTGACTTTTGGCAGCCACAACACCGTGTTTTTCTAGTGAGATGCTGAGAACTTGCAGGTGGGGGGGGGGGGGGGGGGGTTGAATACAAGTTCTTTGAATACTTTTCGAATTTCTTGTTCTTTAAGAAATTAAACTTTCTTGCGGAATATAAAGAACAAAAACTCAAATCAATTTATAAACAATTGCTATATTGATTTCACAACTGATTAAAAATTCTAACAATCATAATAAATATGATCATCAGCTTCTTCTCTATTCTGTATAGGAAAAGATACAAAACTATGAAAAACCTATACAACTTCGAATTACAATTCTCTGTAAACCTAATTACAGCTTCTCTTCAAACTGATTTTTCAGTTTTCCTATTTTAAATCAATATTGATTCAGCTTCCTTATTCGAATCAAATACAATCTTTCCTTTTTGATTAGGAAGAGATTTCTGGTTAGTTTCCTTACCAGCTACGTCTTCAATAATATCTTGCTTAACGTGGAAGACATTCCTTTTTTTTAATTCGAACTCTGTATATCTCAGGAAATAAATCACGATTAGTCCCTGATGCTTCATCTTTAGTCTTTGGTGATGTCATTACTAGTCTCCGGTGCTTTTAGTCCCTGATGACGTCAGATTGTGTAGTCTCCGATAGAGTTATTTAGTCTCTGATGCTTTAAGGCTTAGTCTCCGACGACGTCAGCTTAGTCTCTGATGTTTTTAACTTTAGTCTCCGATGACGTAAGCTTTAGTCTCCGATAGGCAAAACTAGTCTCCGATAGATAAAGAAACCTTAGTCTATGACAAGTTTTCCTAGTCTTCGACAAGCCTTTTTGTAAACTCCATTGGATCAAATACACACTTCGACTTTCTGAATCTTCGATACACTATTCCAGCAGTTACTTACAAATAAGAAATAATTATATCTCTTTACAAAGAATGAATGAATTACAAACAAAGAGATAACTGCTAGCTACAAAACTTCAGTGTTACTAATTAACACTTTCTATATATTTGTACTCTAAGTAATCTAAAGACAATCATCACCAAATGTTCTAAAACCTAACACACCGACCAATCTAGCCAATCACTTCATTCTAAGCATGTTACTGCCCAATACAACCAACAGCTGTTAATTACTCATAAAATTGATCCAACTGCTCTTGTTGGATGGCAAGTGATATAAATATATCATTCGGAGTACAACCCTAGCCCCACTCCTATAAATTTTTATACAGCCACCCACCCACATAAATTTTAGGTTCACTTTCATGGAGCAACTGTCCTTCTCAAGAGCAATCCAAGCTTTTAACTTCTTCTTCAAAGCCAAAGAGGTAAGCGTACTATATTAAAGTCCTGTTCTTTTTGGTACTATGTTGTCCTTTTATTCATGCCATATTCGTAAAATACTTTGTTTACTCACTCCTAAGAGTATTATTTAAAACGTACTTTTAACATCAAGAGATATTGATTTTTGAAATGTACCAACTATATTAACTTACAAGCATGTTCTATATTAGTAGTTAAAACACCATGCTTGTGTCTTAGGCAACTAGAGTTCTTGGAGCCTAGTACTGTCCATAAGAGTAAGGCTTTAGAAGTTGCTTGACTTTGCAACATTAAAAGCTACAGTAGGCTGCAGTATTATTCGTTTACAACTACATGTGTGTGTGTGTGTGTGTGTATTGAGAGAAGAAATGGTACACACTACAGAAAAAATGATGAGGGAACACCCTAAGCCAGGTTTATCCATTTATAAACATCATCCATTAAGGTATGAAAAGTCCTCTTATATAATGGAGACAAGTTCTAAGTTAGTCTCCGACGACATGAAATTAGTCTCTGATAGGTTAAAAGTTTGTCTCCGGTGATATACAAAGTTAGTCTCTGATGAAAAATTTTGTTAGTCTCTGAAGAACAATTTTGTTAATCTCTGAGGAACAATTTTGTTAATCTCTGACGAGCAATTTTGTTAGTCTTTGACGAGCAATTTTGTTAGTCTCTGATGAGAAATTTTGTTAGTCTTTGATGAGCAATTTTCTTAGTCTCTGAGAGACAAAAATACTAGTCTCTAATGAGTGTCAGTTTGGCGATGACTTATTGATTTTGGCGTTGAACAATTTGTCCATCGACGAGTTTTGCGACGACTTATTGAGTTTAGCGCTGAACAAATTATCTACCGATGAGTTTGACACTGACTTATGACTCTGGAGATAGCCAAGAAACTTTGGCGGTAGTCAAATAGATTACCGACAAGTTTGGCGATAAACAAATTCATCCCCTGATGATCGAGGGTCATCCCCTAATGACTAAGGACCATCCCCTGATGGTCGAGGGTCATCCCCTGATGGCAAATTTATCCCTTGACGGGTGAAACATCCTTGACGAGTAAGACATCCCCTAACGGGTAGTTTATCCCCTGACGACCATGCATATCCCCTGATGACCACTTTTATGCTTTAATGACTATCCACTGATGCATAGTCTAGCTTTAATGTGTAAAATATTATTATTTTTAATTACTTAAGATAATATTAATTATTTAATAAACCTCAACATTTCAAAGGTCATTTTAAAAGCCTTAAAAATATAAGGGCATCACATATACACATTCTCATATCTATATCCAAGGAATAAATTTCTCATGTTATGTCAATATACATGTTTTACAGAGTTTTTCACTCACCAGTGAATTGATTTAGAATTTACTAAGGACCAAGGCAAGTATATACTTACTCTATCTTTTTCATTTAATACATATTATCATTCATTCGATATATGTAAGTATCCAATGTTATGTCATATATTATTCAAGTTCAATATCTTCAAAGATAAGTAACTTATGATCTATTGATCCAATGTACATGAAAAATGATGCACTAGAATCAAGCATTCTTTGGGCTGATGTTATCTATTCAAATTCGTTAATACGCCAAGGTAAATCCTATACGGATATAAAAAGATTTAATTGTTCTCACCCCATACTTGTAAATTATATTTGTGTGGGTAACTAAAGACTAGTGGGATGCATCTGCCTGGAACCCTGGGCCTAGGAATGATAGGGGACAGATACCGAGACATCGATAACCGAACCCTCATAGATAAAAGATTTCTTCTTTGACTACATATGTCATTATGATGAAGTCAAATAGTGGTCAGGCTGGCTAGCTGATATATTGTTTGATATGGAGTTCTTAAGGGCACGTGTGCCAAACAAATATGGTTACAAGGTATATGTGAATTATTCAAGATTCTTTCAAGTAAAGGGTCTATTCCTTAGTTATCATTCAGGGACCTTAGAAGGTATACGTTTTTTCCAAATTTATCAAGAGGTGTCGTCATTGTCTTCGCCCAACCTCGCACACACTTAAGCCCCATAAATTATCTATCTTTCAAGGCTCAACCAATGCATGACTATATACTTGCGAGCGTAAATTTCTCACGTGGCTATTATTAAATATTTTAATGGTTATGGTAGAAGGTCGAGCCATTGCAAAGCAAGAATAACATGACGAATGTTTTTTGATCGCTCTCCTGTGGATGGCTTTTAGAGGAAGAGTGAAGCGTGAGGTTATTATAGAGATTTTTAGATTATAGGGCCTGTATGGGTCCCTCACAGACTTCCACAGTTAGACGATTATTTTGGATAATGTAATAGAGATTATATTTATCTTATTTTATGTTATGCATGTTTGGATGATGTTATCTTTCTGTTGTCATCATTTGACGGTGCCTAGAGTCTAGTATGGGATTTTTGGGGCCGCCACAGTCAGTGCTTCATTTTCCATTGATGACTAACCCTGATGTAGACTTGATCAGTGTTTCACTTTCCACTGATGACAAACCCTGATGTAGACTTGATCAGCATTTCATGATCACCTGATATAAAGACCCATTATTGTTCACTGATGTTATCTACTAACGTAGTCTATAGGCTATCCCTTGATGGTTTCACCTGACGTTCAAGGTATTCCTTGATGGTTTCCCTTACGATTAAGTTGTTCTCTGATGCCTTGTTGTACACTAATCAATTTTGATAACTAATACTTTGCTGGTATTGACATGAATGTCTGATGTGCAGAATACTTGGATTGTTGAGTACAACAGACATCCACTGACTCTATCAAGTCCTTTTGAGTTAACCACTAATGACATGACTAGAGTAGATAAAGTCATCCCTTGATGGATTGAGTTGTCTATCAATGGACATTTATTTATGCAAACATGCACATGCACATGCACATGCACAGTTAATCACTAACATCTAAATCATCATCAATCATCACTTAAAACTAATAATCTCCCCCTATTTATAATTATCAAATTGATAACCATAAATATATTTGATACACTGATGATGATGTCAAAACCAAAAAACTATACAAGATCAAAAATGGAAAATGAAATTGCATTGATCTAACTGTATTTGTACAAAATGAAAGAATAATTTTATACTAGTGTTTACTAATTTATTACAAATATTTACATTTAGACTTCAGGATCTATCTTTTGTTGAGTAGAAACAAAGGACAAAGGATGACCTAATTTAATTGGTTGTGAGTCACTCCCAAGGTCTTGTCTTCTCTCATTTGGATTTTGATCTGGAATCCTGAGTCTGTTGTCTTCCCTTCCTACCTGTAATTGCTCCAGCTCTTTTTGAAGAAGTCTCTTGAAGTTGACAATTTTGACATTCCTACTAGATTCCAGAACTTCAAGGATAGATCCAATCTCTTACAAGTTGGCTACAACAAGTTGTGACTAGTAAAAGGTGACAATCTCCCCTTTTGAATTTTTGAACTCCACCCTCATGGGGTTTGTGATCATCTTTGGTTATTATTTGAATCCTTTATTGGGGGAACATCCTTTACAACTGTTGCATTCCCATCATCAGCTCTGGTTTCCTCAATCTCCTTTAGCACTTTCTACACAAGCAAGGTTCTGAACTTGATGACATGTTCATTTTTTTGATAAGCAATCTAACTTAGAACTTGCATCGCTCCCTTCAGGTCATGCTCATCAATTTCATTGGTCATTATATTCTTTTCTTGCCCACTAGCTATTTTGTAGTATAACTTCAATGGTCTCTCCATGTCTATGGGCAAGTTCCTATTGATGTTGATGGCTTTCCTCAGCTTCTTAATCCCCCCCCACCTCAAGTCTCTATTAAACATTGTTGAATTTGGCACTAATTTCATGGCTAGTTCAAGTTGCTCAGCATCTATTCTCCTAAAACAATCTAGGGTGATTGTGAACTCTGACCCATTCTTCATTTGGATGATGATTAGCTTTTCCTTTTTGCTATTTTTCCTGATATTTATGCTTTTCATCTCTCAAGAATTCAACTAATGTTGGTGGTCCATGTGTTATAGGAGTAGGAGCTTGAGCTTTGTCATTAGATGACTCGGGTTTGTACCATCAGGGGATGTTGGATTTTCATTGTTTTTATCCCCTGATGCACCTTTAGAGGGTTGAGACTTCTTAGGTTAACTTTTCCTGGAGGATCTTGGCCTAACACTTTTTTTCTTCTTTTCTTCTTCTCGCTTCTCCTCCTCCGCAACCATCTCCTCCTCTTTTTGAAGTTGATGTGCATAGAGTGTATTAGCTTTCACTAACTTTTTGTCTTGAGGAAAAACAGGCTCCACTTTTCTATATATCAGGGCTTCAACTGGTGTTGGAAAGTAAGTTGTCTTTTTTGCATCTCCAAGTAGCTTGGGTCTTGATTGAGTAAAAGATTTCCTTTTGGGTTCTTCAATCAGGATAACCTTACCCTTGTCCTTGGCTTTTGGTGCAGGAGTAGTCACATCCCTTGATGGTTGATTTGTAGGATTCTTAACAACAACCCTTGACCATGGCTTTGAAGATTTCTCCCCCTTTTTGGCAGCATCATCAGTGGAAGTTAAGAGTTGGGATGTGACTTGAAGAACTTGTTGTAGAGTGTCAGCCATCGAAAGTTGTAGAGTTGCCATGCTTGTGAGTCTTGTGTTGAAAGTAGAAAGTTGGTTGTCAACATTTTTAGTAAACTTCTTCAATTTGAGCATGGTATGGCTTGTGGCAAAGGAGTCGACAACTTGTTGTACATTGTTTATTTTTTTTGTAACTAGTGAATGAAGCTTATGAGATTCAATGTCCAGAGACTGTCCTAGCATTATCTATGATTTAAGAATTTTGACTAGGACAGGATCTGTGGCACGTGAAAGCTCTTGATTTAAGTATTGTACAGTATTTACCATTTGATTCTTTTGAAAGTATAAATCAACTCCAATTAATTGAGAAAAATCATCAATAGGAGTGTCATCCTTATCACTATAAGAAAAATTAGGTGTATTGTCAGTATGTATATTTTCCCTATTTTCTTTATTTGCAAGGATCTCATCCATATCTCCCTCAGTTTCTCCTTTTTCTATGCCTTCTAAGGCATCACTCTTTTTCTCTTCGTGTTCACTGCCTTCTAAGACAGTACTTTCTTTCTCTCCTTGTGCCAAAGTCCTCTCATTGGGTTGACTTTGCCTCTCTTCACTAGATATTTTCTCATTCTCACTAAAAATTGTCTTAATTGGGCTCTACGGGCTGTGTTTTCAGCAACTGTGGACAATGCGAGTAAAACATCTACAACTATTGTGTCCACAAAAGCTATTTGAGAAGGAGTGAAGGGTTTATGTGTATGTACAATTGGGGAAGTATAGGTATTTAGTGAAGAAGTATGTACAATTTTTTCTATATTCCCTATTGGATCATCAATGATTAGGTCTTTTAGAAAAGAGTCATTCATTAGAAGGTCATGACTCTCAATCATTGAATCATTTTGAATTCATTCCTCCATAAAATGAGAAATTGGAGAATCTAATGTCATAACACTTAGTGTTTGTGTCATAACATCTGAAGAAATTTGAGGTAAAGAAAAGGATGGGAGAGGTGTAAAAGTTAGTGTTGGCTGAATCATAGAGTGAGGAGGTGATCCATCAATTGAACTTGTGTGTGCACGCATTGTGTCAGATATCTGCAAGTGGCTCTCAGACACCCTGATGAGAGTTTCATCAGGGCCTATGGCCTGTGTATGTACCTCACTCAATTGTGTCCTTGGATGGGGACTTTGTTAAATAATTAAGTCCTTTTGGGAGGAAACAATTAGTGACGTGTTTGATTCCTTATTAAGGTTAGTATTCTGTTGGGAGGATACTGCCTAGTCTGGTTGTGGGTCAACACTCGTGGCTTTCTTCTTCTTCTTCAATCTCTTCAAGCCAGACACTCTCTCTCCTTACTCCCCCTCAATTGTTGTGGTTACTTCTGAGTATTTCCTTTTAGTACCCTTAGTCTTTTGGCAAACTAAGGGTTGGGCTATTGAGAGTTGTTGTGTAGAAACTGGTGATACTACTTGGGTAGGCTGAGAAATGGTAGTGATCTCAGTCATAGTAGTTGAAGTAGATGAAATAGGAGGTTGACAAAGAAAAAGGTGTGTAGAGATTACATATTCCATGTGGGATGGAAGTACAAAAGGTTTTGCCGTATAAGATTTCTTTACTATCTCTATGAATAGTTTTTTTGTTTGTTTATAACTTTGTACTGCCATGTCATTCTCAAAGAAAAGGTTAGGAAATTGATTTTTAATAAGCATAGATAAAAATCTGACATAGTATACTTCTAATTTCCTAGAAGTATGGTTACCCATTTTATTTACTAGTTCATCAAAGATTAATTTAACTATATTAATTTTTACGTTCTTGATCATGGCATAAGCAATTTTTAGAGTTAAAGAGGTTATAACCTCAAAGTTAGAGGACTTACCTGAGAACACCTTTGTTATGGTATCAAAGAGATAAGATATCTCTCTCTTCACATTGACCTTCTCAAGATCCTTGAACTTCAATGCCACGTTGTTTGGGGAGTTGTAGTCCAGTTCTCTTAAGAAGTCCAACAGTTCTGCATTAATCAACACTTCCACAAAGTCTTATGAAGGCAATCCTTGAGTAGAATTGATTTTGGAGGGAGTTATTTTACCCTTTTCAGAAGAAATTTTGAATGTGATTGCCTTAACAACTTCTGGCTTGGTCGAGGAATGCATGAACTTGTCGCTCGACCATAGTTGTGAGATTGCTTCACAGGACATCTTGTCATCTGTAAAGATAGCTTTGTTGTACTCTGAGTTTAGTAGATAACACATCATCAGTTTAAAGCAAGCATTTACCTCGTTGATGTCAGAAAAACCCACAAAATTTGTTTGTGGTACCACTAGATTCCTTGGAACTTGTTCAACATTGCTTGGTGCCATTAAAACTGTTGGATTTTGAAAAACTAGGGTTTTTGTAAAAGAGAGAGAGAAAGAAAACTAATATAATAATAATAATATTATTATTATTATTATTATTATTATTATTATTTTTAAACATATAACCACATACATATAACATTATTAGGAAATTATGAGATGAGCTATAAATACCAGTACTTAAGCACTTGGTAGATTTAACTACTCCAACAATTTTTTCTGGCATGACTTCAGCAAGTTGATCAGATTTTATCTCGTATAATTCACCATTCCCTGATGTCCCACCAAATTGATAAAGTTGGCTTCGTCAAGAGCCTTGGTAAAGATGTCTGCTAGCTCCTTGTTTGTTGGTACAAAATATATTTCGATTGTTCCATTCATAACATGTTCCCTGATAAAGTGATATATGATCTCTATATGTTTAGTTTTAGAATGTTGCACAGGGTTCTCGACAATGGCAATGGAATTTGTATTGTCACACAAAATTGGAATTTTGTTGAAATTTAGGCCATAATCCAATAACTGATTTTTTATCCATAGGATTTGTGTACAACAACTTCCATCTGCAATATATTCAGCCTCAGCAGTAGATGTTGAAATTGAATGTTGCTTTTTCCTGAACCAAGATACAAGCCTTCCACTTAGAAATTGACAGCTCCCTATGGTACTTTTTCTGTCAATCCTGCATCCTCCAAAGTCAGCATCAGAATATCCAATCAATTCAAAACCAGACTCATTTGGATACCAAAGTCTCAACTCTTTAGTGTCGTTAATGTACCTCAAGATTCTTTTCACTGCAATGAGATGAGACTCTCTTGGGTCGGCTTGATACCTTGCATAAAGACATGTTACAAATATAATATCAGGTCTACTTGCTATTAGATGATCTTAGCTCAAGTTGAATAATTAATTTTTATTCTATATTAGTACGTATACAAAACAATTATGTATACGTAAGAAGAAAAGTTTGAGCATTTACATATCATATCATAACATAGATTAAATCAATTGATCAAGAGTTTAATTGCAATAAGAATCAGACTCCATATATGCCTGCATAAATAGTTGTGCAATGTATTGAAAGAATAATAAATATATCGCTTGCCTTGATCAAGGTGATAATTTATATTTGGTTAAATTTTTCCTGCAAGATCTGTTTTTGATCCACAAATGATAAAAAATTAGAATTATAGCTATGTCTAAGTAAGATAACTCGTAATGTCTATTTGATTGTGTAACATATAATTTATTAAGAGTGCCTCATTTTAGTTGTTATGTATTCCTATATAAAGGAATGACTGAATTTAGATTGCTCAACTTAGAATGGTAAGGTGTTCATTATTTATCAACTGGTGTGCAGTGGCTATAATGTCAAGCAGTTACTATAGAATTTCTCATTTGAGTTAAACAAGACTTTATTGTCACTCTTGAATGCATCTGATGGTGGTGCATATACTTGAAATTGTTAAACTTGTTATTGTATAGAAGCTATGGTGTGTTTTCTAACATTAGTAGAATAATAGTTAAAAGTAAATTTTCTTCAGATATTATTATCATCTGATGAGTTATTTGCTCATTAGTGGAAGATAGTTAGGTTTAGTGGATAATGTGTTTCAAGGAATAAATTACACATCAGAAGATAAATTATGCATCAGTGGTTACTATGTATCAGGAGATAATTTAGTTGTCAGTGGAAACATTGGTTCGTTAAGGGATAGCTCTCAGCCATTAAGGGATACATTTTTGTTTGTCGCCAAACTCAACAAGCCAGCGCCAAACTCTAAATTTTACAGAGCGCCAAACTCATCGCCAAAGTCGTCGGTAATGCTTTAACTCCGAACTCTGGGTTAATATCGCCAAAGTTATCGCCAAACTCATCGGTAAGGCTTTAACTCCTAACTTTGGATAGTAGTGCCAAACTTATCACCAAAGTCACTTGGCTAACGCCAAAGTATACCCCATCAGTGGATAATGGGGAGAAAAAATTTTGATGTTAGGGGATGACCTTACCCGTCTGCGGATATTCATCAATGGATAATTTTTACTCATTAGTGGATAATTATCCTCCGATGAGTTGTAGTTTAGTCTTTCTGTGTATTTGTTCCGTAATTAAAATATGTTTGTTTCAACTTTATAAATAATTGTTTATGTTGTATGTGGACATCAACAGGGGATATCACTATCTTCTTAAAGACTAATATTGAACTGTTAGAGACTAACATAAAGTTATTTTCTGATACAGTGAAAAGTCTTGATTCAAAGGTAAGCAGAAGCTTTTTAACATAAATGAGTTTTCAAAAAAGAAAGAGGAAGATTCAGTTAATAGCAGTAGTTAAAATTGGTTAGAAAATGAATTCCTTTCTTAATTGTATAGTTAAATATTCACCCATTTTAACTGATAAAAGCTCTAAAGAATAAGGAATAACATAGTACAATATATCCATGTTGATTATATAGAAAAACTCATTGAGTATTTTGAAACAATAGACTATCCATGTAGTTTATTTATATGGGGAGATTATAGTGAAGGGAATACGTTTTGATTAACCAAAGTATTGCACATGTTTCCACTCTAGTTAAATGATCAGGCAAACACAAAGTTTATCTGTTAGAGTTAAATGATGATGATGATGATTATGTAATAAATTGTGCAACTATAAATACATGAGCTATTTTATAAACCTTAAGATCAGTACATGTTTTGCATCAACTGATGATGAACTTATTCATCAGTGGATGGTCAATAACTTCACAAGGAAAGTCAGAAAATGGAACATCCAAAGGAATTGACAAAGTGAAGAAGAATGTCTGATGTTACTTGTTAACAGTCAAAGTATTCTACACATCAGATATTCTAAACAAAGTTACGTTGATTAAGTACCGTCAGGGGAACTCGTCAGCGGGAAGCCATCAGGGGGAACTTATCAGGGGAACCTATTAGGGGGAACCCATCAGGGGGAACTCATCAGGGGAACCAATCAAAGGAAACCTGTCAGGGGATGACGAAGGTAGACCAACCCGTCAAGAAAACACATTAAGACATGTCAGTGTCAGGCCAACCCATTAGGGGGAATGACCAACATGGCATCAGTGGAAGCCATCAGTGTATGCCGTCAGTCATAACCATCAGGATCAAGAAGCACTGAGTGAAACTCAAGTGAAGGTTGAATCCCTGATCCTTTCAATAAGCATCAAGGGATCTAGAAGCACTGATCAAAGTCCATCAGGGTTGGTAGTCAGTGGATCGGTATGACAGCATGCACTCGTCATCAGTACTTACACGGAAATCAACGTAACGTGTTACAGAAGCAAGAGATATCAACTGGAAAGATATTTCTTGAAGTTTGTTTTGGTCCAATGAGAACTTTTCGCATTAAATGCACACAGATCAGGGGAAGAAAAAGTAGCAACAAAGCATATAGCAGTCTGACACATGGGACATCGATGTGACATACTTGTGGCTAAGTTGAGAAAAGCAGCACGTCTCAAGCATGTGATTTCAACCACTATTCGACATATAAGCAAAGGAGTTCTCATTACAACAAAAATATAGAAATTGAATCTGTCCAACAGATCAAATAAACATAGAAGCACATAACACTAGGAAGCTCTGTAATATATTTCTTGAGAGATTTATTTTTTCAGAGAAAAGTTTTCGAAGCTAGTGAGTGTGAGAAGCTGTGTATTTATTCACATAATTTGTAGTTGTAAATCACAGTTGTGATTCTACAAATTTCCAGAAAAACAATAAGTCATAATACAACTATTTTAACTTGAATCTGTGTGTTCATTTCTTATAGTTTTTCTGTTTATTGCAGTTGTTTTCCAGTAAGCGTTTTTAAGTTTAAAAGGGAGAAAAGTTTTAGGTGTTTGTATTCATCCCCCTTCCTTCTACAAACAATTGAGCTTATATTGCACTAACAATTGGTATTAGAGCCTCTTAGCAGATTTCACTTACTAAAAACGATCATTATCTATGGCCAACAAAGCTAGAAATAGTAAAGTCCCCATGTTGGAAAGGGGCAAATACTTTTTCTGGAGACAAAGAATGATAGTTCATCTAAGAGTATTGATGATGAATATTTGCAGATTCTAGAAGAAGGACCTCACATTCCCAAGAAGCTCATTCCTATAGAAGTCGTTAATGGAGTCAGTATTCCTGAAAAGCTTGTCCCAAAGACAATTGACGAAATAACGATAGAGGAAAGAGAAAAGGCGAAAAAGGATCTTAAAGTCACTGGGATCCTATATAATAGTTTAGACGATGATATGCTGAATAGTATCATGAATCTTACAACGTTTAAATCTATATGGGATACCATACAAATCCTTTGTGATGGTACCGAGGAAGTGAGGGAAAATAAATTGTAGCTGTTGACACAATAGTATGAGTGGTTCACAATGAAAAATGGTGAAATACTCACTGAAATGTTCAATAGATTTAATAGGTTGGTAAATGACGTGAGATTATATGGGAAGGCATATGCTAACAAGGATGTGAACAGAAAGTTCATGAGAGACCTTTCCATATCATGGGATCCTAAGACGACAGCCATCAGGGAATCCAAGGACATGAATCTTCTAGACTTGGATAGGCTTTATGGCACCCTAAAGACATATGAACTTGAGGTTCAACAAAGATCTAAAATGTCAGGGGATACTAGGAAGCTAAAATCTGTAGCCCTGATACCTGCACAAAGGACAAACAAGAAGCAGGACCAAGTGTCTTGATGAAGCAGCAATTAGAAGATGCTGAAATAGAAGGGGATAAAGAAGCTGACTCCAAGGAGGAAGAATATACTCCAGAAGAGTTGGAGGAGCTGGATGAAACCATGGCCTTTCTTGCAAAAAGGTTTTCCAAGCTGAAATTCCAAAAGCTTGCGGGATATAAAAGATTTTCAGCAAGGAAACCTAGTAGCACAAATAACTTTATTGACAAATCAAGAATAAAGTGCTACAAATGCAATGAGCTGGGCCACTTTGCAAATGAATGCCGCAAGGCCACAAAAGATGGTGAATCCAGAAACAAAGAAGCTATTGTGGACTACAAAAAGAAATACTTTGACCTTCTCAATGTCAACAAGAAGGGAAAAGCATACATTGCAGAGGGAAAGGACTAGGTTGACTCTGATGAAGAAGAAAATGAAGAGTATGTCAACCTAGCCTTGATGGCCTCATCCACTGACAGTAGCAGCTCGCAGGTAAGCCTCGAAATTTCCTCTAACATGTCTAAAACTAATTGTGTTAAAACTGTTAAGGAAATGGCTTATGAGATAAAGGATCTCTATGACACCTTGAGGAGTGTTGTACCTGAAACTGAGAGAGTGTAGAAAATAAATGAACAGTTAACTGCTAGAAACACTCTTTTAGAATCAGAAAACTCTAGACTTGAGAGTCTTGAAAAAGAACTCTCAAGGACTAAAAATCTTCTTGACTGTGCTATCAAAAGAGAGGAATGGACCTCAAATCTTCTTAGTCAAGAAAGGGAAGTCATTAAGAGATGGAATGAGTCTAGCAAGAAACTGGAGGATCGATTAAAAAGTCAGAAATCTGATCCAAAATCTGGTTTAGGCTATGAAGAGACTCTTGTGCAACAACCTCCCATTGAGGTTAAAATGGCAGCTAGCTTTGGAAAAAGGCTAATATAACCTATCAAGTTTGTTAAGGCAGACACAAAGCTAGAATCAGGGAATGTTTTCCCAGTGTGTGAAGCTTCCACTAGTGGTGGGAGAGGCAAGAAACCTATTCTTGCCAAAGCACTCAACCCTCCTGTTAGGAAAGAACTAGACTGTGCATTAGTAGATACACAGTCGTCAAGGGGAAAGAGTGCATCAGGCCGTTGTAGCCCGTCAAGGGAAAAAGGCCTGTCAGGGGAAAGCAACAAGAATAGAAATGATAAGGTGTTAATAAAACTAGCAATTACTCTTCCATTCATGAAGCCCTTAGAAATGCAAAGAAAAACCACAAATTTTGACTGGCATGATTTTATATGCTGAGGATATAGCAACAGCTAAAGCTTGCTCCTTCAAGGATAAAGGTAAGATAACTGTTGAGAAATCAAAAGCATATATTGAAGCTCCTAAAAAGGAGAAAGTTTTAAATTTGCCAAAACCAAAAGCCACCAATAAAGATAAAGTTGTTTTAACTATTACTGTGACTAAACCTAGAGGACCCAAAGCCAACTAGGTACCAAAAGCAAATTAAATATTTTTTATGTGCAGGGAATAGTGAAAAACAGTTATATTTGGTTTCTAGACAGTGGCTGCTCAAGGCACATGACAGGAAACAAAGCCCTGCTCATAGAATTTCAAAAGAAGGTTGGTTCAGTAATTTCATTTGGTGATAACAGCAAAGGACTAACTCTTGGCTATGGCAAAGCAGCAAATGGGAATGTCTCATTTGAAAATGTAGCACTAGTTGATGGGCTTAAGCACAATTTGCTAAGCATAAGTCAACTTTGTGACAAAGGATTCCTCACTTCCTTCAAAAGAGATCAGTGCCTAATCTCAAATGAAAGTGATGGGAAGTTGGTTTTGTCAGGGATAAGAAAAGCAGATCTCTATGTTGCTGATTTTAATTCAGTAAGTGGAGAATCATGTTTCTATAGCAAGGCAACCCTTGATGAAAGCAGACTATGGCACAAGAAGCTTTCTCACCTGAACTTTAAGACAATTAATGATCTGGTGAAGAGAGAGTTGGTAACTGGACCACCCCAAATGGAGTTTATCTAAGAAGGATTATGTTCAGCATGTCAACAAGGGAAGCAAAGGAAATCATCCTTTGTCAACAAGGAAGTTTCATATGTTATATATGGATCTCTTTGGCCCTGTCAACATTATGTCAGTGTTAAAGAAAATATTTGCAATGGTCATTGTGGATGACTACACCAGATACACTTAGGTAAAGTTTTAGCATGCTAAATCAGAAGTGCCTCAACAAATCATTGACCATATCAAGAAGGTGGAAACAGAATCAGGGTCAGTGGTTAGAATGTTGAGAACAGACAATGGAACTAAGTTCAAGAATGCAGCTGTTGAGGGATTTTGTGTGGAGAAAGGCATAAATCATACATTTTTTGCTCCAAGAACTCCTCAATATAATGGTGTACAGGAAAGGAAGAATAGAACCCTGATAGAAGCTGCTAGAGCAATGCTAGCAGAGGCAAGGATTCCCTGACAGATTTAAGCTTTCTGGTATCCCCTAACATTTCAGATCTTTGTTGAACCTCTAGTTCATATG
Organism: Centella asiatica; assembly: GCA_014636745.2. Classification (NCBI taxonomy): domain Eukaryota; kingdom Viridiplantae; phylum Streptophyta; class Magnoliopsida; order Apiales; family Apiaceae; genus Centella; species Centella asiatica. The sequence goes on along the minus strand of CM025780.1, from coordinate 11,438,133 downwards.
TCTTGAGAGTACCATATAGCCTATCCAAGTCTAGAAGATTCATGTCCTTGGATTCCCTGATGGCTATTGTCTTAGGATCCTATGATATGGGAAGGGCTCTCATGAACTTTCTATTCACATCCTTGTTAGCATAAGCCTTCCCATATAATCTCAAGTCATTTACCAACCTGTTAAATTTATCGAACATTTCAGTGAGTGTTTCACCATTCTTCATTGTGAACCACTCATACTATTGTGTCAACAGCTATAGTTTATTTTCCCTCACTTCCTCAGTACCATCACAAAGGATTTGTATGGTATCCCATATAGATTTAGACGTGGTAAGATTCATGATACTATTCAGCATATCATCGTCTAAACCATTGTATAAGATCCCAGTGACTTTAAGATCCTTTTTCACTTTTTCTCTTTCCTCTATCGTCATTTCATCAGTTGTCTTTGGGGCAAGCTTTTCAGGAATACTGACTCCATTAACGACTTCTATTGGAATGAGCTTCTTGGGAACGTGAGGTCCTTCTTCTAGAATCTGCAAATATTCATCATCAATAGCTCTAAGATGAACTATTATTCTTTGTCTCCAAAAGAAGTATTTGCCCCTATCTAACATGGGGACTTTACTGTTTCCAGCTTTGTTGGCCATAGATAATGATCGTTTTTAGCAAGTGAAATCTGCTAAGAGGCTCTGATACCAATTGTTAGTGCAATATAAGCACAAGTGTTTGTAGAAGGGGGGGGGGGGATGAATACAAACACCTAAAACTTTTCGCTCTTTTAAACTTAAAAGTGCTTACTGGAAAACAGTTGTAACAAACAAAAAAACTATAAGAAATGAACACACAGATTCAAGTTAAAATAGTTATATTAAAACTTGGGGTTTTTCTGGAAATCTGTATAATCACAAATGTGATTTACAGCTACAATTTCTGCAAATAAAATTCACAGTTCTCACACTCACTAGCTACGAAAACTTTCTCTGAAAAATAAATCTCTCGAGAAATATATTTCTGAGCTTCCTAGTGTTGTGTGCTTCTTTGTTTTGTTTGATCTGTTGGATAGATTCAATCTCTGTATTTTTTTAATGAGAACTCCTTTGCTTATATGTTGATCAGTTGATGAAATCACGTGCTAGAGACATGCTGCTTTTCTCAACTTAGCCGCAAGTATGTCACATCGTAGCCCTATGTGTCAGACTGCTGCATGCTTTCTTGCTTCTTTTTCTTCCCCTGATCTGTGTGCATTTAATGCGAGAGAGTTCTCATTGGATCAAAAACAAACTTCAAGAAATATCTTTCTAGTTGATATTCTTGCTTCTGTAACACGTTACGTTGATTTCCGTGTAAGTACTGATGACAGGTGCATGCTGTCATAACTATCCACTGACTATTAGCCCTGATGGACTTTAATCAGTGCTTCTGGATCCCCTGATGCTTATTAACTGGATCAGGGCTTCAACCTTCACTTGAGTTTCACCCAGTGCTTCTTGATCCTGATGGTTATGACTGATGACATACACTGATGGCTTCCACTGATGTCATGTTGGTCATTCCCCCTGACGGGTTACCCTGATGGGTTGGCCTGACACTGACATGTCCTGAAGTGTTTCCCTGACGGGTTGGTCTGCCTTCATCATACCCTAACAGGTTTCCCATGATGGGTTTCCCCTGATGGGTTCCCCTGATGGAACTTAATCAACGTAACTTTGATTAGAATTTCCGATGTGCGGAATACTTTGACTGTTTACAAATAGCATCAGACATTCTTCTTCACTTAGTCAAGTCCTTTGAATGTTTCTGTTTTCTGACTTGTCTTGTGAAGAGATCGACCATCCACTGATTAATAAGGTTATTATCAGTGGATGCAAAACTTGTACTGATCTTAAGGTTTATAAGATACCTCAAGTATATTTATAGTTGCACAATTTATTACATAATCATCATCATCATCATTTATCTCTAACAAGTTTGTACCTTCCAATCAGCAGCTGGCAGACATATTCACCAAAGCTCTTGATGAAGCCACGTTTTCAAATCTTGTGGGAGAGCTAGGAATGGTGAACTATGTGTTATGGTCAGGGTCAAATTCCTAAGTTCTGGTATTTCTAACTCATTTCATAAGTTTCTGATAAAATAAATTGATATGTGGTTATATATGTTCTTATTGTAAATATGTATATGAATACTTGTATATTCTATATTTTTGTTTGGTGTTTTTCCTTCTGAACTGATGCATCAGGGTCAGGGCCTACGTTAGGATGCATCAGGGTCAGGTTGTCCGACTCATGCGTCAGGGTCAGGTTGTCCGACTCATGCGTCAGGGTCAGGATGTCCGACTTACGCGTCAGGGTCAGGATATAAGGCTCACACATCAGCGTCAGGGCATCTGACTTATGCATCAGGGTCAGGGTATGTAAATACAGTAAATATCAGGGTAAGTTTAAATGTTTTTAACTGCATCGAGAATCACGGTCAGTTAAGTGATGACAACTCATCAATAAGGCATTCTCTCACTGATGACATGTCATCACAGAAACTGAATTGACTCGCTGATAGCGTGTTTAAAGGAGAAGTTTTAAAACGTCAAAAGGCGAGTATTAATACGAAATCTCTCCTACTTTTTAAAACTCCTCAAAACTTTTAATCATTTTCTGATATCTGCTTGAGTTTTCTTCTTCTTCTCTCTCGTCTTCACAGAAACCCTAGAACTTCAAATCTTCAAAGCATCCATGGCACGCCAACAGATTCCGAGGAACTTGACAGTCCCACCCACGAACTATGTGGGTTTCTCTGACATTGATGAGGTAAATGAATGCTTCAGACCGTTAATGAACTATCTACTCAACTCTATGAAGCTATTTTTACCGATGAAGAAATGTTGGGTGAAGCACTATCTCAACTTTGGACCAGTGCAAAGTTCATGTACTCCACTACAAGGCCTGATGTGGTGAAGGGAATCTCATTCAAGATTTCTTCTGAAAAAGGGAAAATAACCCCTTCCAGAATTAATTCTGCTTTAGGGCTACCTACTCAAGACCTAGTGGAAGTACCTGGTGATGCTGAACTGCTCGACTTCTTGAGGGAATTGGGCTATAACGCTGCTCCAAACGCAGTGTTAAAGTTCAAGGACCTCAAGAGGGTGAACGTGAAGCGGGAGATCTCTTACCTCTTTGACACTATCACCAAGGTATTCTCAGGTAAGTGTTCTAACTTTGAGGTTATTACCTCCTTAACCTTGAGAATAACATACGCCATGATTAGAAATGTAAATATAAATATAGGTAAAATAATTTTTGATGACCTTGTAAATAAATTAGGTAGTTTTAATAATAGAAAATCTGAAGTTTATTATGCTAGATTTTTGTACATGTTTATTAAAGCTCAGATTACTAATTTTTCTTTTGAGAATGATATACCTGTACAGACATACAAGTAAACAAAGAAATTGTTTGCAGAAATATGAAGAAATCGTATACAGCCGAACCATTTGCACTTCCGCAGCATATGGTACAGGTAGTAAATTCTTCACCTTCTACTTCTCAACCTGTAAATTCTTCACCTTCATCTACTATGGCAGAGAAAACAACCACCTCTCTGCCTACCCAAGTAGAACAACCAATTTCCACCCAACCATTCTCAATAGCCCAACCCATACTCTCCCAAAAGACTATTGGGATTAAAAGAAAAAACCCAGTGAAGTTACCACATCAACTGAGGGGGAGCAAGGAGAGAGAATGATTGGCTACAGGCGTAAGAAGAAGAAGGGAGCCACGAGTGTTACCCAACAGCCTGACCAGGCAGTATCCTCTCAAAAGGATACTGCTTTTGATAAGGAATTAAACATATTTCTAACTAGTTCCTCTCAAAAGGAATTACTTATTGAAAATAGTCCCCAACCAGGGACACAGTTAAGTGAGACACATACACTGACCATAGACACTGATGAACCTACCATCAGGGTCTCTGAGAGCCACTTGCAGATATCTGACACAGTGAGTGCACACACCACTCAAGATGTTGTAGTTTAGAAGCTTCTCAATAAGATCAACATGAGTTATAAGCATTCTTCTACAGCATCTTTTGATGAATCACCTCCTCGATCAGTGATTCAACCAACACTCCCATCTACACCTCTTCCTTCTTTCTCTGTTCCTCAAATTTCTTCAGATATTATGACACAAACATTGAGTGTCATAAGATCAGATTCTTCATCTTCTCAATTCATGGAAGAGCCAACACTCCCTGACACAGTGATTGAAAGTCACCATTCTCAAATGGTTGACTCTTTTTTCCTTGAAACAATCACTGATGATCAGACAGGGGACATAAATTCCAATATGTTTACCACAACAAGTCTTTATGTTCCTCCAATTGTAAATACTTCTTCTATACAAACATACACTTCTCCAATTATACATACACACATTGCTTCTACTCCTCTCCTATCACTACTGTGGAACCAGAATCTGTACATACTATACTTGAATTGGCCACAGTTACTGATCTCCAAACCCATAGGAGCCCTACTAGGACAATTTTGAGTGAGGCTGAGAGAATACTTAGTGCTGAGAGGCAAAGTCAATCCCTTGAGAGGACTTTATCAAAAGGAGAGGAAGAAAGTATTGCCTTCATAGGCAAAGAAAAAGGAGAGAATCTGAGTGATGCCTTAGAAGGCAAAGCAAAAGGAGAGAATGAAGGAGATAAGGATGAGATCCTTGTAAATAAAGAACAGAGAAAAAACACAGTTACTGTAAATACCACTTCAAGCTCTGAAAGTGATGAAGATGATGCTACACAAGATGATTTTTCCCAGTTCATCGGATTGATTTTTACTTTCAGCAGAATCAAATGTCGGATACTGTACAGTTATTAAAGCAAGAGCTCGCAAGGACCACTGATCCAATCTTGATCAAAGTGTTAAAGTCACAGATCATGATTGGTCAGTCTATAGATATAGAAAATAAGAAATTGTATACACATTTTTCAACAAAGATCAACAATGTGCAGCAAGTTGTCGACTCCTTGGTCACCAGCCAGACCCTGCTACGAATGAAGAAACAAGCTAACACTGTAGACAAGAAGCTTGCTGATCTCACTTCACAACTGACCCGCATGAAAACTCTGCAACAATCCATGGCTGACACACTGAAGCAAATTGCTCAAGTCAAATCTCGACTCTCAACTCCCACTGATGATGCTGTCAAAAAGTGGGAGAAATTTACCAAGCATTCGTCAGGGGATGTTGCTAAGAAATCTATAAGTCAACCATCAGGGGATGTGATTGCTCCTAAATCCAAGGACAAAGGCAAAGGCATCCTGATTGAGGAACCAAAGAAAAAATCCAACACTCAATCGCTACTTGGAGATGCCATGAAGACAACCCACTTTCCAACACCCGTTGAAGCTGTAATTGATGGGAAAGTGGAGCTGGTCTACCCTTAGGACAAAAAGCTCGTGGAAGCTGATGCAATCTATGCACAACAATTTCAAGAAGAAGAAGAGAGGGAGATGGCAAAGAAACAGGAGGAAGCAAAGAAGAAAAAGAGTGTCAAGCCCAAGATCTCCAGGAATCCTCAGCAAAGAAGAGCTCAAAACCCGAAAGGTGCATCAGGGGATAAGAACCAAGACAAATCTGATGACCCTGATGCCACCAAACCCAAGTCATCTGAAGCCAAGGACCAAGCATCTTCTCCTATTACCACAGCATATGGTCCACCCACTTTAGCTGAATCCCTCAAAGAAGAAAGGCGCAAAAATCTAACATTTATATTCTCCATAAAAAGCATAGATGTCAGGTTCAACAATAGAAGGGATCAACTGATATTAGTACAACTTAAGAGTGGGCCACAATTCAATGTAACAATGGACTGGTTTAGGAGAATGGATGCTGAACAGCTGGGATTAATTCTGAATCTAATCTCCAAATCTTCAAAGGCCAACAGAGACTTAAGGGGGATGATTGATAAGCTCAGGAGAGCCATCAACAATGAAAGGAGCCTGCCCACAGCCCTAGAAAGACCACTGAAATTATTCTATAAATCCACTAATGGGCAGGAGAAAAGTATAAGGATCAAAGACGTTGATGGCCTCGACCTGGAGGAAGCGATGCATGTTCTAAGCCAAATAGCTTATCAGAAAAATGAACATGTCATCCAGTTCAGAATCCTGCTGATTCAGAAGCTAGTGAAGGAGATTAAAGAAACCAAAGCTGATGATGGAAACACTATAGTAAGGGATGTGCCACCAGTAAAGGGATTTAAAGAATATCCAAAAATTATCACAAGCCCCATGGGTGTTGAATTCAAAAATAAAAAGGGAGAGATCATTACCTTCTACTGGTCACAACTTGTTGCAGCCAATATTCAAGAAATAAAATCTGTCCTTGAAGCTTTGGAATCCAGCAGCAATGTCAACATTGTCAACTTCAGAAAACTTCTTCAAAGGGAGCTGGAGCAACTGGAAGCAAGAGGAGAAGACAACAGACTCAGGATTCCTGATCAAAATCCAGATCAAAGAAGACAAGGCCTTGAAAGTGACTCTCAACCGATTGAATCAAGTCATTCATTGCCCCTTGTCTCAGCAAAAAGGAAAAGGGATCCTGATGTCTAAATCAACATATTTTTTTATTGTAATAGATATAGAAAAATACTTGTACATAAATTCTTTTATTAGTTCATTCAAAATTCTTTCATGTATTTAGTATTGGTTTTGACATCATCATCAGTGCACCTAGGGATTTATGGTTATCAAATTGATAAACATAAATAGGGGGAGATTGTTAGAGTTAAATGATGATGATGATGATTATGTAATAAATTGTGCAACTGTAAATACTTGAGGTATTTTATAAACCTTAAGATCAGCACATGTTTTGCATCAACTGATGATGAACTTATTCATCAGGGGATGGTCAATAACTTCACAAGGCAAGTCAGAAAATGGAACATCCAAAGGACTTGACAAAGTGAAGAAGAATGTCTGATGTTACTTGTTAACAGTCAAAGTATTCTACACATCAGATATTCTAAACAAAGTTACGTTGATTAAGTACCGTCAAGGGAACTCGTCAGGGGGAACTCATCAGGAGAACCAATCAGGGGGAACTCATTAGGGGAACCTATCAGGGGGAACCCATCAGGGGGAACTCATCAGGGGAACTGTTAGGTTTTAGAACATTTGATGATGATTGTCTTTAGATTACTTAGAGTACAAATGTATAGAAAGTGTTAATTAGTAACACTGAAGTTTTGTAGCTAGCAGTTATCTCTTTATTTGTAATTCATTCATTCTTTGTAAAGAGATATAAATATTTCTTATTTGTAAGTAATATTTCTTATTTGTAAGTAACTGCTGGAATGGTGTATCGAAGCTTTAGAAAGTCAAGATGTGTATTTGATCCGTTAGAGTTTGCAAAAAGGCTTATCGGAGACTAGGAGAATTGGTCAGGGACTAAAAAGATTTTATCTGTCGGAGACTAGTTTTTCCTATCAGAGACTAAGTCTAAAGAAGTCAGAGACTAAAGCTTACGTCATCAGAGACTAAAGTTAAAAACATCAGAGACTAAGCTGATGTCATCAGAGACTAAGCCTTAACGCGTCAGAGACTAAATAATTCTATCGGAGAC
>CM025780.1:11379585-11430506 GCA_014636745.2 Centella asiatica | reverse complement strand
GTAAAAGAATATTTACAGATGTGAAGCATAAATCTGCAAAGGTAATAGTTCCTTTATTTTTCCCACCTGTCATGAGATCTATTCTCATTGATAGGCTTCCAAATCTTTATTCTTTGCAATTCTTTGAGGATATTGAAAGCCAAAACCCCATTAATCCTCCAACAACTTCACAACAACTGTCTATAGCCCCCTCCATAGTCTCTCAACAGATTGTGGTTGTAAAACCAAAGACAATCACAAAACTCCCAATTAAAAGAAAAACAATTGAGGGAGTAAGTGAGGATGAGGGAGAACAAGAAGCTAAAGTTCCACTTCAGAGAAAGAAGAGAGTTATAACCAAAAGCCCACAGCAATCCAGTGCTTCTCAAAAGGCAGTTGAGGTTATAAGGAAAAACAGTGAACTGTCACTATCCTTCCAAAAGGATGTTGACATTGAAGAAAGTTCCCAACCAGGAACACACTGTACAGAGTCTGCACAACCTCTTGTTCATCAACAACAGGAAACCCAAAGAGAGAAAATAAAAGAAAAGAGTGACACAAGGAGTGCACACACAGAGTCATCTTTTGATGTTCCTCAATTTTCAATGTCTGAGGAATAGCCAACATTCCAAACTGTACATTCTTCCCCTTTTTCTCCCACTCTGGATTCTTTTGATATACATATGATTGATTCTCTTGATTTTTCCCAAGAGGAGCCAATAATCGAGACAAGCTCTCACACAAATTCCATGGATAGATCCCTAGCCCAAGATAAACAAAGGGAACCCCCTATCCATGCAGTCACATCTACTTCTCCAACCCCCACTTCTGTAGGACAGAGTGTACCCATCCAAATGAGTGCGGATGTGAGAATAAATAGCAAGAGTCAGGCTCCTGACTTGGAAAAGGAGAGAATATACACATACTTGAGAGTCAAGCTTTAGAAAGCTTGGAAAAAGGAGAGCAAGAGAAGCTGGGTGCCCAACCCCAGGCAAAAGGAGAGGGTGTGAGCAAGGATGAGATCCTTGAACAAAATAAAAGAGAGAAATTCTCAGCAGGTATATTTTTACAACCTGTTGATACAAGCTCACAAGAAGCTCATGTTTCTTCTGCTCCCTCCACAAATATCCAAACAGAAGAATCTGAGAACATTTCAACCACAGGGGATGCAGCATTAAATGTGATATCTAAAATGTCTAATGTCGACTTTGAAGTTTTATATGGTCTGCAACAAAGACAAGACCACCTTTCTGCATTGAAGACAAGGCTTGCAGATGAACCTGTGCATGAAGAAGCTCCAGAAACAAATGTTGATGAATGGTTGGATGCAACCTATTCCAACACACTGGAGGATGCATCCGCCCAATTGAGGCAGGATTATGTGACCAAAATAGGGTCAACTGCCTCTGCACCTTCAGTCAAAGATATTCTTGAAGAAGTAACCAAGGTGGATAAGAAACACACAAAGTTTCACCACTACTTGGTTACAGGAATACAAGGTGCAGTAAAAAGAATTGAGGAAAGGATGGAGTTGGAGGCAGACAAAATCAGAAGGTGCTATAAAGGACACTTGCCAAGGAGGACTATAATTGCCATTGATACCCTTATCAAAGACAACTCCAAGACTGACAGTCGACTTTAAGCCCTAGAAGCCAATATCCAACTCCTGATCCAAAAACAAGACAGAATGAAGCAACTCCTGATGCAGGCAATTCCACATTTGGCCATCTCCTCTCACCCTAAAAATGCTGATGTCAAAAAGGGGGAGAGTGGTCAATTCAAACAACATGTTCCTGTACAAAAACCAAAATCTGGTCCTGTCCTTGATGCAGAATTGCAAGCAATGATGGACAAGATCTTAAAGAAACATTCTAATCTTCAAACAACAACAACAACACAACTTCTAACAACAACAACAACAGTAGCAGCAACAGCAGCATCTCCTTCCTCCACTGCACAAGCCCCAACAATAAAAGACAAAGGCAAGGGTGTTTTGGTTGAGGAGCCAAAGAAATCAAAATCCACTCAACCAAGACAGCCTAAGCTAATGGGGGATGTTATGAAGACTGCTCACTTTCCCACTCCAGTTGAACTGATAGTGGATGGGAAAGTGGAGTTAGTTTATCCTCAAGAACAAAAGTTGATAGAATCTGATGCACTATTAGCTCAGAAACTTCAAGAGGAGGATGATATGGCAGCAGCAAGGGAGGAGGAGGAGGCAAAGAAGAAGAGACTTTTATCAAGAAGGTCAACTGCACAGAAAGCAGCCATAACCAAAAAGAAGAATAAAGAGATGGAAGAGGCTGAAAAAAATCAAGGAGGAAACCCTTGGTTCAGGAATCTGAAAAGAAACCTGTAACCAGGGCAACTATCAAGAAGCCTACTTCCCAAGATCCTCCAAGGTCAACTGAGACTGCTTTGGTAGTTGTGAGTGGACCAACAAAACCACAAACAGTTTCATCAAAGAAGTCTTACAAAGTTGAAATGGCAAGTGCTGATGAAATAATAAAAGCCCTGAAAAAAAGTACTAAGAAGATAGATCTGATCAAGGGTAAAAATAACAGAGAACTTCTTCATGTCTTTTTGAAGGGTGGAGAGTCTTTGAAGTTTGAGAAGCCAGCCTTGGAGGGACAGACTTAAGGAAAATCTGGAATGGTTGCTGACTATAGTATTTGAAACTTCTGATCTCAACATGGATCTTCGAAGCCAGATTCAAAAGGTAATGAAGGTGAAGCATAAGGTGGATACAGTACCGGAAGTTAATCCTAAACCTCTAGGATTTTGGTATGAGACTTTTCATGGAGAAAAAGTCTTCTTCAATTATAACAGAGATATCAACAGTGTAAATGAGAGACATATTGAAGGATTTATTAGTCTACTCAAAGATGCTGAAGATGAGATGGAGATTATTCTGAGAAAACTGTTGATAGAAAGGCTGGATGTGCTGAAGAAAAATAAAAGATGAAGTTGTTGAAGTTGGAGGTATGTTGGTTGTTAAAAATAAGCTGTAATTTTTTTTTAAACCAGACTTATAGGATTTAAACCTGAGTCTTGGTGGAAGCTGAACAACAGATCAAAGATCTTAGTTCAGAATACATTTGTAGTTAGCAATTCTTTATTCTTTTTCTAAGTAATTGTAATGTTAAGTTTTGACATCATCATCAACCTTGAAATTATGCTTATCATTTTGATATTCATAATTAGGGGGAGATTGTTAGGTTTTAGAACATTTGATGATGATTGTCTTTAGATTACTCAGAGTACAAATGTATAGAAAGTGTTAATTAGTAACACTGAAGTTTTGTAGCTAGCAGTTATTTCTTTGTTTGTAATTTATTCATTATTTGTAAAGAGATAAAATTATTTCATATTTGTAAGTAACTGCTGGAATGATGTATCGAATCTTCAGAAAGTCAAGATGTGTATTTGATCCGTTAGAATTTGCAAAAAGGCTTGTCGGAGACTAGGAGAATTGGTCAGGGACTAAAAAGATTTTATCTTTCAGAGACTAGTTTTGCCTATCGGAGACTAAGTCTAAAGAAGTCAAAGACTAAAGCTTACGTCATTGGAGACTAAAGTTAAAAACATCAGAGACTAAGCTGATGTCATCGGAGACTAAGCCTTAACGCGTCAGAGACTAAATAATTCTATCGGAGACTACACAAGCTGACGTCATCAGGGACTAAATGCACCGGAGACTAATAATGACGTCGCCAGAGACTAAAGATGAAGCATCAGGGACTAATCGTGATTTATTTCCTGAAAGATACAGAGTTCGAATTAAAAAGGAATGTCTTCCACGTAAAGCAAGATACTATTGAAGACGTAGCTGGTAAGGAAACTAACCAGAAATCTGTTCCTATCAAAAAGGAAAGAATGTATTTGATTCGAATAAGGAAGCTGAATTTTATTCAGAATAGGAACTGAGTTAATGATAATTCAGTTGTTAGAGAAGCTGTAATTAGGTTTACAGAGAATTGTAATTTGAAGTTGTATAGGTTTTTCATAGTTTGTATCTTTTCCTATACAGAATAGAAAAGAAGCTGATGATCATATTTATTATGGTTGTTAGAATTTGTAATCAGTTGTGAAATCAATATAGCAATTGTTTATAAATTGATTTGAGTTTTTGTTCTTTATATTCCGCAATAAAGTTTAATTTCTTAAAGAACAAGAAATTCGAAAAGGATTAAAAGAACTTGTATTCAACCTCCCTTCTACAAGTTCTCGGCATCTCACTGGAAAAATAGGAACCAATCAAGGGAAACCTGTCAAAGGATGACGAAGGTAGACCAACCCGTCAGGGAAACACTTCAGGACATGTCAGTGTCAGGCCAACCCGTCAGGGGGAATGACCAACATGGCATCAGTGGAAGCCATCAGTGTATGTCGTCAATCATAACCATCAGGATCAAGAAGCACTGAGTGAAACTCAAGTGAAGGTTGAAGCCCTGATCCAGTCAATAAGCATCAGGGGATCAAGAAGCACATATCAAAGTTCATCAGGGCTGGTAGTCAGTGGATCGGTATGACAGCATGCACCCGCCATCAGTACTTACACGGAAATCAACGTAACGTGTTATAGAAGCAAGAGATATCAACTGGAAAGATATTTCTTGAAGTTTGTTTTGGTCCAATGAGAACTCTTCGCATTAAATGCACACAGATCAGGGGAAGAAAAAGTAGCAACAAAGCATACAGCAGTCTGACACATAGGACATCGATGTGACATACTTGTGGCTAAGTTGAGAAAAGCAGCACGTCTCAAGCACATGATTTCAACCACTGTTCGACATATAAGCACGTCTCACTAGTTTTTGAAACTAGTGAGTGTGAGAAGCTGTGTATTTATTCACAGAATTTGTAGCTGTAAATCACAGTTGTGATTCTACAGATTTCTAAAAAAACAACAAGTTATAATACAACTATTTTAACTTGAATCTGTGTGTTCATTTCTTATAGTTTTTCTGTTTATTGCAGTTGTTTTCCAGTAAGCGCTTTTAAGTTTAAAAGAGCGAAAAGTTTTAGGTGTTTGTATTCATCCCCTCTTTCTACAAACACTTGAGCTTATATTGCACTAACACTATCCTTTATGTTTCTCAGTCAAATTAAATAACTAGTTAAGGCTTTAAAATTACCTTGCCAAGCTTTCAATTTTGTAGCGCACATTGTATGAATATTATTTTGAGTTTGAGAGTGTTTAGAAAGGAAGAATAGTAAGACAAGAATCTTCTTTATATAGGAGAGCTGGGGAACAAATATATCTAACATAGGGCATGTCACACCTCAGATTAGCATAGGACGTGAAATTAACTAAACCACTAGCTCATTGAATATAATAAATAATTTACTTGATCATTTCACTTACACATATGTGTGCATTTCTCATAGGTGTCGTCTATTAGTACTCTATAGCACTAATGACACAACGGCTGAATTGCTTACACATTAGTGAGAGTCATATTGGCAAAATCATTACTTAACTCTCCTTCCTTTATAACAATAATAATGATAACCCACACTAATATTACTACTACGTATACTATTACTATTCATAAAAATATCTTAAATTAAAACTTAGTCTTTTCTACATTCATAAAATAATATTTGATCATAACTGCAAATAAGTCAAACTAAAATTTATTTAATGAATGCTCTAATATTATAACAATATTTGTAGAAAGTTTGGGGCTTCACATCCTTCCTCCATTATAAAAATTGTCCCCGAAATTTAATTATAAAATAGGTGAGGATACTTCTCAATCATTTCTTTTTCTAATTCCCATGTAGCCTCTTCGACCTCGTGGTTCCTCCAGATAACTTTTTATGGAGGGAACTTCTTTGTTCCTTAGTCTTTTAACTTGTCGGTCCACTATCTGGATTGGTTCTTCTTCATAAGTCAGAACTTCATTGATTTATGTTAGAACAAAATAAGCTCAAGTGTTTGTAGGGGGGGGGGGGGGGGGGGAGAGGGTTCAATACAAACACTACAAATTTTTTGCTCTTTTAAAACTTGTTTAGCACGGCCTGGAATAGCTACCAAAACCAAAAAAACTTTAACAAAATTAAGATGAATACACAAGCATTCAAGTTAAAATAGTTGTATTAAAACTTGTTCTTTTTCTGGAAATCTGTTGAATCACAATCGTGATTAACAACTACAAATCTGTAATAAGATATAGCTTCTCTATAATAAATTACAACTTCATTTTCACTCTATCACTAGCTGCATTTTTCTTTGAATATCTCTCAATATCTATTACAAAGCTTCCTTTTAGTGTTTGAGCGTTGTGGCTTATTTGCTTCATTTTCGGTGTAACAACTCTTTCTGTATGTATAGTAGATTAGTTGGTGAACCCACGTGCTACACATTTTTCAAGTTTCAACACAGCCGCAGTATGTCATATCAAGGTCCTTTAGGAGTGGTGTGTCAGGCTGTTGCTTGCTTTTGTTGCTTCTTTTTCATCCCCTGATCTACATGTATTTAATGCTCTAGAGTTGTTATTGGATAACCAAACTTCAAGGAATATCTTTCCAGTTATACCCCATGTTTCCATGCCAAGTATAAATGATTTGCATGAAAGTCCTCACGACGTGTGGATTAGGTCATAACGATCCACTAATGCCAAGCCCTGATAGACACTTGATCAGTGCTTCTGGAAAGTAACTGAAGGCAATGTGATCAGTGCTCCTTTATTCACCGATATCAAGCCCTGATGGAGACTTGATTAGTGTTTCATTTATCCATTGATGTTATGATCGGCTTGTTATCCACCGAAGGATTCCACTGACGAGTTGATCTTTTGTCATCGCCAAACTTGTCAGGCAATCTAAGTCATCGCCAAACACGTCAGGCAATTTAAGTCTTCACCAAACTCGTCGGGCAATTTAAGACAACACCAAAGTCGTCATCAGTGGATAAAAATGACTATCGCCAAAGTCACTTTTACCCATCGCTAAACTCGTCACGAGATAAACTATCGCCAAAGTGATTGATAATCATCGCCAAACTCATAGGGAGGTATGTTGTCACCAAAGTCCAGACATTAGAGTGTTCCCTTGATGGGTCCCCTGACGGGTTCCCCTTATGAGGTCATCCCCTAATGCATTCCCCTAATGGCTTCCCCTGACTAGGTCATCCCCTGATGAGTTCCCCTGACAGCTTCCCCTGACGAGGTCATCGTCTGACGAGTTCCCCTGATGGCTTTCCCCTTACGAAGTCATCGCTTGATAGGTTCCTCTAATGGATGGCTTCCCCTGTTGGATATCATCCCCTGACACAGTATTTTTAGGCTTCCCCTGATGGGTTCTTCTTACTGATGCCCTTAAAAATACTTGTCCTTTTCATCATCGATACTTTGTTGGCTTTTCCTGTAATGTTTGTCGTGCAGAATATATATCTTCTATTAAGTAACAACAGTCATTCCTTGACATTGTCGAATTCATTCAAGTTAACATTGATGACTTGCCCAGTGCAGTGAAGTCCATCCCCTGATGACTAAGTCTTCCATCAATGGATACAAAACTTGTGCAGATATACTAAGGTTTATAGAATACCTTGAGTATTTACAAATGCACATTTATTACCTTAAACATCATCATCATCATCATTTATATCTAACAATCCCCCCCATTTATGTTTATCAATTTGATAACCATAAATCTAACTAATGTACTGATGATGATGTCAAAACCCAAAATGAAAGACATTAAAGGATAAATGTATTTGAGTAGTTACTAAGAATAATTATGTACAAGTATATCACTTTCTGTACAAACAAGGTTCTGTTCTTCTTGTTGCTCCACATCCATAGCCTTCTCCTTCACCTGTTGAAGTTGCTTCCCATTTAATGTCCTTGGCCTTTTGGAGTAGGATCAATAGTCACATCCTCTAAAGGTTGTTTCTCCAACAACCCCATGACAATGACTTTGAAGATTTCTCCCTTAATGAAGCTTTCTCCCCCTTGTAAGATTTGAAGATTTCTCCCCCTTTTTGGCAGCATCATTAATGGTAGTTGAATGGAAGTTAAGAATTGAGATGCGACTTGAAGAACCTAATTAGAACTAGAAGTATTTACAAATTCTATATTTTCTCTATATTCTTTATTTACAAGGATCTAATCCTTATCTCCCTCCACCTCTCCTTTTCCTAAGCCTTCTAAGGCATCACTCTATTCCTCTTCTTTTTCATTGCCTTCTAAGGCAGTATTCTCATTCTCTCCTTGTGCCAAGGTCCTCTCAAAGGGTTGGCCTTGCCTCTCTTTTCACTAAGTATTTTCTCAGCCTCACTTAAAATTATCCTAATTGGGTTCCTATGAGCTGTGTTATCAACAACTGTGGACAAAGTAAGTAATGTATATGCAACTATTGTGTCCACAGAAGTGATTTGAGCATAAGTGAAGTGGAAAAGATATGTGTATGTACAATAAGAGAAGTATATGTATTTATTGAATTAGTATTTACAATTGAAGGAGTCTAAATACTTAGAGCAATAGTATGTACAGTTGTATTTATGTCCCTTATATAAGCATCAATGATTAAATCATGACAGTCTTAATTGTCAATCACTATGTCACTGAGTATTGGCTCATCCAAGAAGTGAGAATTTGGAGGATCTGATGTCATAACACTTAGAGTTTGTGTCGTGACATCTGAAGAATGTTAAGGCAAAAAAAAGGAGTATAGAGGTGTAGAAGGGAGTGTTGGTTGAATCATTGAGTAAGGAGGTGATTCATCAAGTGAAGTTGTGTGTGCACTCACCGTGTAAGATATCTGCAAGTGGCTCTCAGAGACCCTGATGTTAGTTTCAACAGGGACTATGGTTAGTGTATGTGCCTCACTCAACTGTGTCCCTAGTTGGACACTTTGTTCAATAATTGAATCCTTTTCAGAGGAAACAATTAGTGTTGAGTGTATTTCCTTATTAAGGTCAGTATCCTTTTAGGAGGATACTGCCTGGTTTGGTTTAGGATCAACACTCAAGGTTGTCCTCTTCTTCTTTTTCTTCTTTAAGCAATCAGTCTCTCACCTTGCTCCCCTTCAATATATGAGATTCCTTTAGAGAGTTTTCTTTTAGTACCCTCAGTCTTTTGGGAGACTGAGGGTTGGGCTATTGAGAGTGATTGTGTGGAAATTGATAATACTACTTGGGTAGGCAGAGAAGTGGTTATTGTCTCTGCCATAGTAGTTGAAATAGAAGAAATAGGAGATTGGAAAAAAAAAAAGAAGAAAAAGAAGAAGAAGAAGGATGTGTAAGTAATACTTGTTTCATATGAGATTTTGATCCTGATGTACAACCTTTAATACACATCCTAACAAAAACAACAATATATATATATATATATATATATATATATATATATATATATTATACATATATACATATAAACATATAATCATGTATCAGTAACATTATCAGGAAATTATGAGATGAGTTAGAAATACCAGTACTTAAGCACTTGATAGCACTTGATAGATTGAACTCCCCAACAATTTTTCTGGCATGATTTCAGTAAGTTGATCAAGTATTATCTTGCATAATTCACCATTCTCAGCTCTCCCACTAGATTGACAAAAGTTGTTTCATCAAAAGCTTTGGTGAAGATGTTTGCCAACTACTTGTTTGTTGGTACAAAGTGTAGTTCAATGGTTCCATTCATAACATGTTCCCTGATAAAGTGATACCTAATCTCTATGTGTTTAGTTCTGGAATGTTGCACAGGGTTTTCCGCAATTGCAATGGCACTTGTATTATCACACAAAATTGGAATTTTGTTGAAATTTAGGCCATAGTCCAATAACTAATTTTTTGTCCATAGGATTTGTGCACAGCAACTTTCAACTACAATGTATTCAACTTTAGCAGTAGATGTTGATATTGAGTGTTGCTTTTTGCTGAACCAAGATACAAGCATTCCTCCAAGAAATTGGTAGCTCCCTGTTGTACTCTTTCTGTCAATTCTGCATTCTCCAAAGTCAGCATCAGAATACCCCAGTATATCAAATTCAGACTCTTTTGGATACCAAAGTCCCAACTCTATAGTGCCCTTGATGTACCTCAAGATTCTTCTTCCTGCAATAAGATGAGACTCCCCTGGATCAGCTTAATACCTTGTACAAAGACATGTTGCAAATATAATGTTAGTTCTGCTTTTTGTCAGATACAACAAAGAACCAATCATTCCCCTATAAGTTTTAGATAAACTTTCTTTCCATTCTTATCAGGGTCAATCTTGGTTGTTGTGGCCATAGGTGTCTTTGTTACCTTTGAGTCCTCCATGTCAAATCTCTTGCGAAGTTCTTTGGCATATTTTTTTTGATGTATATAAATCCCATCAGTGTCTTGTTTGATCTGCAGCCCCATGAAATAAGATAATTCACCCATTAAACTCATTCCATACTTGTTTTACATGAGCTTGGAGAACTTTTCACATAGTCTAGTGTCAGTGGATCCAAAGATGATATCATCAACATATATTTGAACCAGGGTCAGATGACCTTGGTGTTGTCTAAAGAACAATTTCTTGTCAATGATACCTCTTGTGAACTTGTTATCCACCAGATACTTTGAGAGTGTGTCATACCAAGCTCTAGGAGCTTGCTTCAGTCCAAAAAATGCTTTCTCTAGTTTGTAAATATGATTTGGGAATCTTGAGCTTTCAAACCCTGGAGCTTGTTGTACATATATTTTTTGTTCTAGTTTCCCCTTGAGAAAAACATTTTCATATCCATTTGAAAACTTTAAAGTTTGAATGTGCTGCATAGGTTAAGAAAATTCTTATAGCCTCAAGACTAGCTGTGACGACACCAAAATCCCTCACTGGGTCAGGGCTTCGTCAAAAGAAGGAAAAGATAACCATACATCCATTCATATAATAATTACTAAAAGAAACGTTATTAAATAGTTATTACAACCCAAAATATTACATTTTCAGCGGAAGCTAGTCTATCTCTATACTATAATACAAAACATCACTTTCGGATCCTCTTCTTTCCTTCCTTTCTTATCGGCACTACAAAGGGTTTGCCCAACTCAGTAACCGATCATCTTTTCTTTTCCCTTGTCAGAGGGCTCAACCTTAATATTCTGTCCTGCAAGATATCAAAGTTCAATAAGAATGAGCGGTTCACGCCCAGCAAGTATATAAATAAATTTGGAAAGGCAGATCTGGAATGTTTCAAGAGATTCAATTCTATTGAAAGGCTTGGTGAATTAATACTAATGCCTCAGAAATCTTTAAGGAATCTTCAGGATTACTGATGATAAACAATTGTGTAATCCTTCTTAAAACAAAGCATAACTTCCTTGAAGTAAAAATATCCATCGGGGCTAAAACCGCTGGATCTGCTAACCAAATGGTATACAGCTGGCCTAACTGTGCCCGTATGATCCCTCCTTGTGTGAACGTACGTAGTCACATAAAATTCCTCTAGGTTAGGTGAAGAACAAATCAGCACCTTTCCTTTCCTCTAACCATTCATGTGGCATCACCATTTAAGGGACATAACATTCTCATTTACTGCACAGATATAATATTGAAAAATAGCTGATAGAGCAAAGCTTCTTTATATCCATGCACTTTCATTCATATCATGCTAGCGGAAATTAAGGCATAGCATGCTCATTCTTAAAAACAATTGGAACATATAATCGAGTCTTGCACGCATATCGAATCAAATGATACTGCGTTAAATTGAAATAAGCATCAGATTGAATGTATACACTTGCATCAACTTGCAATAAACATAAGATTATGAATATACTTGCCTCAGTCCTTAGCACAAAATCAAACTCAAATTACTCATGAGTGAAGATTCTTTAAATTATGCAAGTAATATTTTAATACCTTAATAAGAATTCATGAAAGAAAATATGTATATGATGTCCTTAAACTTTACTGTTTTAAAGAATAACATCATAAAATAATTTTAAGAAAATAATATTTTATAGTCTTGATAACAGACTATGCGTCGGGGAATAATTTTCTCATTATTAAACTTGTCAGGGACTGATATCTTTAGCCATCAGAGACTAATAATATCTCATCAGAGACTAGGAAATTCCTCCATTGGAGACTAATAATTCCTTCATCAGAGACTACAGAATTTCCTTCATCAGAGACTATTGATGACGTCATCAAAGACTGAATTTAGCCTGTCGGAGACTAAGGCTGGCGTTATCAGAGACTAAACAACTCATCAGAGACTGATGACATCATCCTAACCCTATCGAAGACTAAGGCTGACGTCATCGGGGACTAAGTGGCTCACCAGAGACTGATGACGTCATCAGAGACTAAACTTTAGCCTGTCGGAGACTAAAGCTGACGTCATCCGAGAGTAAATAACCTGTCGGAGACTAATGACGTCATCGGGGACTAAACTTTAGCCTGTTGGAGACTAAAGCTAACGTCATCCTCAAAGATTAACAGAATATCTCATCAGAGATTACGAAGATCTCGTCAGAGACTAACAGCATCTCATTAGAGATTAACATCATCTCATTAGAGATTAACATTAGAGCTTGCTTCTGCTACGATGGAAGACCTATCATGCTCAAACTCAACCTATGATGTCTCATGAAGATGCAAAGAATATTAATCTTAGCATAAATCTTTTATACTATGAATAAAAGAACTAGGTAGAGTTCCAGGTTCTTACCTCTTCGTTCTTAAGAGCGAGATCAAAGCTGGTCTGAGAATAATTCTTCCGAAAGAAGAACTTGGAAATTTATGGAGATGATATATTTAAGCGAAACTCTTTAAAAGAGAAATTTTGGTAAAAGAGTTAAAATTTCATCACGAATGAGGTATATATAGAGTTCAAGAGCAGTGAACTAAGGTTACGCATTAGAATAAAATGATTGGTTAATTTGGACGGTAAAATGGCTATTCATCATGACTTCTTGGTAGCAACCAGCTGCTGTCCTACATGCATGAAAACTTAGCCACCTAAAAAGTTTCTAATCGAACATAACCCTCTCCTCTTCCTCCATGCTGTTCAATATAAACTTATATGGGGTTTGCTAATCCCCTTTTTGATACCTTTTTAAGGAACTTAACCTCATTATCATGGATATCATATCATCACAACAATTTTCATTGTAGATATGATTTTATCATTCATATTTAAAAAGACTAACCTCCATGTAAAAATATAATAACACAAAATAAATTATTTCTTATTATAAAATGCATTTAAAATTTTTCGGGTTCTCACATCCTCCCCTCCTTAAAAGAAGTTTTGTCCTCGAAACTTAACAGTCAAATAAATGGGGGTATTTGCTCATCATAGCATTTTCAAGTTCCCAAGTAGCTTCTTCTATGTTGTGGTTCCTCCATAACACTTTTACAGAAGGGATTTCTTTATTCCTAAGAGTTTTAACTTGTCGATCCAAAATTTGGATTGGAACTTCTTCATAATTTAGATCCGATTGCAGCTCTATCGATTGATAATCAATTACTCCTCCATGGTCAGCTTTATAAGGATGCAATACTGATACATGGAATACATCATGAATGTGGCCCAAAGTCGGTGGCAGTGCCAGTTGATAGGCCACTTCTCTGATCTTTCTCAATACTTCGAAAGGTCCTACATAGCGGGGACTCAACTTTTCTGTCTTACCAAAACGTATTACGCCTTTCCAGGGTGATACTTTCAATAGTGCATAACTGCCCACTTCCAAATTTTGATCCTTTCTATGTTGATCAGCATATTGCTTCTGTCAATCTTGAGTTGCCTTCATTCTTATTCTGATTATCTTAATTGCCTCCTCAATCTGTTGGACTATCTCTGGTCCAATTAGCTTCCTTTCTCCTACTTCGTTCCAGTAAAGTGGAGTTCTACATTTTCTACCATACAATGCTTCAAAAGGGGTCATGCCAATGCTAGTATGATAACTATTATTATACGCAAATTCAATTAGTGGCAAATGGTTGTCCCAATGACCTTTGAAGTCGAGAACGCAAGCTCGAAGCATATCTTCTAGTGTCTGAATCGTGCGTTCAGATTGACCATCAGTCTAGGGGTGATAGGCTGTGCTCATATCTAGTCTTGTTCCCAGATAATCTTGGAAACTTTTCCAAAATCTTGATGTAAACCTCGGATCTCGATCAGAGACAATGGAGACAGGCACTCCATGTCGACTCACAATTTCTTTAACATATAACCTTACCATTTGATCCATCTTGTATGTGTACTTGATAGCCAAAAAGTGTGCCGATTTGGTCAGTCTATCGACTATGACCCAAATGGCATTCATCCCTCCAAGCGTGGTTGGTAATCCAACTATGAAATCCATTATGACAAATTCCCATTTCCATTCGGGGATTTCCAATGGTTGAAGTAGTCCACTTGGTTTTTGATGTTCTGCTTTAACCCTCTGACATGTTAAGCATCTACTTACCCATTCAGCTATTTCTTTCTTCATGTTGGGCCACCAAAAGCTTTGTTTCAAGTCTTGGTACATTTTCGTATTTCCTGGATGAATAGAGAACTTTGAGTTATGAGCTTCGTGCAACAGTTCGTGTTTTAATTCAGCCTTCGTAGGAATCCACACCCGACCTTCATATCGCAGCAATTCATCGCTATGCATGTGATATCTGCCTTTATCTCCCTTAATTAATCTATCCATTTCTTTGCAATGCTCTCCTTGTGAGATTTTAATAAGGTCGTGCAATTGAGGCCAAACTCGAATTTCTTCTTCCATATCTATCTTCTGAGCAGTGGTAAGGGTATGAAGTTGCAGGCGTTCGAATTCTTTTCTGATCTCCTCGTGAATGGTCATTACATTCAGTCTTTCACAATGACTGAGCGCATCAGCAACTACATTTGCTTTTTCGGGATGGTAGTTGATAGAACAGTCATAGTCCTAAATCAACTCTAACCAACGCCTTTGTCGCATGTTGAGTTCTTTTTGCGTGAATATATACTTCAAACTTTTGTGATCCGTATATATCTCGCACTTCTCACCGTAAAGGTATTGCCTCCAAATCTTTAACGCATGAATGATAGCTGCCAATTCTATGTTATGCGTAGGATATCGTTTCTCGCAATCTTTTAGTTGTCTTGATGTATAAGCAATTACCTTGCCATGCTGCATCAAAACTGCTCCAAGTCCTTGTTTTGACGCATCACTGTAAATAATGAATTCTCCCTTGTCATCTGGTAATGTCAGAATAGGGGCTCTAGTCAACCTCGTCTTTAATTCCTAAAAGCTCTTCTCACAATCTGGGTTCCAAACAAATTTTGTAGCCTTTCTTGTCAAGTTCGTCAAAGGTACAGCTAATTTTGAAAAGTCTTTAACGAATCTTCTGTAATAGCCTGCCAAACCTAAAAAACTCTTTACTTCAGTTAGGTTTGTTGGCCGAGGCCATTTTGTGATTGCTTCTACCTTATTAGGGTCCACTGCAATACCGGTTTCATTGATCACATGACCAAGAAACTTTACTTCCTTTAGCCAAAATTCACATTTGGAGAATTTGGCAAATAACTGCTCCTTTCTTAGAACTTCCAGTGTTATCCTTAGATGTTCCTCATGCTCTTTTGCCGTCTTTGAATAGATAAGAATGTCATCAATGAAAACGATAATGAACTTATCCAAGAATGGTTTGAAGATACGATTCATTAAGTTCATGATGGTTGCGGGTGCATTTGTTAGTCCAAATGGCATTACCAAAAATTCATAGTGACCATAGCGAGTTCGAAATGCTATCTTTGATATGTCCCCTTCTTTGATCTTCAATTGGTGATATCCTAAGCGAAGATCAATTTTCGAGAAGTACCTTCCTCCTTTAAGTTGATCAAAAAGATCGTCTATCCTCGGCAGGGGGTACTTATTCTTGATCGTGACCTTATTCAGTTCCCGATAATCGATGCAAAGTCTCATCGATCCATCTTTCTTTCGAACAAATAACTGGTGCTCCCCATGGTGAAACACTTGGTCTGATCAATCCTCGTTCTAAGAGTTCTTGCAACTGTATCATCCGCTCCTTTAATTCGGATGGTGCCATTCAATACGGGGCCTTGGATATTGGCGCGGTATCGGGGATCAAGTTAATTTCAAAATCCACTTCTCTATCTGGGGGTAGTCTAGGTAACTTTTCTGGAAATATGTCTACAAACTCCCTTACCACAAAAACATCCTCGATTTTACTTTCATTCTTGTTGACATCGTGCACATAAGCTAAGAAGACTTCGCAACCTTTGCGAATCATTTTCTTTGTCTAGATCATGGTCAAGAATGGCGAGAATTTCTCCATTTTAGTGCCATGGAACCAAACCTTCACCTTCTGGGGAGATCGTAAGACAACTTTCTTCTTTTTACAATCAATATTGGCCTAATATTTGAATAACCAATCCATCCCCAATATTACGTCGAATTCTCCCAAGGGAAAAGGAATAAGATCAGCAAGAAACTCATGTTGATCTATCTTCAAGGTACAATTAAGGTAAATGTAAGAAATGCTTACCACCTCACGATTGGCAACTACTATATCTAAAGGCTTCAATAGTAGTTCAGGCCGAGTTAACATGTTCCTAGCTAACCGTTCAGATATAAAACTTCGTGTAGCACCCGAATCAAACAACACATGAGCATGTAAGGAGTTCACTAGAAGTGTACCTGTAACAACATCATCGGAAGCCACAGCATCTTGCACCGTCATATTGTATAGTGTTGGCTCCCGTCAGCATTGGTTTGCCACCTCTCCTTTGAAGGCAGTTGGGGGAGATGTGTTAGTGCAATATAAACACAAGTGTTTATAGAAGGGGGTGAATGAATATAAACACCTGAAACTTTTCGCTCTTTTAAACTTAAAAGTGCTTACTGGAAAACAGTTGTAACAAACAGAAAAACTAAAAAAATGAACACACATATTCAAGTTAAAATAGTTATATTAAAACTTGGGGTTTTTCTGGAAATCTGTATAATCACAAATGTGATTTACATCTACAAATTTCTGCAAATAAAATTCACAGCTTCTCACACTCACTAGCTACTAAAACTTTCTCTGAAAAATAAATCTCTCACGAAATATATTTCTGAGCTTCCTAATGTTGTGTGCTTCTTTGTTTGTTTGATCTGTTGGATAGATTCAATCTCTCTCTCTTTTTTCTTTCTTTTGTAATGAGAACTCTTTTGCTTATATGTTGATCAATTGATGAAATCACGTGCTAGTGACGTGCTGCTTTTCACAACTTAGCCGCAAGTATGTCACATCGTAGCCCTATGTGTCAGACTGCTGCATGCTTTGTTGTTTCTTTTTCTTCCCCTGATCTGTGTGCATTTAATGCGGGAGAGTTCTCATTGGATCAAACACAAACTTCAAGAAATATCTTTCCAGTTGATATTTCTCGCTTTTGTAACACGTTACGTTGCTTTCCGTGTAAGTACTGATGACGGGTGCATGCTGTCATAACGATCCACTGACTATCAGCCCTGATGGACTTTGATCAGTGCTTCTGGATCCCCTGATGCTTATTGACTGGATTAGGGCTTCAACCTTCACTTGAGTTTCACTCAGTGCTTCTTGATCCTGATGGTTATGACTGACGGCATACACTGATGGCTTCCACTGATGTCATGTTGGTCATTTCCCCTGACGAGTTACCCTGATGGGTTTGCCTAACATTGACATGTCCTGAAGTGTTTCCCTGATGGATTGGTCTGCCCTCGTCATACCCTGACAAGTTTCCCTGATAGGTTCCCCTGATGGGTTCCCCCTGATGGATTTCAATCAACGCAACTTTGTTTGGAATTTCTGATGTGCGGAATACTTTGATTATTTACTAATAGCATCAGACATCATTCTTCACTTTGTCAAGTCCTTTGAATGTTTCTATTTTCTGACTTGCCTCGTGAAGTTATTGACCATCCACTGATGAATAAGTTTATCATCAGCGGATGCAAAACTTGTGCTGATCTTAAGGTTTATAAAATACCTCAAGTATTTACAGTTTGTACAATTTATTACATAATCATCATCATCATCATCATCATCATCATCATTTATCTCTAACAATCTCCCCCTATTTACGTTTATCAATTTGATAACCATAAATCCCTAGATGCACTGATGAGGATGTCAAAACCAATACTAAATACATGAAAGAATTTTGAATGAATTAATAAAAGAATTTCTGTGCAAGTATTTTCCTATATCTATTACAAAAAGAATGTTGTATTAGACATCAGGATCCCTTTTCCTTTTTGCTGAGACAAAGGGCAATGGATGACTTGATTAAATCGGTTGAGAGTCACTTCCAAGGCCTTGTCTTCTTTGATCTGGGTTTTGATCAGGAATCCTTAGTCTGTTGTCTTCTCCACCTGCTTCCAGTTGCTCCAGCTCCTTTTGAAGAAGTTTTCTGAAGTTGACTATGTTGACATTTCTGCTGGATTCCAAAGCTTCAAAGACAGATTTTATTTCTTGAACATTGGCTGCAGCAAGTTGTGACCAGTAGAAGGTAATGATCTCCCCCTTTTTATTTTTGAATTGAACACCCATGGGGCTAGTGATCATTTTTGGATATTCTTTAAATCCCTTCACTGGTGGCACATTCCCTACTGCAGTGTTCCCATCATCAGCTTTGGTTTCTTCAATCTCCTTCAATACTCTCTGAATGAGCAGGACTCTGAACTTGATGACATGTTCATTTTTGTGATTCGCTATTTGACTTAGAACATGCATCGCTTCCTCCAGGTTTAGGCCATCAACTTCTTTGATCCTTATACTTTTCTCCTGCCCATCAGTGGATCTATAGAATAATTTCAGTGGACTTTCCAATGCTGTGGGCAGGCTCCTTTCATTGTTGATGGCTCTCCTCAGCCTGTCAATTATCCCCCTTAAGTCTTTGTTAGCCTGCGAGGATCTTGGAATCAGATTTAGGACCAGTCCTAATTGCCCAGCATCCATTCTCCTGAACCAGTCCATTGCTACATTGAATTCTGACCCACTCTTCAGTTGAACTGTTATTAGCTGATCCCTTCTATTGTTCAACCTGACATCTATGCTTTTTATGGAGAACATAAATGTCAGGTTTTTACGCCTTTCTTCTTTGAGAAATTCAGCTAGAGTGGGTGGACCATATTCTTTGGTAACAGGAGAAGGTGCTTTGTCCTTGGCTTCAAATGACTTCTTTGTAGTGACATCAGGGTCTTCAGTTTTCTCTTGATTTTTATCCCCTGATGCACTTTTAGGGTTCTGTAATCTTCTTGGCTGAGGTTTCCTAGAGGTCCTGGGCCTGACACTCTTTTTCTTCTTTGCGTCTTCCTCCTGTTCCTTTGCCATTTCCCTCTCTTCTTCTTCTTAAAGTTGCTGTGCAAAGATTGAATCAGCTTCTACTAACTTTTTATCTTGAGGGTAGACCAGCCCCATTTTTCCATCTATTACAACTTCAACGGGTGTTGGAAAATGGGCTGTCTTCATGGCATCCTCAAGTAGCTTAGGCCCTGATTGAATGTTGGATTTCTTCATGGGTTCTTCAATCAGGATACCCTTGCCTTTATCCTTGGATTTTGGAGCAGGAACAGGAGTAGTCACATCCCCTGATTGTTGATTTAAATTCTCAGCAACATCCCCTGACGACTGCTTGGTTGATTTCTCCCCCTTTTTGACAGCATCATCAGTGGGAGTTGGGAGTCGGGAGATGACTTGAAGAACTTGTTGTAGAGTGCCAGCCATGGAATGTTGCAGAGTTTCCATGCTGGTCAGTTGGGAAGTGAGATCAGCTAGCTTCTTGTCAACAGTGTCAGCGTGTTTCTTCATTCTATAGAGAGTCTGGCTGGTGACAAGGGAGTCGACAACTTGCTGTACATTTTGTATCTTTGAAGAAAAATGTGTATACAATTTTTGATTTTCTATATCTATTGACTGACCAATCATGATCTGTGACTTTAACACTTTGATCAAGATTGGATCAGTAGTTCTAGCTAATACTTGCTTTAGTAACTATACAGTGTCAGACATCTGGTTCTGTCGAAAGTATAAATCAACTCCGATTAACTGGGAAAAATCATCTTGTGGAGCATCATCTTCATCACTTTCAGAGGTAGAAGTAATATTTACAGTATCTGTGTTTTCTCTATGTTCTTCATTTACAAGGATCTCATCCTTATCTCTCTCATCCTCTCCTTTTTCTTTGCCGTCGAAGGCATCACTCGTACTCTCTCCTTTTTCTTTGCCTATTAAGGCAGTACTCTCTTGCTCTCCTTTTGCCAAAGTCCTCTCAAGGGTTTGACTTTGCCTCTCTGCACTAAGTATTTTCTCAGTCTCACTCAAAATTGTCCTAGAGGGGCTCCTATGGGCGTGGAAATCATCAACTGTGACCAGTTCAAGCGATGTATGTATAGATTTTGGTTCCACAATTGTGATAGGAGTAGGAGAAGAAGTAAAGTGTGTATGTATAATTGGAGAAGTGTATGTTTCTATAGAGGAAGTATATATAATTGGGGGTACATAAAGAGTTATAGCTGTAGTATGTACAGTACAGTCTATGTCCCCTGTTTGATCATCAGTGTTTGTATCAAGTAAAAATGAGTCAACCATGTGAGAGTGGTGACTATTAAACACTGTGTCCGAGAGTATTGGCTACTCCACGAATTGAGAATGTGGAGAATCTGATTGTATGACACTTAATGTTTGTGTCATTATATCTGAAGAAATTTGAGGAACAGAGAAAGAAGGAAGTGGTGTAGATGGGAGTGTTGGCTGAATCACTAAACGAGGAGGTGATTCATCAAAAGATGCTGTAGAAGAATGCTTATGACTCATGTCGATCTTATTGAGAAGCTTCTGAGCTACAGCATCTTGAGTGGTGTGTGCACTCACTGTGGAGGATATCTGCAAGTGGCTCTCAGAGACCCTGATGGTAGGTTCATCAGTGTCTATGGTCAGTGTATGTGCCTCACTCAGCTGTATCCCTGGTTGGGGACTATTTTCAATAACTAATTCCTTTTGAGAGGAACTAGTTAGAAATATGTTTAATTCCTTATCAAAAGCAGCATCCTTTTGAGAGGATACTGCCTGGTCAGGCTGTTAGGTAACACTCGTGGCTCCCTTCTTCTTCTTACGCCTTTAGCCAATCACTCTCTCTCCTTGCTCCCCCTCAGTTGTTGTGGTAACTTCACTGGGTTTTCTTTTAATCCCAACAGTCTTTTAGGAGACTGTGGGTTGGGTTGTTGAGAGTGGTTGTGAAGAAATTGGTTGTTCTACTTGGGTAGGCAGAGAGGTGGTTGATTTCTCTGCCATAGTAGATGAAGGTGAAGAATGTACAGTTTGAGAAGTAGAAGGTGTAGAATTTACTACCTGTACCATATGCGATGGAAGTGCAAACGGTTCGGCTGAAAAAGATTTCTTTATTATTTCTACAAACAGTTTCTTTGTTTGCTTGTATGTCTGTACAGGTATATCATTCTCAAAAGAAAAATTAGTAATCTGATCTTTAATAATTATGTACAAAAATCTAGCATAATATATTTCAGATTTCCTATTATTAAAATTACCTAATTTATTTACAAGATCATCAAAAATTATTTTACCTATATTTATATTTACATTTCTAATTATTGCAAATGCTATTTTTAAAGTTAAAGAGGTAATAACCTCAAAGTTAGAACATTTACCTAAGAACACCTTGGTGATGGTGTCGAAGAGATAAGAAATCTCCCTCTTTGCGTTCACCCTCTTGAGATCCTTGAACTTTAACACTGCGTTGGGAGCAGCGTTATAGCCCAGTTCCCTCAAGAAATCTAGCAGATCTACATCACTGGGTACATCCACCAGATCTTGAGTAGGTAGCCCCAAAACAGAGTTAAGTCTGGAAGGAGTTATTTTCCCTTTCTTAGACGAAACTTTGAATGAGATACCCTTGACCACATCAGGCTTGGTGGTGGAGTACATGAACTTGGCACTGGTCCAAAGTTGTGACAGTGCCTCCCCTGACTTTTCTTCATCGGTAAAGATGGCTTTACTATACTCAGAGTTGAGCAGATAGTTCATTATCGGTTTAAAGCATTCACTTACCTCATCAATGTCAGAGAAGCCCATGTAGTTTGTGGGTGGGACTGTCAAGTTCCTCTGAATTTGTTGTCGTGCCATGGATGCTTTGAAGATTTGAAGTTCTAGGGTTTATGTAAAGACGAGAGAAAAAAAAATAGAGCAAATATCAGGTAGAGATTAAATGTTTTGGGGAGTTTCAAAAAGTAGGAGAGATAGAGTATTAATACCCGCCTATTGACGTTTGAAAACTTCTCCTGAAAATACGCTATTAGGGAGTCAGTTCAGTTTCTGTGATGACACGTCATCAGTGAGAGAAGAACTTAATGATGAGCTATCATCACTTAACTGACCTTGAAACCTGATGCAGAATTTTTTTTTTCTTTTAAACTTACCATGATGATTCACTGTATGTACATACCCTGACCCTAATGCATAAGATGGACACCCTGACCCTAACGCACAGGTCGGATACCCTGACCCTGACGAACAATATCAACACCCTGACCCTGATGCGTCTTTAAGGAAGCCCTGACCCTGATGCATCAGTTAAAACACAAACAAAACAACAAAATGCAGAATATACAAGTATATACATATTTACAATTTGAACATATATAACCACATATCTATTTATTTTATCCAGAACTTATGAAATGAGTTAGGAATACCAAATGTTAGGAGTTTGACTCTGACCCTGACGCATAATTCACCATTCCCAGCTCTCCCACAAGATTTGAAAAAGTGGCTTCATCAAGAGCTTTGGTGAATATGTCTGCCAACTACTGATTTGAAGGTACAAACTGTAATTCAATATTTCCATTCATAACATGTTCCCTAATAAAATGATATCTGATTTCTATATGCTTAGTTCTGGAATGTTGTACTAGATTTTCTGCAATGGCAATGGCACTAGTATTATCACACCTTATTGGAATCTTGAAATAGTTCAGACCATAATCCATTAGCTGATTTTTATCCATAGAATTTGTGCACAACAACTTCCAGCTGCAATATATTCAGCTTCAGCAGTAGATGTAGAGATTGAGTGCTGCTTTTTGCTGAACCAAGATACAAGCCTTCCTCCTAGAAATTGACAGCTTCCTGTTGTACTCTTTCTGTCAATCATGTATCCTCTAAAGTCAACATTAGAATATCCTAGCAATTCAAACCCAGACTCCTTTGGATACCAAATTCCCAACTCTGTAGTGCCCTTGATATATCTCAAGATCCTTTTCACTGCAATGAGATGAGATTCCTTTGGGTCAACTTAATATCTTCCACAAAGACATATTGCAAACAATATGTCTGGCCTGCTTGCTGTCAGATATAGCACTGATCCAATCATTCCCCTATAAGTCTTCAAATCAACTTTCTTTCCATTCTTATCAGGGTCAATCTTGGTTGCAGTGGCCATTGGTGTCTTTGCTACTTTTGAGTCCTCCATATCAAATTTCTTGAGAAGTTCTTTGGCATATTTTGTCTGATGAATGTAGATTCCATCAGAGACTTGTTTAACTTGCAATCCCAAGAAGTAAGATAACTCACCCATCAAGCTCATTTCATACTTGCTTTGCATGAGTTTGGAGAATTTTTCACATAGTCTTGTGTCAGTGGATCCAAAAATAATATCATCAACATAAATTTGAACCAAAATCAGATGACCTTGGTGTTGTCTGAAGAACAATGTTTTGTCAATGATACCTCTAGAAAATTTGCTTTCCCCCAGAAACTTTGACAGTGTATCATACCAAGCTCTAGGTGCTTGCTTCAGTCCATAAAGTGCCTTTTCCAGTTTGTAGATATGATTTAGAAATTTTGAGCATTCAAATCCTGGAGGTTGTTGGACATACATCTCCTGTTCCAATTTCCCATTTAGAAAAGCACTTTTCACATCCATTTGATATACTTTAAAATTTGAATGTGCTGCATAGGCTAAGAAAATTCTTATAGCCTCAAGTCTGGCTACTGGTGCAAAGGTCTCATCAAAGTCAATCCCTTCTTCTTGAAGATATCCTTTTGCAACCAGTCTTGCTTTGTTTCTTACAACAATGCTAGCTTCATCCATCTTATTTCAGAATACCCACTTAGTACCTATTATGATCCTATCTTTGGGCTTAGGTACAAGCTTCCATACTTGATTCCTTTCAAATTGATTTAGCTCTTCCTGCATTGCCAAGATCCAGTCTGCATCTTGAACAGCTTCTTCAAACTTCTTTGGCTCAATTTGAGAAAGAAAACAAGCATATAGGCATTCATTAGATGTTGCTTTCCTAGTCTGCACTCTTTTGCTTGGGTCACCAATAATTAGATCTGTTGTGTGACTTCTGGCCCATTTGGGATTAGAGATGTATCTTGATGAGCTTGCTTGACTATCATCTCCTCCCCCTAAGCCTGTGCTTCCAGCTTCTAAAAACTCTCCCCTGAATTAGTGGATAATTCAAGGTTCAAGTTATCCCCTGATGGTGCATGTCCTGATGAACGATCCCCTGATCTGTTGTCCAGGAAATTAACTCTATCTGCTAAAGGGGGTTCTCCATTGTTTGGATTGACATCAGGAATGGATAAATTCTCCATTTGTTTGCACTCATCGGCTTCATTCTCTTGATAATCAATATCATCTTCATTTTCAAACCTGAGTTCTTCATGAAAACCAGGGTCTTCAAGTCCAGAAATTTCTTGATCATCAAAAGCTACATTTATAGACTCCATCACCACTTGAAGTCTTTTGTTGTAAACCCTGAAGGCCTTGGATGACAGAGAATAACCTAGGAAAATTACTTCATCAGCTTTTGGATCAAATTTTCCTAAGTTCTCACCAAAATTCCTCAGAAGAAAACATTTGCATCCAAAGACATAGAGGAACTTGATGCTTGGTTTTCTCCCTGTCATTAGCTCATATGGTGTCTTGTTGTGAGCCTTGTTGATTAGAGATCTATTCTGAGTAAAGCAAGCAGTGGAAATTGCTTCAACCCAAAAATAGGTGGGAATCTTTGCCTCTGCTAGCATTGACCTAGCAGCTTCTATCAGGGTTCTATTTTTCCTTTCCACTACACCATTCTGTTGAGGAGTCCTTGGAGCAGAAAATATATGATTTATGCCTTTCTCCACACAAAATCCCTCAACAGCTGCATTCTTGAATTCAGTTCCATTATCTGTTCTCAACATTCTAACCACTGACCCTGATTCTGTTTCCACCTTCTTGATATGGTCAATAATTTGTTGAGATACTTCTTATTTAGCATGTTGAAACTTTACCCAAGTGTATCTGGTGTAGTCATCCACAATGACCATTGCAAATCTTTTCTTTGACACTGACATAATGTTGACAGGGCCAAAGGGATCCATATGTAACAATTGAATTGGATCTTTGATCATGGTGCCTTCCTTGCTGACAAAGGATGATTTCCTTTGCTTCCCTTGTTGACATGCTGAACATAATCCTTCTTGGATAAACTCCATTTGGGGTAGTCCAGTTACCAAATCTCTCTTCACTAGATCATTAATTGACTTGAAGTTTAGGTGAGAGAGCTTCTTGTGCCATAGCCTACTTTCATCAGGAGATGCCTTGCTGTAGAAACATGATTCTCCATTTACTAAATTAAAATCAGCAACATAGAGATCTCCTTTTCTTATCCCTAACAAAACTAGCTTCCCATCACTTTCATTTGAGATAAGGCACTGATCTCCTTTGAAGGAAGTGATGAATCCTTTGTCACTTAGTTGACTTATGCTTAGCAAATTGTGCTTGAGCCCATCAACCAGTGCTACATTTTCAAATGAGACATTCTCATTTGCTGCTTTGCCTTAACCAAAAGTTAGTCCTTTGCTGTTATCACCAAATGAAATTACTGGACCAGCCTTTTCTTGGAATTCTGTGAGCAGGGCTTTGTTTCCTGTCATGTGCCTTGAGCAGCCACTATCTAGAAACCAGATTTGATTGCTTTTGACCTTTCTCTACACACAAGAAAACATTTAAATTATTTTTGGTACCCAATTTGTTTTGGGTCCTCTAGGTTTAGTCACAATATTAGGTAATACAGCTTTTTCTTTATTGGTGACTTTTGGTTTTGGCAAATTTAACACTTTCTCCTTTTTAGGAGCTTCAATGTATGCTTTTGATTTCTCAATAGTTATCTTGCCTTTATCCTTGAAGGAGCAGGCTTTAACAGTTGGTAAATCATCAGCATACAAAATTGTGCCAGTCAAAATTTGTGGTTTTTCTTTGCATTGAAAAGATAAATGATTACAGTTACCACAATTCCAACACAATTTTCTAGGGGCTTCATGAATGGAAGAATAATTGCTAGTTTTATTAACACCTAACTTACCATTTCTATTCTTCTTGCTTTCCCCTGACAGGCCTTTTTCCCTTAACGGGCTACTACGGCCTGATGCACTCTTTCCCCCTGACGACTGTGTATCCACTAATGCACAGTCTAGTTCTTTCTTAACTGGAGGGTTGAGTGCTTTGGTAAGAATAAGTTTCTTGCCTCTCCCACCACTAGTGGAAGCTCCACTTACTGGGAAAACATTCACTGCTCCTAGCTTTGCGCCTGCCTTAACAAACTTGATAGGTTGTATTGGCCTTTTTTCCAAAGCTAGCTGCCATCTCAACCTCAATGGGAGGTTGCTGCACTTGAGTCTCTTCATAGCCCAAACCAGATTTTGGATCAGATTTTTGACTGTTCAAACGATCCTCCAGTTTCCTGCTAGACTCATTCCATCTCTTAATGACTTCCCTTTCTTGACTAAGAAGGTTCGAGGTCCATTCCTCTCTTTTGATAGCAGATTCAAGAAGATTTTTAGTCCTTGAGAGTTCTTTTTCAAGACTCTCAAGTCTGGAGTTTTCTGATTCTAAAAGAGTTGTCCTAGCAGATAACTGTTCATTTATTTTCTGCACTCTCTTAGTTTCAGCTACAGCACTCCTCAGGGTGTCATAGAGATCCTTTATCTCACAAGCCATTTCCTTAACAGTTTTAACACAATCAGTTTTAGACATGTTAGAGGAAATTTTGAGGCTTACCTGTGAGCTGCTACTGTCAGTGGATGAGGCCATCAGGGCTAGGTTGACATATTCTTCATTTTCTTCTTCATCAGAGTCAGCCTAGTCCTTTCCCTCTGCAATATATGATTTTCCCTTCTTGTTTGCATTAAGAAGGTCAAAGTATTTCTTCTTGTAGTCCACAACAGCTTCTTTGTCTCTGGATTCACCATCTTTTGTGGCCTTGCGGCACTCATTTGCAAAGTGACCCATCTCATTGCATTTGTAGCACTTTATTCTTGATTTGTCAATAAAGTTTTTCGTGCTATTGGGTTTCTTTGCTGAAAATCTTTTAGATCCCGAAGGCTTTTGGAATTTTAGCTTGGAAAACCTTTTTGCAGGAAAGGCCATGGTATCATCCAGCTCCTCTAACTCTTCCAGAGTATATTCTTCCTCCTTGAACTCAGCTTATTTGTCCCCTTCTATGTCAGCATCTTCTAATTGCTGCTTCATCAAGACACTTGGCCTTGCTTCTTGTTTATCCTTCGTGGCAGCCATCAGGGCTACTGATTTAAGCTTTCTGGCATCCCCTGACATTTCAGATCTTTGTTGAACCTCAAGTCCATATGTCTTTAAGGTGCCATAAAGCCTATCCAAGTCTAGAAGATTCATGTCCTTGGATTCCCTGATGGCTGTTGTCTTAAGATCCCATGATATGGGAAGGGCTCTCATGAACTTTCTGTTCACATCCTTGTTAGCATAAGCCTTCCCATATAATCTCAGGTCATTTACCAACCTGTTAAATCTGCCGAACATTTTAGTGAGTGTTTCACCATTCTTCATTGTGAACCACTCATACTGTTGTGTCAACAACTGCAGTTTATTTTCCCTCACTTCCTCAGTACCATCACAAAGGATTTGTATGGTATCCCATATAGATTTAGACGTGGTAAGATTCATGATACTATTCAACATATCATCGTCTAAACCATTATATAAGATCCCAGTGACTTTAAGATCCTTTTTCACCTTTTCTCTTTCCTCTATCGTCATTTCGTCAATTGTCTTTGGGACAAGCTTTTCAGGAATACTAACTCCATTAACGACTTCGATAGGAATGAGCTTCTTGGGAACGTGAGGTCCTTCTTCTAAAATCTGCAAATATTCATCATCAATAGCTCTAAGATGAACTATCATTCTTTGTCTCCAGAAGAAGTATTTGCCCTTTCCAACATAGGGACCTTACTGTTTCCAGCTTTGTTGGCCATAGATAATGATCGATTTTAGCAAGTGAAATCTGCTAAGAGGCTCTGATACCAATTGTTAGTGCAATATAAACACAAGTGTTTGTAGAAGGAGGGGAATGAATACAAACATCTGAAACTTTTCGCTCTTTTAAACTTAAAAGTGCTTACAGGAAAACAGTTGTAACAAACAGAAAAACTAAAGAAATGAACACACGGATTCAAGTTAAAATAGTTATATTAAAACTTGGGGTTTTTCTGGAAATCTGTATAATCACAAATGTGATTTACAGCTACAAATTTCTACAAATAAAATTCACAGCTTCTCACACTCACTAGCTACTAAAACTTTTTCTGAAAAATAAATCTCTCAGGAAATATATTTCTGAGCTTCCTAGTGTTGTGTGCTTCTTTGTTTGTTTGATCTGTTGGATAGATTCAATCGCTCTCTCTTTTTTCTTTCTTTTGTAATGAGAACTCTTTTGCTTATATGTTGATCAGTTGATGAACTCACGTGCTAGTGACGTGCTGCTTTTCTCAACTTAGCCGCAAGTATGTCACATCGTAGCCCTATGTGTCAGACTGTTGCATGCTTTGTTGCTTCTTTTTCTTCCCCTGATCTGTGAGCATTTAATGCGAGAGAGTTCTCATTGGATCAAAAACAAACTTCAAGAAATATCTTTCCAGTTGATATTTCTTGCTTCTTAAACACGTTACGTTGATTTCCGTGTAAGAACTGATGACGGATGCATGTTGTCATAACGATCCACTGGCTGCCAGCCCTGATGGACTTTGATCAGTGCTTCTGGATCCCCTGATGCTTATTGACTGGATCAGGGCTTCAACCTTCACTTGAGTTTCACTCAGTGCTTCATGATCCTGATGGTTATGACTGACGGCATACACTGATGGCTTCCACTGATGTCATGTTGGACATTCTCCTGACGGGTTACCCTGATGGGTTTGCCTGACACTGACATGCCCTGAAGTGTTTCCCTGACGGATTGGTCTGCCCTCGTCATACCCTGACAGGTTTCCTTGACAGGTTCCCCTGATGGGTTCCCCCTGATGGGTTTCAATCAACGCAATTTTGTTTCGAATTTCTGATGTGCGGAATACTTTGAATGTTTACTAATAGCATCAGACATTCTTCTTCACTTTGTCAAGTCCTTTGAATGTTTCTGTTTTCTGACTTGCCTCGTGAAGTTATTGACCATCCACTGATGAATAAGTTTATCATCAGCGGTTGCAAAACTTGTGCTGATCTTAAGGTTTATAAAATACCTCAAGTATTTACAGTTTGCACAATTTATTACATAATCATCATCATCATCATTTATCTCTAACAAGATGTGTCCTTCCATTTCGCACGTGAAACATGTCCTTATTGCGGCCAACGGTCTGTTATTTTGCTGAAGTTGTTGTGGTCTTCCTTGGAGCGGGACAGCGGTGGAGTTCAAAGTCGGACAATTGGAGGAAAAGTGCCCCTGTTGGCGACACTTGAAGCAAACATCATTCCCTTTCAAGCATGGGGTTGTGCCATAGTTCTTTCCACAGTTTGCACATAGTAGCCTTCTTTGTAATGATATCAGATAATTGCTCCCTCCACTTCCTCTTTCCACTATTACTCAGATTAATATTGTTGTTATTTCTCTCTTCCTTCTTTACGCTTACACCACCAAGGTTTTGATGGCTTCCCTTATCATCTCCCTTCCTTTTATCTCCCTTCTTATTTTCTCAATTGAAATCATATACGGTCTTGTTACTCCATTCCGCGATTCTTTCTTTCTCCATAACTGCATCAAAGTTTCTTAGTTGAAAAATTGCTACCTGCCTCAAAATCCAAGGATTCAATCCTTGCTCAAATCTTCGGGCCTTTCTCTCTTCATCGTTTACCTGGTGAGGAGCATACCTCATCAGTTCATTAAACTTTGCCTCATACTCATCCACTATCATGGACCCTTGCTTCAAATTTAGAAACCTTAGTTCCATCGCATTAGAGACACTAGGGGGGTAAAATTTCTCCCTAAACCTTTGGGTGAACAGTTCCTAGGTTATTACGGTGTTTGTGTCCTTTGTAACTTTCCTTTTTGTTAACTCCATTCTCTTGGCACCTTTCCACCAGTGATTGGCTTCCTCTTTCAACATGAAAGCCGCATACTTAGTTTTGCAATCTTCTGGCACGTCTACTAAGTCGAAAGCTTTTTCGATCTCCTCTAACCAATATTGTGCTACAGTAGGTCCCCCCTTACCATCAAAAGTTGGCGGATTAATGCTTGTGAACTCTCGGATACATAGCCCACGGGTAACAGGCTTTGGGGCTGGAGGTGGTGGTGGCGCTGGCTGGTTCACAGCTACAGCTTCACGAATAATCTGAAGAAATTGAGCTAGTGGGTTGCCATTTGCATTCCCTGTAGCTTTGTTGTTGGCAAAATCCTTGTCATTAACAGGGGTCGGTGGTGGAATATGTGGGGTATTGCGATTTATCCCAACAACCTCCTCTGAGCTGTCATCCTCCACAACCACTTTGTCAGCATTATCAGCTTGGTCTTCTCTTTCTAAACGTTCCAAATTCTCAGATCTTAACAAGTTGTTATGGAGATTACTTCTCCCAGGTCTTCCTGGTCTCCTTCCTCTAACCATAATCTAGTATAATATACGCAAAGAGTTAAACATCCTTCATGAAACATTCCATTTTTATATGGCTCACGAAGTTATAACTCAATAAGGTGAAGAGCATTAAGCAACACATAAGCATTTAGATGTGTCAATATATCTTTCATTCATGTACATAGAAGACTGTCATAAACATCCTTCCCTCGTATTCTTACAACAAGCCATACATAGGTCAAAATACATTTGAATACATCTGAGATAGTCGCAACTATCCCTAGCAAAGTTCAAAATACACACAAAATAACCTCCCGTCTAAATTTTACATTCACTTCTATAACTAATCCTCCTCATCTTCCGTGTCCAAAGATCCTTCACATTCCGCCTCCCTTTCCGAATGTCTAGACTGTATACGTGTCTCCTCGATGCGGCGCACACAGTGGTTGCTCATTTGCTCCAAACGCGTCACCGTGGGATTAGCTGTTGTTGCTGCTACCATCTGTGCATGCATCTTTAATGCCAGCCGATGGTACAAGCTCTGAGTCAACCAAAAAGAAGATTGCCATGCTGATGTTGCTGTACGAAAACTAGTAATAGTGGCAGCCTGTCGTCGAACTGTCATGGTGCGAGCTGCCAAACGATAATGAACTTCTGTGTCGTAATTACGTACCATCTCGTCATGGGATGGCACTACTGCCTGTGGTGAGGATGAAGCAGGCCTCAGAGTATCACATTTCATTCGAGGAATATCTTGTGTCACAATATGGTCGCGATCAGATGGTTGGCGTATTGTGCTTTTCCATGCTGTGTGGCGAATGCACGGCCCGCGGTGAATAGTGGAAGGTCTAGCCTCCTGCATTGGCTTCATGGCGAGGCTGGAGCCTTCGTATGCTGGTGATGGTGGATGTTCGTCCAATGATGTAGGGGTGAACAGTGGAGACTCCACACTAGGCTCCTCCCCCTTTTCAGATGAAAAGTTATAAACTGGGAGATTTATTCTAGGAGAACGTGCGGGGGATCTAGAACGATCTCTAGCCATCTACATGAAACAATCCAAGTCAATAAGTCTAGACTTCTTAATAAACAACGCATGTAGTGATGTCTCTATGTGGTGGTGCCTGCATTTCAGTCTTATCTCCCTTAGCAGCTTCTACCCTTAAAATGTTCAACAACCATTGTGTCCAACATAAGTCTTAATCCTTGGCCCATTAACCTATCCTAGTACTTCAATTCTAGCATCAAATTCTTAAATTCCTCTACTGGAGTAATTCTGGGACATACCGTAGTACTCCCTACTCCTAGATGTGGTTTACGGGCAGTGTTTCCCTATGAATCACTTCTGGTCGTAACAGGCTCTGATACCATCTGTGACGAGCCCAAAATCCCTCATTGGGTCAAGGCTTCGTCAAAAGAAGGAAAAGATAACCAGACATCCATTCATATAATAATTACTGAAAGAAACATTATTAAAGAGTTATTACAACCCAATATATTACATTTTCAGCGGAAGCTAGTCTATCTCTATACTATAAAACAAAACATCACTTTCGGATCCTCTTCTTTCCTTCCTTTCTTATCGGCACTACAAAGGGTTTGCCCAACTCAGTAACCGATCATCTTTGCTTTTCCCTTGTCAGAGGGCTCAACCTTAATATTCTGTCCTGCAAGATATCAAAGTTCAACAAGAATGAGCGGTTCACGCCCAGCAAGTATATAAATAAATTTGGAAAGGCAGATCTGGAATGTTTCAAGAGATTCAATTCTGTTGAGAGGCTTGGTGAATCAATACTAATGCCTCAGAAATCTTGAAGGAATCTTCAGGATTACTGATGATAAACAATTGTGTAATCCTTCTTAAAACAAAGCATAACTTCCTTGAAGTAAAAATATCCATCGGGGCTAAAACCACTGGATCTGCTAACCATACGGTATACAGCTGGCCTAACTGTACCCGTATGATCCCTCCTTGTGTGAACGTACGTAGTCACATAAAATTCCTCTAGGTCAGGTGAAGAACAAATCAGCACCTTTCCTTTCCTCTAACCATTCATGTGGCATCACCATTTAAGGGACATAACATTCTCATTTACTGCACAGATATAATATTGAAAAATAGCTGATAGAGCAAAGCTTCTTTATATCCATACACTTTCATTCATATCATGCTAGCGGAAATTAAGGCATAGCATGCTCATTCTTAAAAACAATTGGAACATATAATCGAGTCTTGCACGCATATCGAATCAAATGATACTGCGTTAAATTGAAATAAGCATCAGATTGAATGTATACATTTGCATCAACTTGCAATAAACATAAGATTATGAATATACTTGCCTCAGTCCTTAGCACAAAATCAAACTCAAATTACTCGTGAGTGAAGATTCTGTAAATTATGCAAGTAATATTTTAATACCTTAATAAGAATTCATGAAAGAAAATATGTATATGATGTCCTTAAACTTTACTGTTTTAAAGAATAACATCATAAAATACTTTTAAGAAAATAATGTTTTATAGTCTTGATAACAGACTATGCGTCGGGGAATAATTTTCTCATTATTAAACTTGTCAGGGACTGATATCTTTAGCCATCAAAGACTAATAATATCTCATCAGAGACTAGGAAATTCCTCCATTGGAGACTAATAATTCCTTCATCAGAGACTACAGAATTTCCTTCATCAGAGACTATTGATGACGTCATCAAAGACTGAATTTAGCCTGTCGGAGACTAAGGCTGGCGTCATTAGAGACTAAACAACTCATCAGAGACTGATGACGTCATCTTAACCCTATCGGAGACTAAGGCTGACGTCATCGGGGACTAAATGGCTCACCAGAGACTGATGACGTCATCAGAGACTAAACTTTAGCCTGTCGGAGACTAAAGCTGACGTCATCCGAGAGTAAATAACCTGTCGGAGACTAATGACGTCATCGGGGACTAAACTTTAGCCTGTCGGAGACTAAAGCTGACGTCATCCTCAGAGATTAACAGAATATCTCATCAGAGATTACGAAGATCTCGTCAGAGACTAAGAGCATCTCATTATAGATTAACATCATCCCGTTAGAGATTAACATCATCTCATTAGAGATTAACATTAGAGCTTGCTTCTGCTACGATGGAAGACCTATCATGCTCAAACTCAACCTATGATGTCTCATAAAGATACAAAGAATATTAATCTTAGCATAAATCTTTTATACTATGCATAAAAGAACTAGGTAGAGCTCCAGGTTCTTACCTCTTCGTTCTTAAGAGCGAGATCAAAGCTGGTCTAAGAATAATTCTTCCAAAAGAAGAACTTGGAAATTTATGGAGATGATATATTTAAGCGAAACTCTTTAAAAGAGAAATTTTCGTAAAAGAGTTAAAATTTCATCACGAATGAGGTATATATAGAGTTCAAGAGCAGTGAACTAAGGTTACGCATTAGAATAAAACGATTAGTTAATTTGGGCAGTAAAACGGCTATTCATCATGATTTCTTGGTAGCAACCAGCTACTGTCCTACATGCATGAAAACTTAGCCACCTAAATAGTTTCTAATCAAACACGTAATCACAAATCCCACATAACCCTCTCCTCTTCCTCCATGTTGTTCAATATAATCTTATATGGGGTCTGCTAATCCCCTTTTTGATACCTTTTTAAGGAACGTAACCTCATTATCATGGATATCATATCATCACAACAATTTTCATTGTAGATATGATTTTATCATTCATATTTAAAAAGACTAACCTCCATGTAAAAATATAATAACACAAAATAAATTATTTCTTATTATAAAATGCATTTAAAATTTTTCGGGTTCTCACACTGGCCACTGGGGCAAAAGTCTCATCAAAGTCAATCCCTTCCTCTTGAAGATATCCCTTTGCCACCAGTCTTGCTTTGTTTCTTTTAACAATGCTAGCTTCATCCATCTTGTTTCTCAATACCCACTTGGTACCTATTATAATTCTATCTTTGGGTTTAGGCACCAGCTTCCATATTTGAT
Source organism: Centella asiatica (assembly GCA_014636745.2). Classification (NCBI taxonomy): domain Eukaryota; kingdom Viridiplantae; phylum Streptophyta; class Magnoliopsida; order Apiales; family Apiaceae; genus Centella; species Centella asiatica. The sequence continues at coordinate 11,395,684 of CM025780.1, read as the reverse complement.
TTCTTTCAAATTGATTTAGCTATTTCTACATAGCCATGATCCATTCTACATCTTGAAGGGCTTCTTCAAATTTCTTTAGCTCAATTTGTGAAAGAAAACAAACATATAGGCATTCATTAGATGTAGTTTTTCTTGTTTGTATTTTTTGGTTTGGATCACCAGTGATTAAATCTATTGTGTGACTCCTAGACCATTTGGGCTTAGAAATGTATCTTGATGAGCTTGCATAATCATCATCTCCTCCCCCTAAGTCTATGCTACTAGCTTTTGAGAAAACTCCCCCTGAATTTATGCTTAAATCAGAGTTAAAGTTATCCCCTGATGGTGCATTCCCTGATAGATTATCCCCTGATGGTGCATTCCCTGATAGATTACCCCCTGATGGAGTATTCCCTAACCCGTTGTCTAGGATGTTAACTCCATCCCCTGAAGGGGCTTCTTGGTTGTTTGGATTGACGTCAGGGATGATTAATTTTTCCATTGATGCACTCATCAGCTTCATTCTCTTGATAATCAGAATCATCTTCATTTTCAAATCTAAGCTCTTCATGAAAACTAGGGTCTTCAAGTCCAGAAATCTCTTGATCATCAAAAGCTACATGTATAGACTCCATCACCACCTGGAGTCTCTTGTTGTAAACCCTGTAGGCATTTGATGCCAGGGAGTACCTTAGGAAAATAGCTTCATTAGTCTTTGAGTCAAATTTTCCTAAGTTCTCAACAAAGTTCCTTAATATAAAGCATTTGCATCCAAAAACATGTAGGAACTTATTGTTTGGTTTCCTCCCTATCATTAGCTCATATGATGTCTTATTGTGAGTCTTGTTGATCAAAGACCTATTTTGAGTGAAGCAAGCAGTGGAAATTGCCTCAACCCAAAAGTAGGTAGGAAATTTTGCCTCTGCTAACATTGTCCTAACAGCTTCTATCAGGGTTCTATTCTTCCTTTCTACTACACCATTTTATTGAGGAGTTCTTGGAGCAGAAAATGTATGATTGATGTCTTTCTCAACACAGAATCCATCAACAACTGCATTCTTGAATTCAGTCCCATTGTCTGTCCTCAAAATTCTAACCACTGACCCTGACTTAGTTTCCACTTTCTTTATATGGTCAATGGTTTGTTGAGGTACTTCAGTTTTGGCATGTTGAAACTTGACCCAAGTATATCTGGTGTAGCCATCTACAATGACCAATGCAAATCTTTTATTTGATACTGACATTATGTTGACAGGACCAAATAGATCCATATGAAGCAATTGAATTGGATCCTTGATCATTATGGCTTCCTTGCTGACAAAGGATGATTTCCTTTGTTTCCTTTTTTACCAAGCTGAACATAACCCTTCTTGAATGAATTCCACTTGAGGTAGTCCAGTTACCAACTCTCTCTTCACCAAATCATTGATAGTTCTGTAGTTTAGGTGAGAGAGCTTCTTGTGCCACAGTCTGCTCCCATCAGGGGTTTCCTTGCTGTAGAAACATGACTCTCCATTCACTAACTTAAAATCAACAATGTAGAGATCTCCTTTCCTAATCCCTGATAAGACCAGCTTCTCATCACTTTCTTTTGAGATTAAGCACTGATCCCCTTTGAAAGTAATAATGAATCCTTTATCACATAGTTGACTTATGCTTAATAGATTGTGCTTTAGCCCATCAACAAGTGCTACATCTTCAAATGAGACATCCCTATTCGCTACTTTGCCATAACCAAGAGTTAGTCCTTTGTTGTTGTCACCTCATTAGACCAACAATCCCATTGAACTCTGTGAGCAAGGCTTTGTTTCCTATCATGTGTTTTGAGTAGCCACTGTCTAGAAACCAGGTTTGTCTGCCTTTGACTTTTCCCTGCACATAAAGAACATTTAATTTGTTTTTGGTACCCAAGTGGATTTGGGTCCTTTAGGTTTAGTCACAGTTAATGGTAAAACAACTTTTTCATTGCTTATGACTTTTGGTTTAGGCAATATACACACTTTCTCCTTTTTAGGAGCTTTATTATATACTTTAGATTTATCAACAGATTTATTAACTTTACCCTTAAGGGTGCATGCTTGAGCAGTTGGTAAATCATCAGCATATAAAATTGTACCAGTTAAAATCTATGGTTTTTCCTTGCATTGAAAAGATAAATGATTATTGCTACCACAATTCCATCAGACTTTCCTAGGGGCTTCTTGAATAGGGGTGTAGTTACTAGCTTTGTTTACACCTAATTTTTCGTTCCTATTCTTTTTCTTATCCCCTGTCAGACCTTTATCCCTTGACGGGCTTCGTTGGCCTGATGCACTCTTATCCCTTAATGACTGTGTATCCACTGATGCAGAGTCTTGTTCCTTCTTGAATGGGGGTTTGAGTGCTTTGACAACAACAGGTTTCTTGCCACTCCCACCACTTGTGGAAGCTTCACTTATCGGGAAAACCTTTTTCTAGCTTTGTTACAGCCTTTATAAACTTGATAGGTTGTATAGGCCTTTTTCCAAAGCTAGATACATTTTCAACCTTAACAGAAGGTTGTTTCACTTGAGTCTCCTCATAGCCTAAAACAGATTTATTATTTGATTTCTTACTGCTTAATGGATCATCTAGTTTCTTGCTTGACTCATTCAACCTCTTTATGACCTTTCTTTCTTCCTTCAAAAGCTTATAGGTCCATTTTTCTCTCTTTATGGCACAGTCAAGAAGGTTCCTAGTCTTACAGAGTTCTTTTTCAAGATTCTCAAGTCTTGTAAGTTCTGATTCTAACAGAGCATTTCTAATAGTTAAATGTTCATTGATTTTCTTTACTCTTTCAGTCTCAGTTACAACACTTCTTAAAGTGTCATAAAGATCTCTTATCTCACAAGTCATTTCCGTAACAGTTTTAACATAATCAGTTTTTGATATGTTAAAGGAAATTTTGAGACTTACTTGTGAGCTGCTACTGTTTGTGGATGAGGCCATCAGAGCTAGGTTGACATATTCCTCAGTGTCTTCTTCTTCTAAGTCAGCCCAGTCCTTTCCCTCTGCAATATAAGCTTTTCCCTTCTTGTTGGCGTGAAGAAGGTCAAAGTATTTCTTCTTGTAGTCCACTTCGACTTCCTTTCCTTTGGGTTCACCTTCCTTTGAGGCCTTGCGGCACTCATTTGCCAAGCGGCCCATCTCATTGCATTTGTAGCACTTTATTCTTGATTTATTAATAAATTTGTTTGTGCTACTAGGTTTCCTTGCTGAAAATCTTTTTGATCCAGATAGCTTTTAGAATTTCAGCTTGGAAAACCTTTTTGCAAGAAAGGCCATGGTTTCATGCATCTTTTCTAACTCTTTAGGAGTGTACTCTGTCCCTTTCGAGTCAGCTTCATAGTCCCCTTCTTCTTCAACATCTCCTGACTGCTGCTTCATCAAGACACTTGGTTTTGCTTCAACTTTGTCCTTCTTGGCAGCCATTAGAGCTACAGATTTAAGTTTTTTGGTATCCTCAGACATTTCTGATCTTTGTTGAACATTCAGTTCATATGTCTTGAGACTACCATAGAGCCTATCCAAGTCTAAGAGATTCATGTCCTTGGATTCTCTGATGGCTATTGTCTTCAGATCCCATGATATGAGAAGTGCCCTCATGAACTTTCTATTCACATCTTTGTTGGCATAGGTCTTCCCATATATCCTCAGGTCATTTACCAACCTGTTAAATATGTCAAACATTTCAGTAAGTGATTTACCATTTTTCATTGTGAACCACTCATACTATTGTGTTAACAGCTGCAGTTTATTTTCCCTCACATCTTCAGTACCATCACATAAGATCTGGATAGTATCCCATATAGACTTCGACATTGTAAGATTCATGATACTATTTAGCATATCGTCGTCTAAGCTATTATACAAATACTTGTGACTTTTAGATCTTTCTTCACCTCATCTCTTTCCTCTGGAGTTATCTCCTCAGTAGTCTTTGAGACTAATCTTTCAGGACAGTGACTCCATTCACTACTTCTTAAGCAATGAGCTTCTTTGGTACGTGAGGGCTTTCTTCTAGAATATGTAAGTATTCATCATTGATTGTTCTTAGATGAACTATCATGGGTTGTCTCCAGAAGAAGTACTTTCCCCTTTCCAACATGGGGACATTACTATTTCCAGTTTGTTGGCCATTGTTCAAGATCTGTTAGCAAGTGTAATATGCTAGTAGGTTCTGATATCAATTGTCAGAACAAAATAAGCTCAAGTGTTTGTAGAAGGGGGGTTGAATACAAACACTACAAACTTTTTACTCTTTTAAAACTTGTTTAACACAGGCTGTAATAGCTACCAAAACCAGAAAAACTTTAACGAAATTAAGATGAATACACAAGCCTTCAAGTTAAAATAGCTGTATTAAAACTTGGTGTTTTTTGGAAATATGTTGAATCACAATCATGATTAACAACTACAAATCTGTATTAAGATACAGCTTCTCAGTAATAAATTATAGCTTCTTTTTCACTCTATTACAAGCTGGGTTTTTCTTTGAATATCTCTCAAGATCTATTACAAGGTTTCCTTCTAGTGTTTCAGTGTTGTGGCTTGCTTGCTTCATTTTTCGTGTAACAACTCTTTCTGTATGTATAGCAGATTAATTAGTTGGTGAACCCACGTGCTAGACATGCTTCAAGTTTCAACACAGCCGCAGTATGTCACATCAAGGTCCTTTAGGAGTGGTGTGTCAGACTGTTGCTTGCTTTTGTTGCTTCTTTTTCATCCCCTGTTAGGTTTTATTAACATTTGATGATGAATGTCTTTAGAATACTTAGGAATACAAATGTATAGAAAAGTGTTGGTTTGTAACACTTTAGTTTTGTAGCTAGCAGTAGTATCTCTTGGTTGTAATTTAGTCATTTTAATAAAGAGATAGATTCATTTTACTTGTATGTACTGCTGGAATACTTGTTGAGTCTGTTCAACAAGTTGTTTTAAGTTAATTAGTCTTTCGGAGATTAAATTTGGCTTGTCGGAGATTAAGGGAAAAGTCCATCAGAGATTAAAGTTTTGTTCATCAGAGATTGGAATTTGCCCATCGGAGATTGAAGAAATCCTTCATCGGAGATTAAAGATTTGTTCATCGGAGATTGAAGGATTGATCATCGGAGATTAAAGCTTACGTCATCGGAGATTGTAATTAAAGAGTCAGAGATTAAAGCTGACGTCATCAGAGAATAACACAATACTTCGGAGATTAAAAGCTGACGTCACCAGAGACTAAAGCCAAAGCATCGGAGATTACTCGAAGTGATCAGGGGCTAATTAAAGAAGCTATCGGAGATTAGTCGAGGACTTAATCGCTGATGGAGTTAGAGTTCAAATCAAAGAAGAAAAGTCTTCCATGAACACGTAGACTTTATTGAAGACGTAGCTGACAAGGAAACTTGTTAGAAATCTTTCAATTGGAAAGATTGTATTTGATTTGAATTAGGAAGCTAGGTTTTTGTAAACTTAGTTTTAGAAGCTGTAATTATAAATTACAGAATTGTAATTCGAAGCTGTGTATGTCTGTATAGCATAGAGAATTGAAAGGGTTGTATTATCTCTATATACACAGAATAGAAGCTGACGATCAAAGCTTGTTTTGATTGTTAGAAAACTTGTAATCAATTGTTAAATCAATAAAAGCAATTGTTTATAAAGTTTTGATCTTGTTCTTTATATTCCGCAGAAAGTCAATTTCTTAAAGAACAGGAATTCGAAAAAGTTGTAAGAACTTGTATTCAACCCCCCTTCTACAAGTTCTAGGCCATCTTACTGGGAAAACAATTGGTATCAGAGCCTTTAATTGAAAATACTCAATTAACAAGATTCTGAGATGGCCAACAACGAAGAAGCAAGCAGCTCTAACATGATTGCGTATAATGGAGGACGTGATGGTGGAACCAGGATCCCTATTCTAAAAAGGGATGAATATCCAATGTGGAAACAAAAGATGTATATGCACTTGAGAGCAACAGATCCAGATTACATAGATAGGATTGAGAAGGGTCCTTATCTACCCAGGAAGTTTATTCCTGCAAAAACTGTCGAAGGATCTATTGTCGCAGAGCACTTTGTACTTGCACCAGAAAGTGATTATACCAACGAGGACAAGTTACAAGTGTTGAAAGATGCTAAAGTTATGAACATACTCTATAATGGAATAGACAAACATATGTTCAATAGCATCATCAATTGCACGACATCTAAACAAGTCTGGGACACTATCAAGGTCCTATGTGAGGGGACTGATCAAGTCAGAAAGAACAGACGTTCACTGTTGACTCAACAGTATGAATTCTTTCAAGCAAAGCCTAATGAACCAATCACGTCAATCTATGACAGGTTCAATTCTTTGCTTAATGACTTGACCATACTTGGTAAGACATATGATAATGAAGATATCAATACCAAGTTCATGAGAGCTCTCCCTCCTAGCTGGGATCCAAAGACTACTGCAGTTAGGGAGGCTCATGATATGGAAACCCTCACATTGGATAGGCTCTACGGAAACTTAAAGACGTATGAACTTGAAGTAGAGCAAAGACAACGCATGCATGGAAGAGAGAAAGGAGCTGCGTTGATGGTTGAGACAAACAAGTCTCAAGAGAAGCTTGATGATGAATCCTCTAATGCTAGCTCGACTGATAATGAGGATGAACTGGATACCGATGATGACATGGAGGAATTCATGGCATTCATGGTTAAACAGTTTAAGAAATTTAGGGCTAGCAGAAAAGGAAGGAAGTCATCAAGGAAGCCTAACCCTAAGCGTGAAGGTCAAAAAGTCACCTTCGACTTAAAGAAGATTCGATGCTATAATTGCGATGGATTAGGGCACTTTGCCAATGAGTGCAAGAAGCCTAGATCTAATGATAGATCTAAGGATGAAAAATCAAGGAAGGACTTTGCTGACAAGAAGGTCAAATCCAAGAGCAAAGCCTTGATTACTGAGGGAAAAGATTGGATTGACAGCGATTCTGATGAAGAAGTTGTCAACTTTGCCCTAATGGCTCGTAGTGACGAGTCCAGTGACTTTACAAAGGTATGTGATGCAAATCAGAATTTTAATGTGCTTAATTTACTTGATACATCTAGCATTGAAAGCATGCAAAAAGATATGTCTGATTTGCATATCAGTTTTAGATCATTAACTCTAGAGCATACCAATGTAAAAGAATCACGTGACAATCTCTTAAAAAGAAATAAGTTTCTTGAAGAGAGATTGGCACAGTTTGATACAATCAAGTCTGATCTAAACAAAGCACATCACATGATTGATGCTTTGAAAAAGAGGGAATACTACTTAGTAGAGCAACTTGAAATTGCTCAAGCTAAGATTAAACAGTGGAATACTTCCTCTAAAAAGTTATCTGACTTGGTAGGGTATCAAACAATAGGTCAAAAATCTGGACTAGGTTATGATGAAAATCTTGATAGTAGTTCAGATTTAATTGATCATAATGAAGCTGTTGAGTCCACAACTGAAAAGCCAAAATCTGTAAGAAAAATTAACTTTGTATCTCCTGTCCATGAACCCAAAGTTATTAATATCGAAAATCAACAAAATACTGCAAAAACAAGTTTTAATCAAAAGACAGTAAATATTGTTGAAAAGAATGAAAATAAACTTTTAAACATTGGGTTTATGACAAAGAAACAGTTAATAAAGAAATTGGAAACTGTTCCAATACAAAAGGTTGAAAAAGTTGTGGAATCAAACAGAAGAAAGAAAAATAGGAATGGCAAGTTAGGCATTAACAAATATACCAACTATGCTTCAATGCCTGATGCTCCTAGAAAAATATGTCATGTATGTGGTAATCCAAACCACATAGCTATGCACTGTAGGAGCAGAAATAAAATTCCTATGATTGAGACTGCTAACTCAAAGACAATAAAAGATAAATCACCTGTAAAAAGGTCAAGTAATCTTTGCATAGAAAATAATAAATCAAAGTCAAGTAGTCTCACAAACAGTGGAAGCAAGACTGTAAATTGCCCAATTAAAATCAAACATGAAAAGAGGCAATCGACTTATTCTGAGTCAAGTCTTGAAACTGCAGCTAGTGAGAAAGGACTCAAGAAGATTTGGGTCCCAAAAATCTCAAACTAGTTCTCTCTACTGTGCAGGGCAAAAAGAAGAAATCATGGTACTTGGACAGTGGTTGTTCAAGGCACATGACTGGAGATAAGTCCCTGCTAAAACAGTATGAAGAGAGAAGTGGCCCAAGAGTCACTTTTGGAGATGACAGCAAAGGCCATACAAGAGGATATGGATCTGTTGAACATGGTGATGTCATCTTCACAGAAGTAGCACTGGTTGACGGCTTAAAGCACAATCTACTAAGTGTGAGTCAACTATGTGATAAAGGATTCAATGTCACTTTTAAAGAAGATCAATGCTTAGTGAGTGACAAAGAATCAGGGACTGTGATTTTGACAGGAAAAAGAAAAGGGAATTTGTACATTGCAAATCTCATTTCTTCAACTGATCAAATCACATGTCTATATAGCAAAGCTTCAACTGATGAGAGTTGGCTTTGGCATAAGAAGCTTTCCCACTTAAATTTCAAGAATATCAATAGTCTTGTGAGGAAAGGATTGGTAGCTGGCATTCCACAATTGGAATTTACACAAGATGGATTGTGTGATGCATGCCAGAAAGGAAAGCAAAGAAGTGTATCATTCAAAAACAAACCAGCAACATCAATCACTGACCCTTTACAACTTCTCCATATGGATTTGTTTGGTCAAGTGAATGTGATGTCTATCTTAAGGAATAGATATGCACTGGTAATTGTTGATGATCACACAAGGTATACTTGGGTAAAATACCTCTTTGCAAAAGATGAAGCTGCTCAGTTAATTATTGATCATGTCAAGAAAATAGAAACTGAGTCAGGTAAAACAGTGAGGGTAATAAGAAGTGACAGAGGAACAGAATTCAAAAATTCCCAAGTAATTGAATTCTGCACTGAGAAAGGAATTACTCATCAATTCTCTGCACCTAGAACCCCTCAACAAAATGGAGTTGTTGAGAGGAAAAATAGAACCCTCATTGAAGCAGCAAGGACCATGTTGCAAGAGGCTAAGCTTCCCACCTATTTTTGGGAGGAAGCTATAAGCACTTCATGTTTTACACAAAACAGGTCCTTGATAAACAAATCATACAACAAAACACCTTATGAATTGATGACTGGGAGAAAACCAACTCTCAAGTTTTTACATGTGTTTGGTTGTAAGTGCTTTGTACTGAGAGATTCATCAGAGACAAGAGGAAAATTTGACAATAAGTCTGATGAAGCAATCTTCTTAGGTTATTCTCTGTCAAGCAAAGCATACAGAGTTTATAACTTAAGAACCAAGGTCATTGTGGAATCCATTCAAGTTGCATTTGATGATAGAAAGATTCCAGGAATGCTTGGTCAAGGATTGCATGAACCTCTCAGTTTTGAGAATGAATTGGATGCATGGGAATATCCAACAGAGAATGCTGAAAATCCCCAAAATAACAGTGATTCCTCTTTAATTGAGGGGGAGTTGACTGTTGTGCATGAAGTACCAAGGACTGATGTATTATCAGAGACTAGAGTACTGGAACAAAATGGAACACAAGTCACTGATGACATTAATTCTCCATCGGAGACTAATGATACATCAGAGACTAGTATCCCTGATGCACACACAGAGACTATTGAGATATCTAACTCAGGGGGAGTTAATGAAGAAGAGATCAATAGTTTAGGGGGAGCAAACTCTGCTCATGAAGCTGGATTGAATCTTATCAATCTAGAAAATGAAGCCTCTAGTTCAAGATCAAATCTACCAAAACCTAGACCATGGTTGAGAGACCACACAACAGATTTGATCATTGGAAATATTGAGGATGGAGTTAGGACTAGAAGTGCAACACAAAATGAATGTTTGTACCTCAGTTTTCTATCAAAGATTGAACCAAAGAGAATTGAGGAAGCACTTCAAGATCCTGATTGGATAATTGCCATGCAAGAAGAATTAAACCAATTTGTTAGAAACAAAGTCTGGAGACTGGTACCCAAACCAAGGAACAGATCTATAATAGGTGCCAAGTGGGTCTTCAGAAACAAATTGGATGAAGCTGGTACAATAACAAGGAACAAAGCAAGACTGGTTGCAAAAGGATATTCTCAAGAAGAAGGAATAGATTATGATGAAACTTTTGCACCAGTAGCAAGACTTGAAGCAATCAGAATATTCCTGGCATATGCAGCCTACAAGAACTTCAAGGTGTACCAGATGGATGTCAAAAGTGCTTTCTTAAATGGAAAATTGGAAGAGGAAGTCTATGTTTGCCAACCCCCAGGTTTCATAGATTCCAAATTTCCAAATCATGTCTACAAATTAGACAAAGCACTTTATGGCTTGAAACAAGCACCAAGAGCCTGGTATGATACTCTATCCCAGTTTTTACTTGAAAAGAAATTTAATAGAGGTATCATAGATAAAACTTTATTTTATAGAAAGCAAGGCTCTGATATTATTTTGGTGCAAATATATGTAGATGATATTATATTTGGGTCTACGAATGAGAAACTTTGTGAAAAATTCTCAAAACTTATGCAGTCTAGATATGAAATGAGTATGATGGGAGAATTAACATTTTTCTTAGGTTTGCAAATAAAACAATCAACTGATGGAATATTTATCAGTCAGTCCAAGTATGTCAAGGACTTATTGAGAAAATATGACTTAGTTGATTGTGCATCTGCAAGAACACCCATGCCTACTTCCACTAAACTAGATAAGGATTTAAAAGGAAAGAAAATTGATATTACTAGTTATAGAGGAATGATAGGCTCTCTTTTATATCTAACTGCAAGTAGACCTGATATAATGTTTTCAACATGTCTATGTGCTAGATTTCAAGCTGACCCTAGAGAGTCACATTTGATTGCTGTAAAAAGAATACTCAGATATCTAAAGGGTACCCCAAATCTTGGATTATGGTATCCCAAAGAATCTGATTTTAAACTAATTGGTTATTCAGATGCTGATTATGCAGGGTGTAAGCTTGACAGGAAAAGCACAAGTGGAAGCTGCCAACTTCTTGGAGGCAGACTTGTTTCTTGGTTTAGCAAGAAACAAAATTCAGTTTCTACTTCAACAGCAGAAGCTGAATACATCGCAGCTGGGAGTTGCTGTGCTCAAATCTTATGGATTAAGAATCAACTCCTAGATTATGGTATGACACTATCCAAAATCCCAATTTATTGTGATAACACTAGTGCCATAGCCATAACTGAAAATCCAGTGCAACACTCAAGAACTAAACACATAGATATAAGATATCACTTCATTAGGGAACATGTTAGTGAAGGAAATATTGAATTGCACTGGGTTACAACTGATAAACAACTTGCAGATATTTTTACAAAACCTTTAGATGAATCTACATTTAACAGACTAGTTTCTGAACTAGGAATGTTGAATTATGGTTCTAAAAATTAAAGTTTTAACTTTCAAGTTGTTTAACAGTTGCATGAAGCTAGAATAATTAAATTTCTGGGTTGAAGCTGTTCTTAATTGAACAGATTTTTCAGAAGCTAGAATTAAATTTCTAGATTGTAGCTGTTCTTAATTGAACAGATTTTTAAGAAGCTAGAATTAAATTTCTGGATTGTAGCTGTTTTTAAATTAAACAGATTTTTGATGAAACTAGAATAATTAATTCTGAAAAAAAGAAAGTGTTTTAAATTTGATAAAACAGAAAAATGTAGCTAACAATCATCAAAATGATTGTTGGAAAATGTGTTTTTATCCCTGATGTGTAAAAAGGTTAGTCTCCGACTAATCAAAATAACAACATCAGAGATTGACCCTAATCCCCGATGAATACATTTACTTCATCAGAGATTACATTTAATCCCCGATAAATAACTTCATCCGAGATTACGATTAATCCCCGATGAGTAATTTCATCAGAGATTAATTTAATCCCCGATGAGTAAATTCATCAGAGATTATTTTAATCCCCGATGAGTTACTTCATCAGAGATTACTATTAATCCCCGATGAGTAATTTCATCAGAGATTAATTTAATCCCCGATGAGTAAATTCATCAGAGATTATTTTAATCCCCGATGAGTTACTTCATCAGAGATTACGATTAATCCCCGATGAGTAATTTCATCAGAGATTAATTTAATCCCCGATGAGTAAATTCATCAGAGATTATTTTAATCCCCGATAAGTTATTTCATCAGAGATTAAATTATTCTCCGATGAGTAATTACTTCATCAGAGACTAATCGGGTCAATCTCGTATCAAAAGGATACATCAGAGATTAGGGCAATCTCTGAAAAAGGGTAAATTGGTAGTTACCCTTGATGCTTGAATAGCAATCGTTGCTTATACTTTAATAAACGTAAGTTCAAAAACGTTTGCAATTACAAGTATCAAACTCTGCAAATTAGATTTCTCTCTGCACATTCTCTGCAATTTAATCTCTTGTCGAGCTTTCTTCACAAAGTTTACAGATCTCTTCAATGGCGGCCAAAACAGTGTGCTTCACAGTTGGTGAGTTCGTTTTCATAAAGACTAACCATGCAGGGGTGGCTAACAAGTATGAATTTGAAGCAAAGTACTACCCTGTTGTGGATTTCCTAAAGAACTCTCCACTACAACACGCCATCTATGACACTCCCATCCAAGCTGCAGAAGTCATTACAACCATGTGGAGCACTGCATCAATCACTGATGAAAGCGATGACTCTCCACAGGTAAGTTTCAGGTATGAAAACACTGACTATACTATTACTCATGCCACAGTTAATAATGCACTTCATTTACCCGTAAGGGAAAACTATGATCCTCTTGCCTCTGATGAAGAACTTATAGGTATGTTTAAGGAATTAAACTATAATACTGAAATAAGTTCTGTTGGGACCATCACACGTCCCCATCTTAGGCCAGAGTGGTCATTGTTCTTTGACATTATAACTAAAACTTTTACTTCTAAATGCAGTGGATATGATGCCATCACCACTATTTCACAACAAATTGCATATAGTGTATTGTATGATAGGCATATAAACGTAGGGCTTTTGATTTTGCAAAACTTGATGGACAAACTTAAAACTGGTGATAAAAATAAAATTTATTATGCTAGGTTTTTGATGATGATTGCATATCATTTAATTCCTAACCTTAATATCACTGGTATGCAAGTTGTGCCTCCTGTTTTGCAGACAAAACGAGTAGTAAGTGATTTAAAGGAATATGCGGCAAAGGTAAATGTACCTTTATTCTATCCTACTGTCATGAGAAACACTCTCATTGACACTCTACCAACCACATATTCTTTACAATTCTTTGGGGATACCACACAAACACCATCTAATCCCCCAACAACTTCACAATCACAATCTAAAGCCCCCTCCACAGTCTCCCAAAAGACTGTGGCTGTAAAAACCAGAAAAGTCACAAAGCTCCCAATAAAAAGAAAAATAATTGAGGGAGTAAGTGAGGATGAGGGAGAACCAGAAGCTGAAGTTCCACTTCAGAGAAAGAAGAGAGTTATAACCCAAAGCCAAAAGCAATCCATTGCTTCCCAAAAGGCAATGGAGGTTATAAAGAAAGACAGCAATCTGTTTATGTCCTCCCAAAAGGACATTAACATTGAAGAAAGTCCTCAACCAGGGACATCTGTTACAGAGTCTGCACAAATTAAGACTAAGAGAGATCAAATACAAGAAAAGAGTGACACAAGGAGTGCACCCACAGAGTCATCTATTGATGTTCCTCAAATTTTTGCCCTTGAGGAACAGCCAACACTCCACACTGTACATTCTTCTCCTTTTTCTCCCATTCTTGATTCTTTTAATGTAAATATAATTGATTCTCTTGATTTTTCCAAAGAGGAGCCAATACTCGAGCCCAGCTCTCACATATCTTCCATGGATAGATCCCTAGCCCGAGATACACAAAGGGAACCCCCTATCCATGCTGTCACAAGTACTTCTCAACCCCCCATTTCTGTAGGAATGAGTGCACTTTCCCAAAAGAGTGAGGATGAGAGAATAATTAGTGAGAGTCAGACTCCTGATCTGGAAAAAGGAGAAAATATTAATATACAAGAGAGTCAAGCTTTAGAAAGCTTGGAAAAAGGAGAGATTGAGAAGCTGGGTGCCCAACCCCAGGCAAAAGGAGAGGGTGTGAGCAAGGATGAGATCCTTGAAGAAAAGAAAAGAGAGAAATTCTCAACAGGTGAATTTTTCAAACCTGTGGCTCCCTCCACCCAAATCCAAACAGAAGCTCCAACTTCCTCTCCTTCAACAAGAGAAATTGGAGGAAGCTCTAGTGCAGTGGCTGAAAACTTGCAAGTCATTTCAGAGATGTCAAATGCTGACTATGAAGAATTGTTAAATCTTCAACAGAGGCAAGATCAAATCTCTGCATTAAAAGTAAGGATGGAGAGTGCACCTGCACCTGAGGAGGAATCTGAAGAAGCCAGTAATGTTGATGAATGGCTTGATGCAAGCTTTGTCAACACTCTGGAGGATGCAGCTGCTCTCTACCGACAGGACTATGTGACCAACATAGGGTCCACAGCAGCTGTTCCTACTCCAAAAGAAATAGTCGAAGAAATAACTAATGTGGACAGAAAGAATGCCAAATTTCATCATTTCTTGGCTACTGGTATACAGGATGCAGTGAAAGAAATTCTGAAACAGATGGAGACAGAGACAGAAAAAATAAGAGGAAGCTATGAAGGCCACTTGCCCAGAAGGATTGTCAAGCAAATAGACTTAATGATTCAGGATAAGGTCAACAATGACAAAAAGATTAAAGCACTGGAAACCAAAGTTGATATCCTTATCCAGAAACAAGACAACCTGGAAAAATTATTGATGAAATGTCTACCTCAACTGGCCACCTCCTCCACCTCCAAAGATGATGATATCAAAAAGGGGGAGAGTGTTCCTACATTACCACAACAACCTACATATACATATGCTGAACTCAAGGCAGCACAAGATCGTCTTGAGTCTAGATTTTTTAATCAATCAATTCCACTTCCACCTCCAAGCCAAACTCCACTGCAAACTTCCTCTTCTACCCAACAAACTGAAGCAGGCTCAAGCACTTCCAGAGACAAAGGCAAAGGTGTTATGGTCAAAGAACCAGAAATTCAACAACCAGCACAGCCTAGGTTAATGGGGGATGCAATAAGAGCTGGGAGGATCTTCAAGCCTGTTGAATTGGAAGTTGAAGGGGGAGTTATTCTAGTTGCTCCTCAAGATCCAAGGATTGAAGAATCTGATTTCTTGGTTGCCCAACAACTTCAAGAACAGATTGACAAAGAGGAAAAGGAGGCATTAGCTAATGAGGAGAAAGAGAATGAAGTAAAGAAAAGGGCTGAAGTAAAGAAACCAACTGTCAAGTTGACTCCTGCAAAGAAGGCAGCATTGACAAGGAAGAGAAATAAGGAGATGGAACAGGATGAAAAACACTCAAGAAGGAAGCCTTTAGCTCAGAATCCTGCAAAAGAAAATACTATAATTCCTGTATCAGAAATTCTTAAACCTCAACCAATTTCTTCAGTGAAACCTCTCATGGTCAGTGCATCAAGTAAAATATCTGCAGTACGAGAACCACCATTGAGCTTCAAAGGAAAATTATATTTGGTGGAATCTGAACCACTTGGAATATGGTATGAAAATATTCATGACCATAAGATCTTCTTTCAATATGACAGAGATCTAGATCGATTAACAGAGAGGAATGTTGAAGACTTTATAAGACTGTTAAGAAATGCAGAAGGACCAAGTGAGGTGGAATTGAAGAGGCTATTTGAGGAAAGGTTGAAGTATTTCAAGGAATTGAAAAGGAGGAAGTGAACAAATAAAAGTTGTGTGAATGTTGAGGTAAATAATTAATTGAAGCCAGTCATAGACTTGGAGAAGCTGAATAAATATTCAGGTAGCCAGGATTTATTCTTGGAGTAGCTGAGTGTAATACTCAGAGAAGCTGGGTAAATTATCCAGGGGGAGAGAAGCTGAATGATAGATCGAAGATCTAAAGTTCAGGTACATTTGTATCATTTATTATTCTTTATTCTTTTTCTAAGT
>CM025780.1:11299928-11366288 GCA_014636745.2 Centella asiatica | reverse complement strand
TTATATTATAACTCAAGGTTTTTCTGGAAATCTGTATAATCACAAATGTGATTTACAGCTACAAATTCTGTGAATAAAGTTCACAGCTTCTCACACTCACTAGCTTCTAATATTCTCTTAAATATCTCTTTCAAGATCTATTGCAAAGCTTCTCTCTAGTGTTTTGTGCTTCAGTGTTTGTTTGATCTGTTGGATGGATTCAATCAATTGTTATTTGTGTAATGAGAGCTCCGTTGCTTATATATCAATCAGTGGGTTGAAATCACGTTCTTGTGACGTGCTTCTCTTCTCAACTTAGCCGCAAGTATGTCACATCTAAACTTTATGTGTCAGACTGCTACAAACTTTGTTGCTGCTTTTCTTCCCCTGATCTGTGTGCATTTAATGCGTGAGAGTTCTCATTGGACCATTAACAAACTTCAAGAAATATCTTTCCAGTTAATATTTCTTGCTTCTGTAACACGTTACGTTGATTTCCGTGTAAGAACTGATGACGGATGTATGCTGTCACAACGATCCACTGACTACTAGCCCTGACGGACTTTGATCAGTGCTTCTGGATCCCCTGATGGTTATTGACTGGATCAGGGCTTCGTCCTTCACTTGAGTTATACTCAGTGCTTCTTGACCCTGATGGTTATAGCTGACGGCATACACTGATGGCTTCTACTGATGTCATGTTGGTCATTCTCCCTGACAGGTTACTCTGATGGGTTTCCCTGACACTGATATGTCCCGAAGTATTTCACTGACGGATTGGTCTGCTCTCGTCATACCCTGACAGGTTCCCCTGACAGGTTCCCCCTGATGGGTTCCCCTGATGGGTTCCCCCTGATGGGTTCCCCTGATGGGTTCCCCATGATGGGTTCCCCTGATGGGTTCCCCTTGATGGGTTCCCCTAATGGGTTCCCATTGATGGGTTCCCCTGATGGTACTTAATCAACGTAACTTTGATTTAGAACTTCTGATGTGCAGAATACTTCGTTTGCTTACAAGTAGCATCAGACATTCTCCTTCACTTTTTCAAGTCCTTTGAATGTTCCTGTTTTCTGACTTGTCTTGTGAAGTTTTTAACTATCCACTGATGAATAAACAAATCATCAGTGGATGCAAAACTTGTGCTGATCTTAAGGTTTATAAAATACCTCAAGTATTTACAGTTGCACAATTTATTACATAATCATCATCATCATTATTTATCTCTAACAATAGCATCAGCAAATTGTGAGTTATTGATTTTTAAAGTTTAATCAAAATAAAAATAAAAATTCAAGAAAAAATTAAAGAACACGAAGAACCCTAACTGTTCTTCATCCAATTCAGCCTAGATAACGTATCTAAAATGAAAACAAATGTTAGAACCTTGTTCCTTCTGTTCATGGCTTCATTTTACCTGAAAGAATTTTTAAAAATAGTTAAGTATTGCATAAGTTCTTGTTTGGCTATAACCTCAAAAGGCCTGAACTGATTTTTTCATTTTTTCCTTGTGATTGAGTTGTTAAAACTTGTTTTCCCAGTGAGACGACCTAGAACTAGTAGAAGGGGGGTTGAATACAAGTTCTTACAACTTTTTCGAATTCTTGTTCTTTAAGAAATTAAACTTTTCTGCGGAATATAAAGAACAAGATCAAAACTCTATAAACAATTGCTTTTATTGATTTAACAATTGATTACAAGTTTTCTAACAATCAAGACAAACTTTGATCGTCAGCTTCTATTCTGTATATAAAGAAAATACAACTCTTTCAATTCTATACCGCTTCGTATTGCTCTTCTGTAATTTTATAATTACAGCTTCTAAAAACTAAGTTACCAAAAACCTAGCTTTCCTAATTCAAATCAAATACAATCTTTCCAATTGAAAGATTTCTAACAAGTTTCCTTGTCAGCTACGTCTTCAATAAAGTCTACGTATGCATGGAAGACTTTCCTTCTTTGATTTGAACTCTAACTCCATCAGTGATTAAGTCCTCGACTAATCTCCGATAGCTTCTTTAATTAGTCCCTGATCACTTCGAGTAATCTCTGATGCTTTACTTCGTGTAATCTCCGATGCTTTAGCTTTAGTCGTTGGTGACGTTAGCTTTTAACCTCCGAGGTATTGTGTTAGTCACTAATGACGTCAGCATTAATCTCTGACTCTTTAGTTCCAATCCCTGATGACGTAAGCTTTAATCTCCGATGAACAATCCTTCAATCTCTGATGAACAAAACTTTAATCTCCGATGAAGGATTCTTCAATCTCCGATTAACAAAACTTTAATCTCCGATGGGCAAAGTCCAATCTCTGATGAACAAAAACTTAGTCTCTGGTGAACTTTTCCCTTAATCTCTGACAAGCCAAATTCAATCTCCGAAGGACTAATAAATTTAAAACAACTTGTTGAACAAACTCAACAAGTATTCCAGCAGTACATACAAATGAAATAAATCTATCTCTTTATTATAATGACTAATTTACAAACAAGAGATACTACTGCTAGCTACAAAACTAAAGTGTTACAAACCAACACTTTTCTGTACATTTGTATTCCTAAGTATTCTAAAGACAATCATCATCAAATGTTCATAAAACCTAACAAAACTTAAAATTGATTACATGATTGTGTTCCTGGGTGTTTCCACTTTCAAATTCATACTTGATTAGTCAAAAATAATAAAGAAGTAAGAATTTGAAGCCTAGCCACAAGCTTAGCCGTCGTTCATGGCGAGCTTACCTACAGTGAGCCACGAAACCCCTCTCTAGCCACTTTCTGACCACATCATGGTGGTTAGGGGTACATTCGCCTATGGCAATGATCATTGCGGTGCTCCCACTGCCGAACAGGCACCGTATGCGGTGCTTTCGGGGGGTGGCAGCCGCCCCCACCCCCCGACCAAAACCCTAACTGATGAATAAAGTGACTACGGGTCTGGCCGAACCGACCCAATCCTGACCTAGTCTATGAACCGGTCCTTGACCTAGTTCTGACTCAGATCCGAAGAGCCCTTTTTATTTTAGTTTTTCCCCAATCCAAATTTAAAAATAAAATCAAATAAAATACCTATACAATTTAAATTGATAAATAAATGGCTTATGAATTATTATTTTGACATGTAAATAAACTTTTTATATGATTGAAATTTTTATGATTTAGAAATAAACTAATTAATGATAAAAAAAGTCTCTTAATTATCACAATTAAGTGACAAATCATTAATTTATAAATGATTATTATTTTATTGAAACAATTAGATAATAATTTAAGGAAGAAACTCTAAATTTTATATTAATTGATTAATAAATCATTTAAGCTAAAATTAATTGAGGAGTGATTATTAATTAATCAAATTAATTAATAAATTAAGATCAATTATTATTTAATTAAATTAATTAAATAATAATTAATGAATAACGCCTAAATAAATATTCTGTGACGACCTGGAAGATTTGTTTATCTATAAATAATTTATTCACTCATATTTGTTTTTTTTATTAATGTGTATAGTTAATATTATGATTTTGGATGTCTGATTATTTGGAACCATCAAAGGGTTATGACTTTTAGATGATTGATTTGAGGACAAGCAATTTATGTATATATTTTATTGGTGATATTTGTAAAGTTCTTTAAGGATACAAGTGTAAAAACTAGTAGGTTCATTCAGAATAGCTTGAATGGTTTACGTAAGAATGACTACCTCATAAGTACATAGGTTAAGTTGATTAATAATCTGCTTGTCTGTCATTAGTGGATAAAGCTTATGTGCATGAACGACAGCAGTTGCTTATTACATGTATTAGCTGTTAAGAATCATGATGAGTAGCTGTTTTATTAACCAATGATTTTATCTCAAAACTTAATCTCAGCTTACTATAAATACCTCATTTGGAGGTAACATTTCAATCTCTTTTCTAAATATTTTCTCTCTTAAAGTTCTTCTTTAAACCTACCATCCTCATACAATTTCAAGTTCTTACTTTTGGACGTTACTTTCAAACAAGCTTTGTATTTCTCCCGTCAAGTTAAGAGGTAAGAATTTTATGTTCTCCTTTGCTTTTCATTTTTTACGTAGAATCTGAAAGTATTCACTATGTATGCTAAGTCTTTAGGAAAGAGTAAGGCTTTCAAAGATTATGTTGTTTTGAGTTAATGAAAGGACGATTTTGCATCCTAGATTGAGTTTGTTCTTCACTAGATATCGTTCTTGATCATGGACTTCCTTTTGAAACGGATATAAGTTTTATGATCAGCCTCTGATGAGATAATGTTAGTCTCTGATAAGATAATATTAGTCTCTGATGAGATAACATCAATCTCTGATAAGTTAATGATAATAATCTCCGATGAAGTCACCCTTAGTCCCCGATAGGTTAAGATAACGTCATCAGTCTCTGATGAGTTAATGATAATCTCCGACGATGTCATCCTTAGTCCCTGATGGGTTAAGATAACGTCATCAGTCTCTGATGAGTTAATGATAATCTCTAATGACGTCAACCTTAGTCTCTGATGGGTGAATTATCCCTGACAGGCATTTATCCCCTGATGGGTGAATTATCCCCTGATGGATGAATTATCCCCTGTCCGACATACATCCCCTAATGGGTAATGCATCCTCTGACGAGTAAAATATTCCCTGATGGGCAACTTCGTGCCCTAATAACCATTCTCTGTTCCACATAGTCTTCTTTCAAAGTATGGATTTCTTATGTTATACCAACAATGATGTTTTACAGAACCCTTTTGTAACCAGTATAGTGAATTTAGCTAAGGACCAAGACAAGTATATACTCATTCCACTTCCTTTCTTACTGATTATGTAGAATTATTATTTCGATTTAAGTAAATGAATGATGTTACTGCCTATACAAGATGATGATCTCTTTTATGATTAAGTAGCGTACAATCATTGATCCGATGTACGTGAAAAGATGTTGATGATTGAGCTGTGTATTTTTGGGTGATTGCTAGATGTTTAAAGTTGCTAGCACACCAAAAGATGATGTAAGGGTGTTGTAGGTCGTGATCTTATATGTGCACCCGAGCATGTCCCGTATGGATATATAGCAAAATTATTGGCAGTCGCCGCTATTATTGGCTGAACACGCCAAAGTTTTTATAGCAAAAAAATGTTTACAAGAAGATATATCCATATGGGAAGTTAAAGGGCTATTGAATGCCTTTACCTAGTATTCTGGGCAATGATGATAGGGAATGAGAGACCGAGGCATCGGTAATCAGACCCTCGCAGACTATTGGTTTTTGCAAGTGACTACGTATGTCAAATGATGGAATCATACAACTAGGCTGACCAGCTAGGATAAAATTTGATTGTTAAAGGAAGTTAGATAGTGATCAAGCTAGTCAGGTGATGTATTATCTGATGAAGAGAGGGCGAATCATGATTTATTATAAGAGGGTCAACCCCTTGATATCACTCGGGAACCCTAAATGACACATGTTTTGTTGAATTATCAGTAGGCTCGGGCATTGCTTCGCCCAACCTCAATGAATATTAAAGCTTTTGAATTATTTGTTCTTCTTACTTATGAATATATACTTACTGAACGTAAACGCTCATGTGAAATGTTATGAAATGTTTTTCAGGTTATGTCAAGAAGGTCGAGTCGCTTAATAAAGGAAAAGAGAAAATGGCATAGTGAGAGCATCTTAATTTCTCTCCTATAGATGGCTTTTAAAGGGAAAGTGAAATGGAAAGCCATCATAGAAATGTTTAGGTTGTAAGGCCAGATGGGCCATCTAAATTTTAGTTCCACTGCAACTTGCTTATCTTCAAGCTTAAGGTTTTGTAAGAGGATGTGAATTCTTGAGATTTATTATGATGTTTTTTTTATTACTCGTATGTTTTATATAAATGCTTGGCTATGATGTTTCTGTTGCAGTTGTGTTATGGTTTTTTTTTTCTTTGTTTGCTGGCGAGGCCCGGGGGTTCCAGCCTAGGGACCTTGGGGGTTGTCACCCAAATTGTTGACAGTGCCCGAGGCCACCATAGTTGGTATCAGAGCCAATCACCAGTTATGAGATATGTTCTCTACTGGAAAGTAGAATTTGAGATCTAGTAAGATAAGGAAATCACTGTACGAAGAATGAGAAATATATGTCTAGGCTAAATCTCGGCTGATCACGGGTTATTAGACTAAATGAAATATAAGGCTATGAGATAAGATAATTTACTCTGAATATATTGCACACTTTGTTACAGTATTAGTATGTATGTTAAATCCTTATTATAAATTTTAAGTTGATATTAATTTAAGCTATGTTTCCTTTATAGATGAATCCACCTACTCCAGGACATGTAGATAAGGGCAAGGCACCTATGATTAAAAGCTTAGGGAATGAGCATACCCCTAATAGTAATGTTGCTTGATCTTTCAAGTCTGGTAGACACTATCTTTTAAATGTCAACCGTGGGATGTCTGGTGCATGTTGGCGAGTGACTCCTCGCAAAAGAGTGAATAAACCAACTCAGGATTTTTCATTTTGAAATACCCCGAGGTTTAGATAAAAATGATGAGGACTCTTCAGACCCTGAAGGAAATAAACAGAACCCAACCAATCCATTTGAGGGGTCAAGTTTCTCAGTTCATATGAAGAGTCCTTCCTCACCCAATGATCAAACAGATTCTCCATCCTTGGGTCCTTCTCAAATAAAAGGTTCCCCTACTGATAGGCACACACTACCTACGGTGTCAGTCACTCCACATGCTATGTCCACACCAGTTACCTTGTCTAATGTTGTACCTACTGTACCACCACCAGAAAATGCAGTACCCTTGCCATTCCCTTATGGATTTTGTTGTTACCTTCAACGCAAAATCCATATGACACAAGCAAAGTTGGCGACACGTAATACCACCATGATGCGTCAGTCATTGTCTCATCAAAGGACTAGTAGACTGTTGGATCTTTGGAGAGTATCATTTCAGGATGTGTCCTTAGTTCTCACTGAGACCTTGACAGAAGTTGTGATCTCAGTCAGTAATTATCTGAAGCTTACACAACCCTCTATGGCAGATCGAGATCAATTAATGTATAACCTTATAGAAAAGGTTAAAGGAGCGTGTCGTTTTGCACGCAGAACAATGAATGAACTTGATTCCCAATCTCTATACTAGGCACCCGTTGTATTCAGTATTTCTATGTTTTTGCTTAACTTTGTAGCAAGAAGGTTTCATTGTACAAATTTGATATGATGTAACTTTTGTTACTTAATATATATTTTGATGGCTTGATTTAGAATTTCCTCTTCTTTTTGTATATGTTATTCTTTAAAGAAGAAAAAAGAGAACTTTCAATAGTAAATTTGTATTTTCTTTAATTTTTAGGTAATGGCCCCAAAAGGAAGACCCTAAACCCGTCAATCCACCAACCAAGCGGATCAAGAGAACCCCAACCTAAACAACAATCAAGAAAATAATAATCAAGAGAATTCTATTGCCTTATTGGTAAATATGATTAAGGAAGCCTCCTAAATTAACAATAACCGAGCACTTCCACCACAAGTACAACCTAGAAGGGTAACATTTAAGGATTTTACCAATAGTTGTCCACCCACTTTTAATGGTGATTGAGGACCCATTGCCGCTCAAATTTGGATTAAGGAAATAGAAAAAGCTTTTCGTATTGCTGGAGCAACTGATGACCTTAAAACGGAATATGCTACATATTTATTGAAAGAAGAAGCTACTTATTGGTGGGAAAATACTGAACGATTAGAAATGACTAGGAGATTGGCAGTTAGGAATAAACAAGCAGTCTTTGAGGTTGATCAAATTGTCACGTGGTCCCAGTTTAAAGAATTTTTCTATAACTAGTATTTTTCAACCAGTGCTGCAAATGAGCTAGAAAAGCAATTTCAAGAATTAAGACAAGGGATCACGACTGTAGAAGAATATGAAGAAGTTTAATGAACTCCAAAGGTATGCCCCACATTTGGTAGATACTAAAAGAAGAAAGACAAGAAGGTTTGAACATGGTTTGAATCCATGGTTGCATGATAAGATTGCTATTTTATGCCTGAACAATTATGCTGAAGTTGTTCAAAGATCAAAAGTAATGGAGAAAATTTGCAAGCTACTTCGAGAATTCAAATAGGAGAAACGCAAGGAAGGAAAAAGGAAAGGGAGTTATTTTAATAGTAATCTTAATCAAGGGATTGGAGGACAAGGAAAACCACAAACCAGTTCGGTCGTGGTGCACTCTGTGAGTTGCATTTGTTCGGCCGGGATGGTGGTTGGTCAAAAGGGTGGGCTTACTACTATAGGGAGGCGTGTAAGACTGGGCCTACCGGATACCTTAGTGAACAGCGGTTCTGAAACATGCTGAGTTGATAAGCTACTATACTGACTAGCTATATATAGATAGCAATACGAGTCATTTCGGTTGTATGCCACGAGGTCCCTATGGAGTTCAGTTACAGGAAACTGAGCTGAATGCAAAAGGGGTTGGTAAGGCGAAATGGGCCACCCTAGCCCATTGAGTGCTCTACCTCGGGCCATCGACATCATACGCTCTACTGAAATAGATTTCGCGGAAAACCAGCTATATCCGATCTTGGTTGGCCTTTCACCCCTAGCCACAAGTCATCCCCGTATTTTGCCACAAGAGGTATGCATAAAAGTATTTGCCCCGAAGAGGTAGCGATTGGACAGAAACGCTCAACTGTGCTTATTCATCGAGAAGCCACTCGCGGCACACTCTTTTCGTACCGCTAGGGATGCTTAACGCCACTTTTAGTATTACTTGTTAACTATTTGTATAATAGGAAAAGGAAATTCAATACGAACTTAAGTGAGAATAAAAGGAGGATTGTAATTTGTGGAAAATGTGGGAGGAACCATGAAACTTCTCAATGCCTAGTAGGAACTGATTTGTGTTTTTGATGTCGTCAATTTGGTCATACTGCCATTAATTGTCCAAATCAAGCACTAATTGTTTCCCAACCGAGGTATCCTTCACAACAATATCAACCACAAAGTGTTAGTCGTGCAGTTGGAACTACAAAGAGATATTTTAGTTGTGGTCAAGAAGGCCACATCTCCACTTCATGCCCTCAGAAAAAGAGTCAGGGTAAACTCCTATTGGCAGGACCTAACATGGTAGTCAATCGACCACAAGCTAGGACTTACAATATGACTGCACGGGATGCACTACTGTCTGAAAACGTGGTTTCAGGTACGATATTGGTTAATTAAGTTGAAGTGCATGCTTTATTTGATTCTGGTGTGACTAGATCCTTCATATCTGAATGTCTTCTTAAGGATGGGAATTTTGCTCCTGAATGTTTAGAAACACCTCTAGAAGTCATAATAGCGAATCAAGAGGTGTACATTGCCAAGAATATACTACCTAATTGTAGTATAAGAATAGGAAAGCATGATTTCCCTGCAAACTTAATACCTTTTCCATTGGGAGAGTTTGATCTAATATTAGGCATGGATTGGCTACATCAATACCAAGCTAACATAGATTGCAGGAAAAAAAAGGTTTCCCTAAGAACACCCTCAAAT
The DNA here is from genome assembly GCA_014636745.2 of Centella asiatica. Lineage (NCBI taxonomy): Eukaryota > Viridiplantae > Streptophyta > Magnoliopsida > Apiales > Apiaceae > Centella > Centella asiatica. Next base: position 11,356,771 of record CM025780.1, on the reverse strand, counting down.
AATAAAGTACTATTCCATGGATGTAAGTCTACTGAACCCTCTTATCTTCTTACAATGATTCAAGCTAATAAAATGTTATGCAAGGGATGCGGAACATTTTTAGCTTATGTTTATGACACAAGGATGGTAGGATTAAAGATTTCAGATATCCCCGTAGTAAAAGAATTTGGAGACATGTTTCCTGAAGAGTTACCAGGTGTACCCCTAGATAGACAAGTTGAATTTGGAATTGAGCTAGTGCCAGAAATTGCTTCAATTTCCAAGGCTCCCTATAGGATGGCCCTTTCAGAATTAAAAGAACTTATGATACAACTACAAGGGTTGTTAGATCAAGGGTTCATTAGAACAAGTGTTTCACCCTGGGGAGCACCTGTTTTATTTGTAAAGAAGAAAGATGGATCATTAAGGTTATGTATTGATTATCGAGAACTAAACAAGGTAACGGTGAAGAACCGATATCCCCTACCTAGGATTGATGATATGTTTGATCAACTTAAAGGAGCAAAATACTTTTCAAAGATTGACTTAAGATCAGGATATCATCAGCTAAAGATTAAGACTGAAGATGTCCCTAAGTCAGCTTTTGGAACCCGATATGGTCATTATGAATTTGTGGTAATGCCTTTTGGACTCACCAATGCCCCAGTTGTTTCTATGGATTTGATTAACCGAGTTTTCAAGCCATATTTGGATAAGTTCATCATTGTATTCATAGATGACATTCTCATCTACTCTAAAATGGGAAAAAACATGATGAACATTTGAGAATAACATTGGAGACAAGAAAAACTCTATGCCAAATTTTCAAAGTGTGAATTTTGGTTAAGAAAAGTGAAATTTTTAGGACATGTGATCAATGAAACAAGAATTTTGGTTGATCCCATTAAAGTTGAAGCTATCATAAATTGGCCACAACCAAAGACACCTACTGAAGTGCAAAGTTTTACAGGATTAGCGGGATACTATTGTCGATTCATTCAAGATTTCTCTAAGATCGAGGTCCCATTAACGAAACTGATAAGGAAAACAGAAAAGTATGTTTGGACTCCAGCTTGTGAGAGAAGTTTTCAAGAATTGAAGAAAAGGTTAACCACCGCCCCAGTACTAAGATTACCTGATAACAAAGGGGATTTTGTGATTTATAGTACCTCAATGAATGGATTAGGAGTTGTGCTAATGCAACATGACAAGGTTATTGCCTATGCATCTCGGCAACTCAAGGACTGCGAAAAATGATACCCAGCGCATGACTTAGAGTTGGCTACTATCGTTTTTGCATTAAAGATTTGGAGGCATTATTTGTATGGAGAAAAATGTGAGATTTACACTGACCATAAGAGTTTAAAGTACATTTTCACCCAAAAGGAATTGAACATGAGGTAAAGACGGTGGTTGGAGCTAATAAAAGACTATGATTGTTCGATCAACTATCACCCTGGTAAAGCAAATGTTCTGGTTGATGCTCTAAGTAAATGTGAAAGGTTAAAGGTGATAACAATCCAAGAAGAGGTAAAGATGGATTTGGAGCGATTACAATTAAATGTTATCACAACTCAATAAAGGGAAAAGATAGAGCAAGAGGTTGGTGTAAAATCGAGTTTATTGACTATTATCAAGGAAGCTTAAGAAGAGTATATAGAAGATAAGGAAAAATTACTAGAGAGAGAGAATGGAAATAATTTATTCACTCATATTTGTTTTATTATTAACGTGTATAGTTAATATTATGATTTTGGATGTCTGATTATTTGGAACCATCAAAGGGTTATGACATTTAGATATTTGATTTGTGGAAAAACAATATATGTATATATTTTATTGGTAATATTTGTAAAGTGCTTTAAGGATACAAGTGTAAAGACTAGTAAGTTCATTCAAAATAGCTTGAATTGTTTACGTAAGAATGACTAACTCATAAGTACGTAGGTAAAGTTGATTAATAAGCTGCTTGTGTGTCATTAGTGGATAAAACTTATGTGCATGAACGACATCAACTGCTTATTATATGTATTAACTGTTAAGAATCATGATGAGTAGCCCTTTTAAACAATGATTTTATCTCAAAGCTTAATCTTAGCTTACTATAAATACCTCATTCGGAGGTAACATTTCAATCTCTTTTCTAAAGATTTTCTCTCTTAAAGTTCTTCTTTAAACCTACCATCTTCTTACAATTTCAAGTTCTTGCTTTTGGACGAGTACTTTCAGACAAGCTTTGTATTTCTCTCGTCAAGTTAAGAGGTAAGAATTTTATGTTCTCCTTTGCTTTTCATTTTTTACGTAGTATCCGAAAGTATTCACTGTGTATGTTAAGTCTTTAGCAAAGAGTAAGGCTTTCAAAGATTATGTTGTTTTGAGTTAATGAAAGGACTATTTTGCATCCTAGATTGAGTTTGTTCTTCACTAGATATCGTTCCTGATCATGGAAGACTTCCTTTTGTAACGGAGATAAGTTTTATGATCAGTCTCTGATGAGATAATGTTAGTCTCTGATGAGATAATGTTAGTCTCTAATGAGATAACATCAGTCTTCGATGAGTTAATGATAATCTTTGATAATGTCACCCTTAGTCCCCGATGGGTTAAGATAACGTCATCAGTCTCTGATGAGTTAATGATAATCTCCGATGATGTCAGCCTTAGTCTCTGATGGGTTAAGATAACATCATCAGTCTCTGATGAGTTAATGATAATTTCCGATGACGTCACCCTTAGTCCCCGATGGGTTAAGATAACGTCATCAGTCTCTGATGAGTTAATGATAATCTCCGATGACGTCAGCCTTAGTCTCCGATGGGTGAATTATCCCCTGACAGACATTTATCCCCTGATGGGTGAATTATCCCCTGACAGGCAATTATCCTTAAAGACACTTCGCATGTGCATCATGTTGTGCATCATCTTCACAAACACTTCGCATGTGCATCATCTTGTGTAATTAAGTTGAGATTTCTCATCTTATTACATGTACATCTTTTACAGAATTGTTTTTCTATGCTAGTTATTAAATCTAATATTCACTAAGGACTCAAGGCAAGTATATACTCACTCCACCTTCTTTTAATTAATACATGTGATCATTCTTTCAATATACGTAATGTATTCAAGATATTTTTATGTCAATATTCATACTTCACTTTATTCGAAGTTAAGTAATGTACGATCCCTTGATCCGATATATGTGAAAAATGTTGTGCTAGAATCAAGTATTCTTTGGACAGTTGTTAGCTATTTAAATTTGTTAACACACCAAAGTAAATCCTATACGGATATAGAAGACTTATTCTTCACCCCATACTTGTAAAGTATATCCATGTGGGTAACTAAAAGCTAGTGGGATGCATCTGCCTGGTATCCCGGCCCTAGGATTTATAGGGGATGGAAACCGAGGCATCAGTAACTGAACCCTCGCAAATAAAAGATTTCTGCATTGACTACGTATGTCATCATGATGAAGTCAAATGGTGGTCAGGCTGGCCAGCTGATATACTATTTGATATGAAATTCTTAAAGGCACGTATGCCAAATGGACATGGTTACAACGTGTATGTGATATTATTTTATATTTTTTTTAAGTAAAGGGTCAAATCCCTCACTATCACTCGGGGACCCTAGCTGCTATTTTTCTCCAAATTATCAAAAGGTGTTGGCATTGTTTCTGCCCAACCTCATAAACACTTAAGCCCAATAAATTATCTATCTTTCAAGGCTCACCCAATAAATGATTGTATACTTGCGAGCGTAAATTGCTCACTTTGCTATTATCAAATGTTTTATAGGATATGGCAAGAAGGGCAAGTCGTCTAATGAAGACAAAACAAAAATGGCATTATGAATGTTTCCTGATCGCCTTCCTTTGGATGACATTTAGAGGTAGAGTGGAACATGAGACTATCATTGAGATGTTTAGATTGTAAGGCCTGTGTGGGGCCCCACATAAAACTTTTGCTATTAGAATATTATTTTGGGATAATGTTATAAAGATTATTGTTATTTCTCTTATTTATTGTTATGCATGCTTGGATGATGTTATTTTTCTTTTGTCAATTATTGTTTATACCTGAAGTCTGGTATGGGATTTTTGGGGCCGTCACATCAATAGATTGATAATCTATGACTCTTTTGAAATCAGGTTTATATGGTCGTAGAACCGACACATGGAACACATTGTGGAGATGTCCTAAATATCTCAAAAGGTCCAACGTAACATAGCTCTAGTTTTCCTTTTCTTCTGAATCTTATAACTCTCTTCCAAGGGATACTTTAACAAAAGCATAATCTCCAACATCAATTAATTGGTCCTTACGATGTTGGTCTGCATAACTCTTTTGTCGATCTTGGGCGACTTTCATTCTTTGTTTGATGATAGTAACAACTTTTTCTATTTGTTGAATCATTTTTGGTCCTTCTAATTTCTTTTCCCCAATCTCATTCTAATGTAATGGAGTTCTACACTTTCTACCATAGAGTACTTCAAAAGGGGTCATACCAATACTGGCATGGTAACTATTATTGTAAACAAACTCTATTAGTGGTAAGTTCTCATCCCAACTTCCCTTGAAATCCAATGTTCAAGCTTGTAACATGTCATCTAAAGTTTGTATTGTCCTTTCTGATTGTCCATTTGTCTAGGGGTGATACGCAGTACTCATATCCAAACGAGTAACAAGATATTCTTAAAACTTATTTCGAAATCGTGAAGTAAAATGGGGATCTCTGTCTGATACAATTGACATAGGAACTCCATGTCCACTTACAATCTCTTTCATATAGAGTTTTAATAGTTGATCCATCTTAGAAGTATATTTTATAGACAGAAAATGTGTTGACTTGGTCATTCTATCAACAATAATCCAAATAGCATTACTTCCTCTTACTATAATTGGTAATCCAACTACAAAATCCATTGCAATAAGTTTTAACTTCCATTCTGGAATTTCCAAAGGTTGCAATAATCCACTTGGCTTCTGATGCTCATCTTTCACTCTTTGATAGGCCAAAGAATGACTCACCCATTCTGCAACTTCCTTCTTCATGTTGGGCCACCCATAAATCAGACGCAAATCTTGGTACATCTTGGTTCTCCTAGGATGTATCGAGAATTTTGGCTAATGTGCCTCATGTAGAATTTCATGTAACAATTTTTCCATTGGGGGTATCCAGATTCTATTTTGAAATTGTAACAGACCCTTGGAATTTATTCTACATTTCCCTTTCTCTTTTACTAGAAGTTTCTCTTTATCTTCTTGATGGTCCTCTTGTGCTCTCTTTATTTGGTTGTATAGATGGGGCTCTACCTAAGTCATTTCTCCCATTTTTATATCATCTTTTTCTAATAATACACTGAGTTGTAATCGTTCTAAATCCTTCCAAAACTCAGTTTGTGTGATCATGATGTTCAAACGTTCACGTCTACTCAAGGCATCTGCTACCACATTTGCTTTTCTAGGGTGGTAATTGATCGTGCAATAATAATCTTTGATCAATTCCAACCATTTACGTTGTCTCATACTCAACTCCTTTTGTGTGAAGATATACTTTAAAATCTTGTGATCCATGTATACCTCACATTTCTCTCCATATAAATAATGTCTCCAAATCTTAAGTGCATAAATGATTGCTGCAAACTCCAAATCATGAGTTGGATATCATTTTTCATATTTCTTTAATTGTCTTGAAGCATAGGCAATAACCTTTGCTTGTTGCATTAACACACACCTAAGTCCTTGTAGAGATGCATCATTGTAGATGATAAAATTCTCATTATCATTGGGTAATGTCATGATTGATGTTATTGTCAATCTCTTCCTTAGTTCTTTGAAACTTCTTTCACACTCAGGGGTCCAGGTGAACTTTACCACCTTCTTGGTAAGGTTGGTTAGTGGTACTGCTAGTTTCGAGAAATCTTTCATGAATTATCGGTAATAACTAGCTAGTCCAAGAAAGCTCCTTACCTTAGTTGGAGTAGTTGGTTGAGGCCATTTACTCACTGCCTCAATTTTTATTGTATCTACTGATATTCCATCTTTGTCGATGACATGTCCAAGAAATTGTACTTTTTGTAACCAAAATTCGCACTGTGGCTGCCCCGAAAATCCCATACTGGACTTCGGACACCGTCAAAAAAATTGACAATAAAAAAACATCATCATCTAAGCAAGCAAAACAAGAAATAAGAGATCTATTACATTATTCAAAAATAATTGTTCAACAGCAGAAGTCCATGAGGGCCCACACAGGCCTTACAACCTAAACATCTCTATAATATCCTCATGTTTCACCCTTCCTCTAAACGCCATCCACAAGAGAGCAATTAGAAAGCATTCATCATGCCATCCTTGGCCTTTATTAGATGGGTCGGCCTTCTCGCCATAACCTGTAAAACATTTCATAATAATCCACATGAGCGATTTACACTCAGCAAGGACATAGTCATGCATTAGGTGAGTCTTCAAAGACATACATTTTATAAGGCTTAAGTGTTTATGAGGTTGGGTGGAGACAATGCCTCACCTTCTAATAAATAAATAAAAATATAGTTTCTAGGTTCAATGAGGGATTTGACCTTTTTTTTTTGAAGAATCCTAAATAAATCACATGCTCTTTGAAACCATGTCCGTTTGGCGCACGTGCCCTTAGGAACATCATATCAAATAGTATATCAGTTGGTCAGCCTGACCATTGTCTGACTTTATCATAATGACATACGTAGTCAAACCAAAAATCTTTTATCTGCATAGGTTCAGTTATCAATGCCTCAGTTTTTGTTCCCTATCATTCCTAGGCCCGAGGTGCCAAGCAGATGCATCTTACTAGCCTTTATTTACCCACATGGATATACTTTACAAGTATGCGGTGAGAAAAATTAAGTCTTTTTATATCTGTATATGATTTACCTTGGAGTTTTAGCGAATTTGAAAAGCTAACATCCACCTAAAGAATGCTTGATTCTAGTACAACATTTTTCATGTACATCAAATCAAAAGATCGTACGTTACTTATCTTTGAAGAAATTGAACTTGAATAAGACATAACATAATACTAGATACTTACGCATATTGAATGAATGTTAATACGTATTACATGAAAAAAGAGTCAGTATATACTTGTCTTGGTCCTTAGCTAATTCTAAAATCAAATCACTAGTGATTGAAATACTCTGTAAAACATACACATGGACATAACACGAGAATTTTATGCCTTGGATATAGATAGGAGAATGCGCACATTTGATGTCATTTCAATTTTAATGTTTTAATTTGACATCTGAAATATTGAGGTTTATCAATTAATTTAAAATTATCTTAAGTAATTGGAGAAAATAATATTTCACACCTTGAAGCAAGATTATGCATCAATAGATAGTCACTGAAGCATAGAAGTGGTCATCAGGGGATGATTTACCCATCGGGGGATAGCCATCAGGGGATGATTTACTCATCAGGGTATAAACTTTGTTCATTGCCAAACTCGTCGGTAATCCATCTGACTACCACCAAACTCTTTTGGTTGTCGCCAAACTCACTTGGTTGTCGCCAAACTCACTTGGCTATCGCCAAACTTATCGGTGGATACGTGTTCAGTGCCAAACTTATCAATGGATAATTATTTAGTGCCAAACTCATCGGTAGATAATTTTTCAGCGCCAAACTCATCGGTGGATAATTATTCAGTGCCAAACTCATCGATGGATAATTGTTCAGCGCCAAACTCATCGGTGGATAACGGTTCAGCACCAAACCTATCGATGGATAATTGTTCATCAGAGTCTAACATTTGTTACTCATCGAAGACTAACATTTGTTACTCATTGGAGACTAATGTATAATCCCTCAGGGACTATTTTATATTATTAGAGATTAATTTCATGTTGTCGGAGACTAAGTTTAGAACTTGTCTCTGTTACAAAGGAGGACCTTCCATATGATCGTGAATGATGTCTAACAATGGATAAACCCAGCCTAGGGTGCCTCATTATCCTTTCTGTTGTGTGTATCATTTCTTCACATAACACACATACATAGTTGCAAAAGAAAACTATTGCAGATTTTGAAGCTTTAATCTTTTCTTGGATAACTTTTAACATGCACGACAAATACTTTTTGATGTTATATGCATGAGAGAATAAAAAGAACAAAACAGAGTATACGATTGGTATTAAGCTCTTACCTCTTCCTCTTTAAGGAAAAAGTAAAAAGCTCGGGCTGCTCTAGAAAAAGACAGTTGCTCTAGAATGTGAACTTGAAATTTATGTGGGTGGTCGGCTAAAGAGAAGTTTTAGAAGAGAGGTTAGGATTATACCTCAAATGATGTCTTTATAGTGTTCGTAAATCAATTAGAACAGTTGGATCATTTTGATAAATAATTCTCAGTCGTTGGCTAGAATTATGTCCTTAGGGTGATGTGATTAGCCAGCTTGGTCGGTGTAGTGGTTGCTCATCATATAACTTTTAATAGCTGATATAATACCAAGCAACTGTTGGTGCATGACTCTTATGGGTTAAGATGACGTCATCAGTCTCTTATGGGTTAATTAGTCTTCAATGATGATGTCATCCTTAGTCTCTTATCGGTTAAGATGACGTCATCAGTCTCTTATGGGTTAATTAGTCTCCGATGAAGATGTCATCCTTAGTCTCTTATGGGTTAAGATGATGTCATCAGTCTCTTATGGGTTAAATAATCTCTGATGATGTTATCCTTAGTCTCTTATGGGTTAAGATGATGTCATCAGTCTCTTATGGGTTAAATAGTCTCTGATGATGTCATCCTTAGTCTCTTATGGGTTAATTAGTCTCCGATGATGATGTCATCCTTAGTCTCTTATGGGTTAAGATGACGTCATCAGTCTCTTATGGGCGAAATTTGTTAGTCTCCTATGGACATAAAACTCATCCCCTAATGCGGACTTAGCATGACTTAGATGTTATAACCTTATTACGTAAGCATATTTATAATTCTAATTTCTTTTACTTATTCATGAATTATGAAACAGATTTCGCAGGAAACCAAATAGTCACCGGTCAAGGCAAGTGATCTATTTATTTCATATATCTCAGTTGCTCTGAGATTTTTGCAAGTAATCTATTTATTACGTAAAGTAATGTTTCTAACATATAAGTTAGTTGTTCTACATAAATTATTTTCAAGTGATATATTGTGTATTTTCTCAATATATCACACAATTACAAAGGCAAGTATGATGTTTATTTCAATTGAACACATGATCAACCAATTCGATCTGTGTTAAGTTATGACAGACAAGTACTTAAACCTTTCTTCTTATGTATACATAATTGTTTCGTATGCGTACTGATAGAGAATCACTTCTTTAATTAAGGTTAATACCATTTTTTTTAGAAATGCTTGATTATAATATCTTGTTCACAAGCATCTAGCTATTCTATGTCAAATACATGACATCTTGAGCTATATTCAGTTTAAATTATCTTCAATTACTACAAGGCTAATAAATACCTTGTGACCTTCACTGAGACTACAAGAGTGCTGTGTGATCATCTTGGTAAGTCCCCTGAAGTTAGACCCTCATTGAAATTACAAGGATGCTATGTAGTCACCTTGGTAAATTCCACTGAGGCGTTGAAATCTTATCCACTATAAGGATTTTACTTTGAGTAAGGGGATCAACCCAGATATGAGAATGGGATACTCTATTCTGTCAGGCCCATGAAAATGTAGATGTAATTAAATCTACTATTAAATGTCATACGTATGTACATAGCAGATCACATTGAGGTAGCATTGTCTCGCTATTGTCATGTGATAAGAGATATTCTCAGTAGGCCCATGTGTTGAACAAAATTGATGATCACGTAAGTCATAGTACTGAAAGATGTCATAAGAGAGATGTTCAAGTAAGTCATCGTACTGAAAGATATCCAAGAACTTATGTGGATTTCCTTATTTCTTCGGAGGCATGATATTGCCAATATTTCTTCTAGTTAAAGACTTGGGTTTTCCTCATCTGAATCCAATAGTTGAGATTCTTAATATTTTAACGTTGCCATAAAAATGCTATTTTTAAATAGTTTCAGACTCTTACTTATTTTGGAATATTATATTACTTGCTGAGCTTTTGTTGCTCATACTTGTTTGTTCTCTTTCAGTTCAACCCAAGAAGGAAGAAAATTCTAAGGGTAAAGAAAAGTTATACCAGTTTCAGTAGATTTGGCAGTCCGGGGCTCATAAATATGATTTTCGGTTGGTTTTGATCTTGTTGTGTTGTAAAGAAAAAGTTATGTTATTCCGCTGCTAGAATCTCTCAAAACAATGTATTCTCTGTTTTAAAATTAATATTATAAGAGGAAAAAGGTTGTTTTCTTGGTGTGATAGTTCCTTGGTACCTCCTTGACGACCCAATTTTCCACTGATGATCTAGGTCTTAACAGTTGGTATTAAACTAGCAGCCTGGTCTAAGGTTGGGGAAATTGGGGCTGTTACATAATTTCTATTACATTATCCAAAATAATTGTCAAACAGCAGAAGTCTATAAGGGGCCCATATAGGCCTTACAATCTAAACATTTATATAATAATCTCACACTTCACTCTTCCTCTAAATGTCATCCACAAGAGAGCGATTAGGAAGCATTCATCATGCCATTTTTTCTTTCTTTATTAGATGGTTTGACCTTCTCACCATAACTTATAAAACATTTAATAATAGTCATCTGAGCGATTTACGCTCGCAAGTATATAGTCATGCATTGGGAGAGCCTTAAAAGATAGATAATTTATAGGGCTTAAGTGTTTGTAAGGTTGGGCGGAGACAATGCTGACACCTCTTGATAAATTGAAAAGATATAGCTTCTAGGGTCCCCGAGTGATAACGAGGGATTTGACCATTTACTTGAAAGAATCTTGAATAATTCACATGCGCCTTGTAACCATGTCCGTTTGGCTCACGTGGCCTTAGGAACTCCATATCAAATAGTATATCAGTTGACCATCTTGACTACCGTCTAACTTTATCATAATGACATACGTAGTCAAAGCAGAAATCTTTTATCTACGAGGGTTCAATTACCGATGCCTTAGTTTCCGTCCCTTATCATGCCTAGGCTCGGGGTGCCAGGAAGATGCATCCCACTAGTCTATAGTTACCCATACAGATATACTTTATAAGTATGGGATGAGAAAAATTAAGTCTTTTTATATCCGTATAGGATTTACCTTAGCGTGTTAGCAAATTTGAATAGCTAACATCAGCCCAAAGAATGCTTGATTCTAGTACAACATTTTTCACGTACATCAAATCAAGGGATAAACCTAACTTAGGGCATTGCCTCATCATCTTTTCTGCAATGTGTATCATTTCTTCTCATAATAATCACACATGCACACAATTGCGAACGAAAACTACTGCAGCCTACTGTAGTTTTTATAGTTGCAGAGTCATGCAGTTTTTGAAGCCTTATTCTTATGGACACTGCTAGGCTCCAAGAACTCTGGTTGCCTAAAACACAAGCATGGTGTTTTAACTACTGATATAAAAGTTGTTTAGAAGTTAATAGGTGGTCGTCAACATTTCTTACTCTCTTCTCAGATAACATTTTAGAATATATGACTAATAACTCCTGATGTTAAGAGTACGTTTTAAATAATACTCTTGGAAGTGAGTAATCAAAGTATTTTACAAACATGACATGAATAAAAGGACAAAAGTACAGGAAGAGAGCAGAACTTTAATATAGTTCTCTTACCTCTTTGGCTTTGAAGAAGTTAAAAGCTTGGGTTGCTATCGAGAAGAACAATTGCTCTATGAAAGTGAACCTGAAATTTATGTGGGTGGTCGGCTGTATAGAAATTTATGGGAGTGGAGCTAGGGTTGTACTCCAAATGATATATTTATATCACTTGCCAAACAACAAGGGTAGCTGGATCATTTTTGTGAGTAGTTATTGGTCGTTGGCTATATTGGGCAGTAACATGCCTTAGAATAAAGTGATTGGCTAGATTGGCTGGTGTTACGGCTGCCAAAAGTCAGTCAATCACCCATCTATTGGATAAAAATCCTCCTCCTGTTGGTGCCTTATGCAACACTTTTTCCTTAAAGAAATATATTTAAAAACATAGTCAGACAGATATTTGAGAGTGTACTATTGGAGTTGCTTTATTAGTCATGGATCACATGCAACTCAAACCCTGATATAATATAATTATATCACTTGCACACATCAGTCCTTGGTCAATAATATACACTGCAATTCTCCCTTGCATTGAGTCCTCCTCAAGTAATATTTACTATTATTTCTTGTTAGTGCTTGGTTAAAATAATCATTTAAAGATTTGAGTTTAAAATATATTTATTTTCCTTTGGACATCACATTACCATAGAAACTTTCATTCAAGATATGAATTAATTATTCATACTGAATGTAAATTAATCCTTCATACATAATATGAATTAATCATTCATACATCATATTCCTTTTTTTTATTTTTGGGTTCTCACAATTTGAGTTGTTCCTTGATGTTATGGGGGAACTTAAGCATCATTTGAACATCTTGGTCATGTAAAAATGGTGAGATTATTGGCTTCCCTTATTGATTTTTCTTATGAGGGAGGTACATTGAGGCACTTCCAACTCCTTCTCGTGGCTTTCCTTTAGTGTATGGCCCTAGACTTGTCATTTGGGTACTACAAGGTCCTTGTATTTGTGTATTGGGCTTCTTAGTCCTTATGGTATCCTTGTGTGGCACCATGCTCAAGTTTCATCTCCAGTCATGTTCCCATACTTAGCAAAATTTAGGCCAACCTGGGAAGTCCCCATACATGTTCCCAAAATGTGTTGTACCAAGTCTTCCCCAATCATCTTGTATGTGTGAGGGGAGGTTATAGGAACAATATGGGGCTTGGTAGTGCTTTGACTCCAGAGGCCTCCTATGGCACATCTTTCATGACTTCCAGATATAGAACTATTTTGGCCTTGTAAAACCTATTGCCAACACTTAGTCAATTCTCACGTTCGTGGGCATAGTTGTCTTCAAAGTTAATCATAAACTTTCTTTTGCATTTTTTGGGACCTCATATGTTGCTCTTGGAGTGTTGGAATGGTGTTGACTAATTTTGGAGGTGTTGATGATGTGGCTCCCTAGTGGGGTCCACAAGGCCCTGTTTTAGCCTGTGAGGTGGATGATATGGCGATGACTCCACAAATCACTAATTGTGCTTAATTAGGTTTGTCTTGTTATTAAATATGGCCATTGATTATACTTTGGATATAGAGATAAAGGTTGCTCACTTAGGGAGTGGTTTAAAGGACAAATTACATCTATCTTCTGAGGGTTTAGAGCAAGTTCACCTTCCTCTGAAGGTTTGTCTAAGCTTGAGGCTAGTGTAGTGGAAGGAGGGTTTTCTCAAACACGGGAAAGGTCTGGAGTAACACAAGGAAACATAAACTTATGCATATCTTCTATGCTCTAGCCAATAGCTATAATAAACTTCATTAATCTACATTTTTCTTCTGCTCTGAGATGGCATATACTCTATTATTCTTGGAGAGTTAGACTGCAGCTTGGACAAATTCTTTCTCCAAAAGGATCCCAGTAGCCAAGTAGTTAAGATCTTTATTAGAATCTAAGTCAGTATCAATCATTGAAACAAGGTGGATGGGAGTTGAGTTGATTTTGGATTCTTCCATTTGCAAGGAAGAAGGAACAACTGAGACGAAAGTGATAGGAGCTGTGGGGCCCTGTTCAAAGCTAGAATAGGTGTAAGAGGTGTTCCCAATCTAGAGATAATCACAACCATGACAACAACAAACATGAAAAGGGAGGGGGGGGGGGGGGGGGGGGGGGGGGGCTATGGGCCGAGAGAGAAAAGGACAGTGGGTTTGGCTGAAGGAAGCACGTGGATTAGGGCTTGGAAATAAAGCGGTACATAAAAGGAAGAGCAATTTTTAAAGACAAACTAAAATTTTCAAATATTTTATTAAATAAATCGAATGGATGAAAAAAAAAAAAGAGGATCGATATGAGAACCCGAGAAAAAAATAAAAAAGAAAAAAGAGAGAGAGATTTTATGATAATTTATTTTCTTATTTAGGGAGCTAATTCGCAATTTATATGTATGGTTAATTTATGTCTTGAAAGGGAGTATATATTTTCCTTTTTGATGTCCGTGGTTATGTTATAGGTATGAGATTAGAAAATCTCATATGAAATTTGAGATAAATAACTTGGAAGGATTACGTAAGAATTGCATATGATGAGTACGTATGTTGATTGATTAATAAGTTGTTTGTGTGGCAACAACTGATTAAGGTTACGTGCATGTAAGACAACAGTTGCTTAGTTTTTTACTAGCTGTTTAGATGTTATGATGAGTAGCCGATTTACCGCCTAAACTGACCAATCATTTTATCTCAAAGTATAATCTTAGCCTACTGCTCCTGAACACTATAAATACCTCATTTTTAGATAAAATTCTAATCTCTTTTCTAAAACTTCTCTCCTAGAACTTCTCTTTAGCCCACCATCTTCATCAATTTCAAGTTCTATCTTTCAAGCAATTATCTTTTAGAGCAGACAAGTTTCCAATTTCTTCCTTAAGGAACGAAGAGGTAAGAACCTTATAATCTGCTCTGAACATCTGAGAGTATTAGTTGTGTTAGAGTGTATGCCCTAGTGGCCAATTATGTAATAATTGTGACACTATATTTATGTTATGTTTTGGTTAAATGATAATTTCTTTTATTATGTTTTATTTACTGCGTTATATAACTGTTAACATAATAAATGTCCTTAGAAGAATGATACTAATTATATGGATTCAAGTATGTGACTTGAATATGAGATTATATAAGTATGTAATGTATCATTATTCTTAAATGTCCTTAGTCGAGTATCATTGTCAGTGGGACAACAATAATATATTGAGACTAGTATGTAGATTAACTGATGGCCATATCTCATTGGTCATAAATATATACGAGATATATTAAGTTGATACATAGGTACATGTTAGAGAACATAGTACTGGACAGACCCACCATGAGAATTCTACATGGAGCATTATGCTATGTGTCATAAGTAATTCTCATAGTGACAATGATGTAATGGTCCTTCGACCTGAAGTCATGACATTTCTACATAAGGAGTTATGCGTTTTGACATTATCAAAAGTCACCTTTGACTGGGTGGACGATAAAGGTGATTGCTGGATGCATAATGAGTTATGTGAGAAATGGAAATGATGTAGATGAAATTTAACCATCCTATAAATTAGGGGTGATATCTATAGGCCTCTTGATTGAGTGAAACTATGAAATGCATGGCCATGTTCAAATAGAAATTTGTTTCATATAGTTTACTTATTGATCAAGAAAACTGAGATTAAATTATGAAGAGGATGACACATCTATGCCTTGAATTTAATCTTAGATATCATGGTTAAAAGGATTAAGTTACATTGAAACATTGGTCACGACAGGTAATGTCGAAACTATGACTTTATTATTACTTGGGTAATAGTGATGTATTACTAGATGCCGCTCACTGTTTATAATTTTGTAATATGATTTAAAATTATTGCCAACGTAATAATAACCTACAGGGTCACACACAAAGAACATTCATCAAGGAGATATAATTTAAATGTCAATGATTTTAATATATCAATAAGATTGATTTAATTAAATCATGGCTTTAAATTATATATATATGAAGTAGAGTCCTTTGGAAGGAAATACGAATATACATTTATTTGTACATATATATATTAATTAAGTGAGACTTGATTAAATATATATATCTAATAAATATAAAATTCGGATTATAATTCTCCTAATTAGATTAGGTTTTGGAATTACTCTATAAAAGGCTATATATATATGATATATCAGCGATTCTCTCTAACCAACGTTTTACGTAGCCGCTCATACGAGAGAGACTAGAGTTAAGAGAGATAGAAAAAGAGATACAAATCATACAGCTAGTACTGTAACTCTTTTTGTTTGAATCGTAAGACGGTTCATGGGTGTTCGTGTGGATACCGTAGAGACGCTGTCCAGTTGGATTGCGTTAAAGATTTGGAGACGATCAACACCTTCACCAAAGCTTCAGATTCGCACAATTAATCGGTAAAATCTTAAACTATCTGTATTAAATTGTTTCGCATAGATCCTTAGGTTTGGGTTTCATTTTGTTTTATTTTAATCGTATTTTTCCGCTGCGTTTTGATGATACGAAACCTAACAAGTTGTGCATACTAAGTTTTCAAGAAATAGTATACACAACAGATAGGATGATGATGTACCCTAAGTTGGGTTTGTTTGTTATGAAAGGTCTTCCACCGCAACAGAGACAAATCTTAACTTAGTCTCCGATGAGTTAATGAGTTAATATTTGTCTTCGATGAATTAATGTTAGTCTCTGATAAGAAAACATGCTAGTCTCTGATGACCAGCAACGTTAGTCACTAATAAGCATCAAAGATTAGTTTCCAAAGAGCTTGGCACAGAACATTTATCCACTGATGGGTTTGGCGTTGAACAAATGAGTTTGGTGCTAAACAAATTATCCACTAACGAGTTCAGCGCTGAGTTTGGCGACATCCAAAAGAGTTTGGCGGTAGTCAAATTTGTCCCCGACAAGTTTGGCGATGAACAAATTCATTCCCAGACGAGTAGCTCATCCCCTGACGGATAGTTATCTCCTGACGAATGAATTATCCCCTGATAGGCAAATCATCCCTTGATGACTATCCCTGACAGAGGATTATCCCCTGACAGGTAGCCTATCCCTTGATGGATAGTTATCCCCTGACGGGTAGTTATCCCCCGACGGGTATCTTATCCCCTGACAAATGGACTTTTTCCCTGACTGGTAACCATCCCCTGATGACCATTCCCTGATGGCCATCCTCTGTTTATGCACAGTTTCATATTTATCTTTCAAGACATAGATTTCTCATGCTATACCAATAATCATATTTTACAGAACCTCTCATGTACCAATGTTTGAGATTAGAAATTAGCCAAGGATCAAGGAAAGTATATACTCACTTTACTTCTTTTTCATTGATTACATAAGATCATTGATTCGATTTACGTAAATGATTGATATTATTCTTTATGCAAGCCAATGTACGTGAAAATAAGTTGATTATTTAACCAAGTATTATTGGGTGGTTGCTAGCTGTTTTAATTCGCTAGCGTGCCAAAAGATGTTGTATATTAAACCAAGTGTTGTTGGGTTGTTGCTGGCTAAAGATTCGCTATGCACACCCAAGAAATTTCCATATGGATATAAAATTTTTGGTTGTCGTCGGCTGTTAATTCATTGAGCACGCAAAAGGAAGTCCTTCATGGATATGAAAGTTTTATATCAAGAAAATTTTATAAATTACAAAGTATATCCATATGTGTGACTAAAGGCTAGGAGGTACGGATGTTTGGTACCCCAGCACATGATAGGGAATGAAAAATCGAGGCATCGGTGTTCAGACCCTCGCAGACCAATGTTTTTTGCAATGACTACGTATGTGACGATGACGTCAAACGACCAGGTTGACTAGCTGGGATGACATTTGATGAAGAAAAAGTCAGATAGTGATCATGTTGGTGTTGGTCTTGTTTTGCCCAACCACATTAAACACTTAAGCCTTTGAAATATCTGTTCTTTTTGCTGAGCGTAAATAATTCATGTGGATTATTATGAAATGTTTTACAAGTCATGTCAAGAAGGCCAAGTCGCCTAATAAAGGAAAAGAAAAAATGACAAAGTGAGAGTTTCTTGATTACTCTCCTATGGATGACCTTCAAATGAAAAGTGAGACGAGAGGTCATCATAGTAATGCTTAGATTGTACGGCCAGATGAGCCATTTATAGATTTTCACTGCTAAATATTTGAGGAATTGTAATAAAAGGGTTATGTACCTTTAGTTTATTTCATAAATGTTTAAGTTAAGATTTTGTAAAGAGATTGTATTTCTCTATTATAAATGATGTTTATACTTGGTTCAAGATGTTTTCTGTTGTCAATCTGTGACGGATCCCGGAGTCCAGCATGGGATCTCTGAGAGCTGTCACATAATTTCTGACAGCACTTGAAGTCCTGTCTGGGATTTCTAGGGCCGCCACAATCGATCTGTTAGAATTTTATTACAATATGCCCATAAAATAAGAACATAGCGTACGATATTATCCTATTCAAAACAAATGAATAATTCTATCATTGAACCATAAATAAAATATAATATCCTCCGGTGCACTATCGAGACAATCAACCGAAGTAACATAAAATATAAACATCACATTATTGTAGAAATATCAACTAGTATTTTCTTATTTATTAGCATTAATATGAAATTCCAACATTTACTGAATTGTAATTATGGATGGAAAAATGCATACATATAGAGCCCTAAAATTGAAATGCTTCCAAACAAGTCTATAGCAAAATCCCAAATGTCTCGGCTCCCATTCAAAATGACGACGATGTCAAATTAAAAAAGCTACAGGAGAAAGTTGGCAACCAAGAAAACCAACTCCACCAAATAACATCACCACCCACAGTGACCCACGTGTTCATTTCTATATTTCTATCTACATCACCTTTTTCTTTGTAGTGCACAGTTGCTGTTTTTCTTGGCAAATTTCCAACGCCTTGATTTGGAAGATTTACTTGTTTCCAGAATATAATGGGGTATTAGTTTTTCATAAGTCGATTCCACTAATATTAAAGTTGCAATTAATATAAATTAAATTACATCAGACTATATAACACCAAAAGTTTCGATTAATAACACTATATTTATTATCCGTGTGAAGCATAAGTTCTAATTTTTTATAAATATATATTTATATAAACTAATTTTAAAAATTAAATTATTTATATTTTTTATAAATATTCATTATTATTATTTTAGTACACCTTTTAAAAAAATTTTACTACAATAAAAATTAAAAATTTTAAAACTCTAAAAAAATTATTCTTATTGCACAAGAATAATAGTTGATTATAAATTAAATTTTAATTGGAAAAGTGATAAGTGGTGTTAAATCAAATTAAAGTAAAATTAAAGAATTGTTAGAAATAAAATTTTAATTTAATTTTTTGTAACTCATTCAATATCAGTTTTATTAAATATTGAATGGAGTTGAAACGAATAAAGAGTTAATTTAGACACTTATTTAAGAGATTTTGGATAACATACTTTTTTGACTTTTTATATACAAGGATATATATAAATGAAGGATATTGCATAAAATTAGAAATGTACGTACTAAATAAAAACAAATCCCTTCAAATACTATGCAAAAAGGAAAATGGAAAAAGACATTTTAGTGTATCTTGGGAAGAAAACTTCCACACAGTCAAAAAAATATTTTATGCTTTCACATTAGTATTTTGGTAGTAATTTTAATATTTTTTATAATAATTTTAATTTTTTTCGTTGGTAACTATAATATTAAAGTAAAATCAATAAAAAGTTTATTTATTAAAATATTATTTTATATGTCAATACATGCTAAAAATGTTATGGATCAATTTTCTGTGTAAAAAAGGCAATTTGGTGTTCGGATTGTTCAAAATTCAAATACTGCTTTTTATGCTCACTGAGAGTGTACTTCTTATAAATTTAAAGATGGAATCGACATGATATTTATATGTATATATATTTAATAAGTATACTGCTCGGTCATTAGATAAAAACTGTGAGACACTTACTTTGTATAATTGTATTACAATATTATCGACTTTACGTAATTTTACGAGATAGTCGTATATATGTTTTATGAAAAAGCCACCTTAGACTTAGGTGATTATTTTCTATGTTAACTATTAGATCTTAATCCAATAATTAATAACTCTTCGTAAAAAATTTTATTATAAAATTACCAACATAGTAAAACAAGTAAATGAAAAAGGAAATTATGTAGCATTAACTAAATAATCTTCATTTTTACAAATAAAAAAGAAAAAAAGATTATAACGGTATATACTTGTATTAAAGATAAAGATCACCACCGCAGAATTTTGACGATGGGAGACCAAAAAAATTTAAGTACGAAATAAAAATATGTTCACTAATATTAAAAGTTACAAATGATTCATAAACATTTCTCTATACTTCTTCATATTTTGAAATCGTTGAACGATAGTTTCATCATCGATGGTGTTAAAAATGTCTCTCTCAATATATGTCACCAAACAATTGTTCAATCAATTATCTCATCTGATTACATAAATAAGTCTTGATAAAATTCAAAACATAATTTTTTTCCACACTAGCAGTTGTTATGAGAAGAATTAGTATCAACTTCAAAAGTAAATACACAAGTGGATAGATCAAATGTTTCCTTATATCAACCATTTTCTTAGCAAACTTCCCAACTCTAATAAGTTCTAAAAATTTGGTATTAGAACTTACATCTATAAAATAACTTTTAAGTTGATTATCTAGCTCTAAAAGTTCAATAGAAGAAAAGTCGCGTGGATAGAATTTTATAAATTGTATCAACTTTTCTTTATCAAATATAGAAAATACATTAGTTGGATTAAGACACGACTTGCACAAAAATATCTTTTTATTCGCCTAAAAGAAATTTAATTAATAGACTGTTGTGTATAAAAATGGGTCAAACCATATACTATATATATATATATATATATATATATATATATATATATAATTTAAAAAATAAAAAATTGAGGAGGGGCCAAGACCCCGTCCTATGGTGCGTCCGCCTTTGATAAAGATTACATTTGAGTACATTAAACAAAGGAGAACGTTTTTGTTTATTTTTTCTTTTATGGATTTATTTTGTTTGTACTTCATTCTTACTTTTGTTTAACATTCATATAAAATGATGGATGCATACTATATAAATTATTTATATAATGCGAATTAAATTGTTATTTAAACTATTTTATAGATTCAAAATTCTTGATCCACTAAATAACTTTTATTATTTATATTGCCTTTTGAATAATCTATTTCTATATTTATAAATAATAGTTGTGAGTCTAATTCCAAATACCAATCATCAATAATAAAATGTCAACGACAATGTAATCTTACAAAAACTAAACCGAAAAAAATTATTTTTTAATGAAACTTTTTAAAACTAAAAGTAGTTTTTTATAAATATGTTCATTAACTTTTTCTAGATACATTGAAATAAAATATATATAACACACATGGGTATGTTTAGTATCAGTATCTCTTTTTTTCCTTCGTAATTTGTTTTTCTCAAATTCCTTTTGATGTATCTTCACTTAAATTAATAAACTGGACAGGTTATAAATAATTTACACATAGTAAATAATTATTTTTATCTTTATTTATTTTTCACTTAATTAAATATAATTACGATAAATAAGCATTAATATGCTCAAGTATGAATATAGATTTTTCTGTTAATGCTTTAGTGCTAGAGACACCAAGTTATGCACAAAAAGGGTACACAAATTGATGTGACTAAATTTTATAAGAAATTAATGTGTCATGATGGACCCACAATTAAATTTTAATAGTCGATAATTTGTCACATATATTTATTTGTATAAGTTGTTAGTATACATAACGTTTTGGTAATAAATTTTGTCTAACTATATAACATGGACTTTTTAAAATGAAAAATACACGCCAAATAAGGAATGATTGTATGCATGCTGTTGAAAATTAGATAATTCATTAGTTATGATTAAGACAAATCTTAGGGTCCCCGAAGGTTGACTTAAATCACCTGCATAATTGACTTTCTTGGCTCGCTCGGCCCTTATGGCAGATATGCTTTGGTTAGGTAGGTAATTTGCCTCAAATCTCATGGTTTATGGTTATGGATCACTTTCATATTGCAATAAAGAGGTAGAGACTTCGAATTTTTTTTACAAATTATTTTTTATTTAGACTTTACAAACTCTAGGACCAAGTCATCATTGTCATAAGTTATATAATTTGTTGGTTAATTGATTACACTCGATAAACGCTTCTATTAAATTAAAAGTTTAAATTTTATCAATCGTTTTTTAGAAATAATATTTAAATAACTAAATAATAATGTTGGATAATTATAAATAATATTGCAAGCAAAAACGTTCTATTTATCTGCTTTAAGTGATAAATAGTTAGATTTACCTTTTGTGCAAAAAAAAAAAAATCTCAGTTCATTTTGTCAAAAATTATTAAGTCAATAGTTAGTTTTCTTTCTTTTTATAATGCAACTGTAGGTATGATGGGCTATATGAGTTTGTGGGTAAGAGGTGAGAAGTTTATCACAAAAGTTTGAGAGAAAATATTAACAAATGAGGAAGTTACTAAGCTGCAACACTATTTTGCAAGCACACATGTTCTTTTGTTTTGTTTATTTTCTTTTAAATTCTTTATGACATAAATTCACTCATAAAAATAGGAGTTTTAAACTATTTTTTTTGTTGCATAAGAGATCATTGCCTAAAAACTTACGCACATACTCATCAACTATTTTATAGGGTTTTTCTCCTAAATTTTTAGAGGAGTTAGTCAATGATCAGTAAGGCCAACGATTAAGAAAGTGTTTTAGATTTTTAATATAATAGAAAATGGATATATGTACGTTACACAGTTAAATTCACACTCAATGTCACAAACGCTTATGAATTATGTTGTTTAATTTGAAGAATCTAAAATCATAATTTGAGAAAGGACAATCTTAATAGTTTGTATTAACATAACAATAAATTTATTATGATTCATAAAAATGAGTGTGGATATTTATTCATAAAAGACACATGGTAAGAGGTTTAGGTAGGAGGAGGTGGAGAAAATTTTCTTACAAAGTCATAAAACTAACCGGAAATAAGGAGAGCAAGAATGATTAATATTTAACATTTTTATGAGTTACTAATTTAAGAACTTTATATGTAAGAACTCATTCAACTTGCTCCTTTCTTTTATCATTACAAAAGAGTCTGTTTACTATTTCGAGAAGTAGATAAATTTGAAATTTGGAACTTTTAATTAATTGTCAGAGTTGCTTTATTTAGCTATTCATCCCTACCTTGGACCAGTGCAGCAGCACTAGAAGTTAGGAATGAAGATTATTAAGGAAATCAAAAGAAAGGAAAATAAGAAAAGAATGAAAGAGATACTCCCTCCCATCTAAAAAAATTACATTCGAAAAAATATTTTGTTATAAAAAAAGTTACATTTAAAGATTTTCTTTCTTATTTTGTTATAAATTAAAAAAAATTCAATTATAAATTTTATTGATCTTATCATAACTTAAAAATTAATAACAAATTTAATAAAAAAAATTATTATTTGTATATAAAAATTTCGATCAAAGATATAATATTATATTTACATAAAAACGCAAATATAATTCTTTTTGTGGAATGGAGACATTAACTATTATAATAATAGAAGAATATAGCTAAAGCCAACTCTTACTTTTAAATTAGTAGAATAAATTGACGTCATTGTACACGATATTTCTTTTACTTCCATTTGAGTTTTTTTTAAAAATAAAAATTATTAATGGAATCCCGTTGACTTGAAAATTACGGTAACCATAGATTTCCGTGGATGAAGAAGAAATTCGAAGGAATTGAAACCATAGTCGTAAAATTGACAAAGTGTTTTCTGGAATGTTACCAAATTTCTGTTCGGGATTATAATTGTTTCACGTGGACGACTAATTCCACTTCTTGTACAATTCAAAATGTTCAATGCACATGACATAATGGAATACTGCAACATGTTGGAATATTGAAGTTTCTATCTGTCCTATGCCACAACATTGAATGATTTATAATTTATGATAGCAATGTTATGATTGTGAAGTTTATGTCAATTCTAAGTAGTAATCTCTTTTGTAACAAAAAAAAAAAAAGAAAAAAAAAAGTAATAGTCTCAATTAAAAAATAATTAATTTAGACACTTTTCAACGCTTATAATTATTCACCAATTTTCAGAATACCAATGATAATTTAACCTTTTATTCTTCGAAGTAATCCCTAATCTCAATTATTCACCTTCTAATTTATCACAACTTCACAAGGTATATATATCATAATAAGAGTACTTTCCTATGATAATATAATGAAAAAATAAACTATCAAATGACCATTAAGGATAAAAGTTGAACAAAAGAACTCTATTTGCAATACATAGAATTCCAATAAAAACTTATGAGTATATGACAAACACTTACAGACAAACATACACAAACAAAAGCCATCTTATAACAAAAGGAGACCAGATACTTGCCCAGAAAAAAAAATTTATCCACAAACTGAGCTGTTAAAACTTTATGGAGCTGTTTCACGCGTATAGGTATCACACTTTTCTAATATGATATCTGAAACATTTAAATGTGAATGGGAAGATCAGGATTTTCATAGCTTACATCACGGAAAGGGGCAGGATATTGTTGCCCCAGTATTCGACACTATAATAATTATTATTTTTAAATTAATTAAACCCTTAGCAACCTACCTTTGAATAAATTCACAAATAGCTACCACCGAATAAACATAAACATATCCACACCTATCTCAAAACACTCCTATATATAATAACACAACCACTTTCACATTTTCATTTCCAACTGATGCCACTCATATCACCTCCTCCTCCACCACCACTACCACCGTCACCACCACCATGCCGCTGAACATCCTTTGTTTTGTTTTACGCACCAATCATGATGAAGTTAAACCAGAAGGTCATACCAATCTTCATATACCAACAACAAAAGAGTTACCACAGCGACAGATTCACCATCGCGGTACCCATGTTATTGAAATTCTTCGCCATTCACTGTACAGATTCTTTTTCTCGAAATTGACAAGTTTTCGCCACCCCAGAAAACAACCCTCTGGTCCATTTCATGATATGGAGGGTGTTCAAGTTTTAGAGAAGGTTGGTGCCAACAATCCAAGGACATTCAGCTATGTGGAGCTCTACATAGGCACGAACGGGTTTAGCAAGGATGAAATTCTTGGAAGTGGGGGGTTTGGTAGGGTGTATAGAGCAGTTTTACCTAGTGATGGAACGATGGTTGCAGTGAAATGTTTGGCGGAGAGAGGAGAGCGATTTGAGAAGACGTTCGCGGCAGAGCTGGTGGCTGTGGCTCATCTCCGCCACCGGAATCTTGTCAGCCTCCGTGGGTGGTGTGTCCATGATGATCAGTTGCTTCTTGTTTATGACTACATGCCAAACCGCAGCCTAGACAGGGTACTTTTCAGAAGACCAGAAAACGTAGGGTCTGAGATACTTGATTGGGGCCGACGATTGAAGATAGTTAATGGCTTGGCAGCTGCACTATTTTATCTCCACGAAGAATTGGAGACTCAGATCATTCATAGGGACGTCAAGACTAGTAATGTGATGCTTGATTCCAATTATAACGCAAGGCTTGGTGACTTTGGATTAGCTAGGTGGCTAGAACATAAACTCGACTACGAAATTAGCACACCATTAGAAAAGCACCACCAGTTTAGATTGGTTGAAAACACAAGAATTGGTGGCACAATTGGATACTTGCCTCCAGAGAGCTTCCAAAGACGAGGCGCTGCCACAGCAAAATCAGATGTTTTCAGTTTTGGGATTGTTGTGCTAGAGATTGTCTCTGGCCGACGGGCTATGGATCTAAAGTACCAAGATGATCAAATCATTTTGCTTGATTGGATACGAAGGCTATCTGATGAAGGAATGGTTTTGCAAGCAGGGGATAGTCGACTTCCTGATGGATCTTACAAACTTTCTGACATGGAATGCTTGATCCATCTTGGTCTGCTATGCACACTTCATGACCCACAATCACGACCAAACATGAAATGGATTTTGGAAGTACTTTCTGGAAGTCTGTGGGGGAAATTGCCCGATCTTCCATCATTTAAACACCAACCTCTCTACATCTCTTTAACTTCTTCCAGCAGTAATAGTAGCATAACCCCTACGAGGGTATCCACGATTACTGTCACAACGGAAACCTTGGCTTCCAATTCATCTATCTTTCTTACGGCCAAGGCAGATACCATATATGCCACTGCTGAAAATGGAAGTGGTGAAGTCAGCCCCACAGAAAAGAGTCTCCAGCGTCGGCCGAATGCTTTCCCCATGATTGAAACTCCACATGGAATAAGCTTCAAAGAAATCATCTCTGCCACTAATAACTTCGCAGATACCCGGAGGATAGCCGAAGTAGACTTTGGTACTGCTTACTACGGGATTCTTGACAATCACCATCATGTACTGGTGAAAAGGCTAGGCATGAAAACATGCCCTGCTCTGCGGGCACGATTCACAACTGAGCTCCAGAATTTAGGAAATCTGCGCCACAGGAATTTGGTGCAACTTCGTGGATGGTGCACTGAGCAAGGAGAGATGCTAGTTGTATATGATTATTCGACAACTCGTCTTTTGAGTCACCTCCTAATCCATCAAGGTCAGACAATTGGGCGTCCAATCCTAAAATGGCATCACCGATACAACATAGTCAAATCACTTGCTTCTGCAATTCGTTATCTCCACGAGGAGTGGGATGAGCAAGTAATTCACAAAAATATTACCTCTTCATCAATCATTCTTGATGTAGACATGAACCCAAGGCTTGGTTTCTTTTCCCTCGCTGAGTTTTTACAAAGAAATGAGCAAGGACATGATATTGTTGCTGAGAAAAACTATTCAGTTCGTGGGATTTTTGGTTATATGTCACCGGAATATATGGAATGTGGAGAACCAACACCAATGGCTGATGTTTATAGCTTTGGTGTAGTGGTGCTTGAGGTGGTTAGTGGACAAATGGCAGTTGACTTCAGCCAGCCTGAGGTACTTTTGGTTAAGCGAGTCAATGAATTTGAGTCACGAATGAGGAGTTATGAGGAATGGGCGGATTGGAGGATGGATGGGGAGTATGATCAAAGGGAACTTGTGAGGATGATGAAGCTAGGAATAGCATGCACGCGATCCGATCCTAAGGTAAGACCAAACATCAGGCAAATCGTTAGAATACTTGATGGGTATGACAAGTGCTTCCTTGAAGAAGGACAAAAGAAGGAGAGCATGGAAGAATGGAAGCGAAGAAATAACTCATCGTTGTCATTGATCAGAAGAATTCAAGCTCTAGGGATACAATGATATGTAATGTACACAAGATTCTCTATGTTTGTATTTATTTGTCTGGGTTTTATGATGTTTGTTAACATTTTTGTGAAGTGTTTTGGGCCTATGCAGTAAAACTCCTCTTACATGGACTCTTCTAAACTAGAAAGAACAAAGTCCACGCTCAACACTCTGACATAGATGAAGGGTTATGGCATCCATGTGGAAGTCCAGGTCACTAATAGGTTCAAATATTACTCACTTTCAGTAATGAATAATTATACCGCATCCAAGGCCTATATACATACCCATAATTGACATTGGCACTCGAATCCATATACAATACAGATGAAAAGAAAAAAAATCTACTATCTCAATAAGTAAATAAAATAAAATTTATTTTTCATTTGTTTTAAAGTAAAGCAAAACGAGAACATGGAGAAAAAAGGGGAACTTTTTGGGAGAAGTTCAAATTCTCCAAGGCACACTTTCTTAGTAGTTATATACGGATAAGGAGAGAGAACTTGTTTGTGAGGGACAGAAATTACGGAAGTTGGTAACCGAAAAAAGTCCTGGAGGCTACATATGTAAGTTTATGGAGAGACTTATTTTGAAATACTGGGATAATTTCCCTTCCATTGATTTCACATATATATATATACACTATCACCCAATTACGAATATGACAACTATATGATCCCATTGATTATGGGATATTCTAAATAATTACAGTGATTTACATTAAATCAATATTCTATTAATCAACGAAATATTCTACGAGATATTCTAACACTCCCCCTCCTCAAGTTGGAGCATAGATATTCTGCATGCCTAACTTGAAACAAGACGGATTAAACGATGTGCCACTTAGTCCCTTTGTTAATATATCTGCTATCTAATCTTCAGACTTGACATAAGGTAGGCAAATGAGTCCACCAGTCAACTTCTCTTTGATAAAATGTCTATCTATCTTGATATGTTTGGTTCGGTCATGTTACACTGGATCATTGGCAATACCAATAGCAGCTTTGTTATCACAATATAATAGCATTGGTTCTTTGATAATGAAACCGATACCGTCTAGTAACATCCGTAGTCATAATAGTTCACATATGCCGAGAGTCAGAGCCCTATATTCAGCCTTGGCACTAGATAGAGCCACAAAGGATTGTTTCTCCAATAGGAGGTTGCTCGCAAAGTTTCAACATCAGCTTTCACAACTCTTAACTGTCCACAGCAGCTTCATTTTACTTGTGGCTTATCTCTGTGAGAGAATTGTCAACTCTTAATTGAGAAACCTAATGGGACATTCGAGCTCCAAATACCACTGAGCTCTTATGCCACTCAGACTTGTTACGTTGGGATCGTGTAAAATAAATTTAACATTGACAATTAATCTCAAGTTCATCACACCAAAACAATACAATCTGCATTTTGACAAAAGACACAACTTAATAAGTAACATTGAATTCTCTGAAAGGAAAATAGTGGTTACAAGATCCTTTAAATATATGCTAATGTACACTCTCACATTTTGTGGAACATGGTGTAAAATAAAGACCCCTACTACAGAATTTCTATCCTTTGCACAGCAAATAATGAAAACCTGGAACCAGAAGAAGCTCGCTCTGGTGACACCCTAAAGAATATGAATATTTTTACAAAGAATATATATATAAATAAAAGGCGATGCAAGGAACCATAACACGGACTCATCTTCTCGGGGGAGGGCCAGAAATGGGGTTCATTTCTATCTCTGCACCTTCAAACTCCCTCAGAGTTCCGAACTTCTCAGCTTCCCTTGCAATTTGAATATCAGAAGGTCTATAGTATTCAACAAGTACTTTTAAAACAAAGCGAGGAAGTAACCCCGCCACGAGGATCCCGAGCATGAGCACCCAAAACGACCCAGTCCCCATGATATAGAAAATGGCCCTGCAGAACAACCACATGGATTTGCACATCATTTTCTATACCACTGCAAGGTCTCATAGAGCTAATTGGAAATTTTTATCATTTGAGATGGACAGTATGGCAAATTAGATTGTAAAGCAACAAAAGGCGGAGACATCACTGGTGTTAATCAAAAGCTACTAACATATGCAAGATGAATCAATGCTCATCTGAAAATTGCATGAAGGAAATCCATACAATATATATAGGAGAAATAAATTTTTATAAATGGAAATTAATCAGAAACCCAATCTATCTGAAGATAAGTCTTTTTTCTTGCGGACCTTTTTTTCCCTTTCCTGAACATCATGTTTTGCATTTGACAAACCAAAGCATTTCCTCTCAATAATTTTCCACATTTTTTTGCAAAAAGAAAAATGCTTATGTCTCTAGCACAAACCTTAGTACTTAAAGGAAAAAAAAGATTAGAATCTTACCTTATAGGTGGTATTAAATTGTATTTGTATTAGACCTCATGCTCATAGCCAATTGAAAGTGAGAAAAACTTGGTAGCTAGTTGCCTAATTTTACAAATTCTGAGTTTTTAATGCAAGAATCCTCTACTTTTGCCTTGTGTTTGATGAGAAGTAACCTCACTGCAGGTGATAGAAATAAAAGCAAGTTATGCATGCAGAATATTAAGTTCTGTCAACCTACTGATCGCCTTCAACATATATTGCCTGACAATTATCCTCATAGCGGATGAAGGATTAACTCCACTCTTATGCAAATGTTATGCGACATTATTGAACTCCAAAGCCTTATGAAAAAACCTAAACCTATATGCCAGAACACGTGGTGGAGCACCAAATTTAAATAGAGATTTGATAGAGGTCATACCAGTAACCAAACAGCATGGGCAAAGCATCAATGACAATGACACAAATGAAAGTTGCAATTATAGATCCCAGATGGCTGCATGACTAATCCATGTCCATCGACCAACATCCATGGCTAAGTGCAAATTGACAATAATAACCACAGCAAGTACCCAAAGATCCCCTAGACTTGAAATGTCAATATCTGATCTCCAATAATGAAAAAGGACTGGAAAGATATGATGATGGCCAAACTTTGCCATAAAGTATCCAACATGGTAAACCAAAACAATTTTGTGTTGTAGTTTTCCTTTCTCTGTCCAGCCCCATAAAGCTGAGGGAATTTCAACAAAGTCGTTCTGCTAATATCTTTGTCAATAATCCCAACAATTATGGTAGGACTGGTAGTGTAGATTACTGAATATAACACGCTGTTCCACTCATTGACTGCAGTTGTCAAAGTGAAGCACGTGAACAGCACATACCTGGGAAAGCACATAAATATGATGTCATATAACAAGTGAACAGTATAAATGTATTAACAGCATGATAAGTATACTAGAATATAACAGACTTATAAAGATCTTCCTTTTATTGACTAGAGTCGATCATAAACCAAGTTAAGACACAATTCTCGACAAAATTGAGCAGCTAAGCCAATAACTCTCTCTCTTTCTCTCCCCCTTCCCCAATATCTATATACATAATGAATTTGACATCTTCCTCCTAGAGGAAACTCACCAGAATAAGACAAAAACATATACTGCATTCCTGTAGAAGTTATAGAGGATCATGTAACCCATTCGTTGGTAATTCCAATGTCCATGGACCAACAGAAGAGGAACCAAGAATCTGAACTGCCCCATTGCAAAATCTGATGCCATAACAGCTTGCCGACCTTCTTGGCCACTGATCCCAATTCCCACATCAGCCATTTGGATCATCGAAACATCATTAACACCTGTCAAATATTTAACAATTTCGGTTATCAGTGAAAAGTTGCCTAAGACGTCTAACTTCAATTTGTACAATCTAATTATACCAAACAATATAACACCTACCATCCCCAACAGCGAGGGTCATATCCGATGTCCTCTTTTTTATGAGGGCCACAATTCCTGCTTTCTGCAGAGGAGCCACTCGACAACATAATTGTTGGAGTTGATCATATTTCAACATTATCTATTTCCAATTAGGAATAGGTTTTTCTATTTCCTATTGGGATGTGTTTTATTTCTATTCCTAATCAGAATAGGTTTCCAATTGGGTTTTGGATTTGGTTATTTTTTTCAATTCCTTTTGGGTTTCTAACATTATGTTGGGGTCTATAAATACAATGGTTTATTGTGTTTATGGGTAGATCAAAACTAAATTATAATATTTAGTTCTTTGTGAGGGTCTCTTACAAGGGGGTGAGAATATTATATAACTATTGAGAGTTTGCAAGGTAGATTAGCGGAGTGTGAGATATTCCACCATAATTATATCTTGTGGAAAACTTGGATCAATAGTAATAATATTCAGACAGGCTGGACGTAGCCCGAATTTGGGTGAACCAGGGTAAATCTTTGTGTTCTTTTCTGTTATTGAATTATATATTTGCTTGCGGTTTGGTATTTGTCAAGGTCTTATTCCCCACATCTGATATCTAGAGCTTGGTTTACGCACAGAGTTTCTGGGATTAATCTGGGTTTAAGATGTCGACAAATACATCTAGAGTTGAGATTGAGAAATTCAATGGGAAGAGCTTTGAGTTGTGAAAACTCAAGATGGAGGATCTACTCGTGGATCGTGATCTGTGGTCGGTGATTGAAGATCCGAAGCCGGTACTTATTACAGAAAAGGAGGATGGTAGTTCTTCCTCTATTGTTAATACGACGACAAAAGATAAAATTGTCGAGTGGGAAAAACTGGATCGAAAGGCTCGAGGATTGATTCGGTTGTGTCTAGCCGATACTGTTTTGGTGAATGTTGCCGGTGAAAAATCTACAAAGGACCTATGGACAAAATTGGAGAACCTCTACCAAAGTAAATCTCTTGTCAACAAATTATTTCTAAGGAAGAAATTGTACAAGTTGCGGATGGAGGATGGTGGATCGTTCTCGGCTCATCTTCAGGAATTTAATACCTTGGTAAGTCAATTGGCTTCAATTAATTGTGATATGAAGGATGATGACAAAGCCATTACCTTACTTTGTTCACTGCCGGACTCGTGGGACCATTTGATTGTTGCGATTGGTAGTGGGAATACAGAGATCTCGTTTAAGAGTGTTGTTGCGGCCTTGTTATCTGAGGAGATGAGACGCCTAGGTATGGAGAGTTCCACCAAGGAGGCCTTGATTGTGAGAGGCAGAAACCAAGTCAAAAGTAGGCGGTCAAACGGTAGATCTAGATCACGTGGGAGATCTAAAAGTATTAATCGGTCAGAGATGCGGTGTTGGAAGTGTCAAGAAATTGGACATAGTAAGAAAGACTATCCAAACAAAGCAGCCAAAGGAGACAAGGGTGATCCTAAGAAAAAGGAGGATGACGGCGATTTGTACTTGGTGGCGGCTTGTGTGGCTCAGTCAGATTCTGATGTGTGGTATATTGACACTGGAGCTTCCTATCATATGACTTCCCACAAGGAGTGGTTTTGCGAATATGAGAAATATGATGGGGGTAGTGTCTACTTGGGGAATAGTGAGACACTAAGGATAGTTGGACGTGGAAAAGTTAGACTCAGAATGAGTGATGGGATGGTGAAGACCCTTTCCGGAGTTATGCATATTCCAGGACTCAGCAGAAATTTAATATCAGTGGGCATGATGACAGATGCAGGCATCACCTTCAGTTGCACTAAAGATTCATGCAAGATGACTCGCGGTTCAATGATAATTGTGAGGGGCACTAGATATGGTACTTTGTACAAGCTGCTGGGAGACACTGTTGAGCCTCAATTTGGGAGTGTATTGATTTCTGAGACAGAGCCTAGTGATGACACTAGTGTAGCCATGTTATGGCATCAGCGGCTCGGACACATAGGAGAGAAGGGGCTTTCTACCATAACCTCGAAGCAGCTAGTGGAAGGGGTCCCAAATTGTTCTATGGGATTTGGCTTTTGTGAGCATTGTTTGTATGGAAAGCAAAGCCGAGTAAAGTTTAAGGGTGAAGGTACAAGGGCTACAAGGGTGTTGGATTTGATACACAGTGATCTTTGTGAGTCTCCAGATGAATCTCTTAGTGGATCAAGGTATTTCGTTTCCTTTATAGATGATTACTCAAGGTATGCTTGGATTTATTTATTGAAAAGGAAATCGGATGTGCTTGAAAAGTTCAAGGAGTTCAAGGCATTAGTTGAAAATCAACTTGATAGAAGGATCAAAGTTCTTCGGACAGACAATGGTTTGGAGTATAAGTTCGTGGACAAGTATTGTACAGAAGTAGGCATTGCAAGACAGAACACCATAAGGTATACACCTCAGCAGAATGGAGTGGCGGAACGGCTGAATCGTACACTCATGGATAAAGCTAGATGTATGCGAAGTTGGGCAAGCTTGGAGCCTGAGTTCTGGGCAGAAGCAGTTGCTACAGCATGTTACTTGAAAAATCGAACTCCTACTTCAGCGGTAAAGGATCAAACATCATATAAGGTAATATTTGGAAAGAAGCCAAGTATGAGTCATGTTCGTGTGTTTGGTTGTGATGCTTATATGCATGTGCCTAAGGAGAAAATGACAAAGCTTGACTACAAATCTGAGAAGTGCAAGTTTGTTGGCTATAAAGATGGAGTTAAGGCGTACAAATTGTGGAATCTAGAGACCCGGACTATTGTGTACAGCAGAGATGTGGTGTTTAGAGAAACATCAAAGGTTGATGTTGTCACTGAAAATTTACCCAAGGAGACTAGTCATGTTGAGTTTGATATGAGCTCAATAAAGGATGTGGAAGATGAAGACTCATATGGTACATCAGAAGCTGTTGATGATGATTCAGATGAAGAACAATCAGTTCAACAGGATGATGATGATAGTGTTGATTCAGATCATGGAGTGGAGGCCGAACAAGAGCCTCAAGCAGAGCCAACATTGAGGAGATCCACACGGGTTAGGAAAACACATAGCAGGTATTCACTTAGTCCTCTTATGCTTTGACAATCACTAGTGATGAACCTGGTTCAGTTAAAGAGGCGAGAGTCTTAGATGATGCTAATCTGTGGGAGGAAGCAATGAAAGAGGAGATGCGGTCACTTGATCAAAATCACACATGGAAGCTTGTGAAATTGCCTAAGGATAGGAAGGCAATTGGGTGCAAGTGGGTATTTAAAAAGAAGCAGAATGCAGATGGTAAAGTGGAGAAGTATAAAGTTAGGCTGGTTGCGAAAGGGTATTCTCAAATAGAAGGAGTGGACTATGCAGAGATCTTTTCACCAGTGGCAAAGCTAACATCTATTAGAACTGTTTTATCTGCGGCAGCTGCTTATGATCTTGAAGTTGAGCAAATGGATGTAAAGACAGCATTTCTTCATGGGGATTTAGAGGAGGAGATCTACATGAAACAACCGGAGGGGTTTATGGTCAAAGGAAAAGAGAACTTAGTTTGCAAGTTGGATAAATCCTTGTATGGCCTAAAACAGTCACCTCGGATGTGGTATCAAAAGTTTGATAGTTATGCTCAACGGATCGGATTCACTCGAAGCCATGCCGATCATTGTGTATATGTGAAGAGGTCAGGTAAGGATTTTGTCATTCTAACTTTGTATGTTGATGATATGCTCTTGGTGGGTAATATCAAGAAGATGATCAAAACTGTTAAGGGATTGCTAGCGCAACAATTTGAGATGAAGGATCTTGGGGTTGCTACTTACATCTTGGGCATACATATACGGAGAGATCGGGGACAACGGAAACTGTAGTTTGGACAAAGAAAATATATTGAAGGAATCTTGAAGAAGTTCAACATGTCTGATTGCAAACCAGTCGGGACTCCTATGTCAGTTGGAGTTAAAATGTCTGCGGAGCTATCTCCTAAGAGTGATGAGGAAAAGGAGCAGATGACACACATTACATATGCTAGTGCGGTTGGTAGCTTAATGTATGCAATGGTGTGCACTCGACCAGATATTGCTCATTCAGTGGGAGTACTGAGCAGATATATGTCTAATCCAGGCAAGGAGCATTGGACTGCCGTCAAAAGAGTGTTCAGGTATCTTCGTGGAACATCAGATTATGCTTTATGTTTTGAGGGTAATGGAGATAAGTTGTCTTTTGGTGTGACGGGGTCAGTTGATGCAAATTGGGGTGGTGACTTAGACTATCGAAGATCGACAAGTGGTTTTGTATTCAACTTGTTTGGTGGACCGATTAGTTGGATGAGTAAGAAGCAAAGTGTGGTTGCCTTATCATCTACTGAAGCAGAATACATGACATTGACTCATGCGGGGAAGGAAGCAATATGGCTTCGTCGGCTGTGCAAGGAGCTTGGATTTAAGGAAATGCGATAGCCAAAGTGCTATACATTTGGCAAAGAATCCAGCGTATCACTCCAGGACGAAACATATTGATATTCAATATCACTTTATCCGAGAAAAGGTGGAGGACAAAGTGGTGCACTTGGAGAAAGTTGACAAAGTGGCAAATTGTGCGGACTTCTTGACAAAGCCGGTTACTTTGGAGAAGTTTCAGTGGTGTACTTCTAAAGTTGGGTTAAAGACTCAGGGTATAGGAGCTGCTGCATTGTGTGTGAAGTATTCACCAAGTGGGAGAATGTTGGAGTTGGATCATACTTCAACATTATCTATTTCCAATTAGGAATAGGTTTTTATATTTCCTATTGGGATGTGTTTTATTTCTATTCCTAATCAGAATAGGTTTCCAATTGGGTTTTGGATTTGGTTATTTTTTCCAATTCCTTTTGGGTTTCTAACATTATGTTGGGGTCTATAAATACAATGGTTTATTGTGTTTAGGGTAGATCAAAACTAAATTATAATATTTAGTTCTTTGTGAGGGTCTCTTACAAGGGGGTGAGAATATTATATAACTATTGAGAGTTTGCAAGGTAGATTAGCGGAGTGTGAGATATTCCACCATAATTATATCTTGTGGAAAACTTGGATCAATAGTAATAATATTCAGACAGGCTGGACGTAGCCCGAATTTGGGTGAACCAGGGTAAATTTTTGTGTTCTTTTCTGTTATTGAATTATCTCTTTACTTGCGGTTTGGTATTTGTCAAGGTCTTATTCCCAACAATAATACCACAGTACATTGACTGGCTACCTGGAAGAGCTGAAAAAACAAGAAGAGCTAGACAATCAGCAAGAGAAACAAAATGTATTGAGGGTGTGCAAGGACAGGACGGATAGCAGGCTTTGAGCATTCACCAGTTCCTCAAGCTCAGTGTCAAGGATATAAACAAGACTTGTTCCATCAATGATTAGAGCAACGGTACCTACACCAACTTCAAAATTGTTGTGTGTAGCACCAGATACAGTCGAGAGCTTCTTAAGCATTAGCAAGGCATCTTCCAAGCTCTTTCTACAAGATTCCTTGGATCTATTGTTTATTACAATTTGGGTCATCATGCTAGTTAAAAGCTTAGAAGAGTAACCAATAGAAATTGCAGTTTCTTGCTTGTCCCCAGTCAAAACCCAAACTTTAATAGCTGCTGTTCTTAATGACTCAATTGCTTCAGGCACTCCTCGTTGCAGTTTATCTTCAATTCCAGAGGCACCAAGTATAGTGAGATTGTTCTCTATATCAGTGACAACTTTCCGAAGTAAAGCAGCCCTTCCAATTACAGCTGTGCTTGCTATCTCATAAGAAGACTGCCACTGTTCAAACTCGGAAGCAGTTAATTCCTGCATCCCCATAACAATGGTCCTCAAACCCACCGAGAAATAAGAGTGAAGGTGGGTTTCAGTCGCACATACTACATCCAGATGAAAGGATTTATCTATTACATTAAACATGGAAGTATCAGCACCTTTGACAATGACCTTCATTGTCTTGTCGGGACATCCTAATATAACTGACATCCTCTTCCGATCACTATCAAACTCATGCAAACCCAAAACATTGAACCTGCAAAGACCAGAGATTTAGCAACAAAGAGTAACTACAAGGTTCAAACCTATAGGTAATGTAAGGCATTATTAACACAAGTAACGTCCTGTACAAATAGAATGGAAAGAAGATAAAGAAGAAAGCAAACACAGATATGAACAGATACACATACAATATCAACATGGTAGTCACAAATATGAAAAGATACAGTTAAGATAGATCTAAAGAGGAAATCAAACCATCCTACCATAATAAGTTTCATCACATGCAAAAGTTAAAAGACTAAATCTTGCAATTTTATTCAGAACAAACCATTTGAGTTCAATTTTAATTTCAAGATATGTAGATTTTTTAGTTAGAAGCTTCTCCTGCTTGAATGTTGAACTCGTGGCAGAAAGTTCTTCTTTGTACCATGTAGTCAAAATTTCTGTTTCTGAAACCTAAAGCTGCTGGAAATCTACTTGCAACAGTGCGTCACCATACAACTAAGGACCTACAACTTCAGTAATGACAATTAACTAAACAACTAAGCATACTATCATTGGCATAGAATTTATTGAAAGGGAAAAACATGAATTTACCTCTGCCTTTCCCCTTGAATATCAATAACTATGTGGCCGGAGGTTCTTTCTACTAGCATAAAACCATAAGCAGCAGCGGCATAAACTAGTGCCTGCTCATCTGGGGATTCTCCCTGATAATCTATCAGTTTGACAGCAGGATCAGAGGTCTCTGTAACAATAGGAACGATGGTGTTGCAAGCCGCCAATGCAAGAAAAAGTTCATGAATATTGTTGCTTTCTCTTGTACCCTTCCCGCTTCTTGATAATCTTAAAAGCTCTGGATCAACCTTCACATCCATTTTTGGCCTCCAAACCTGTCCATCCACTGACAACAAATAAGAAAGACCAAATTATGTCAGCTAACCTGTTTATTCAGTTCATCCTGGTTGGTTGGGCTAAAGAGGGGAGGGGAGGGGGAAATAAATAAATTTGTGACGTAGAATCACACGTGGTCAAAGTATAAATTGCCGCACCTTGAATGCTGTATCCAGATTGTGCTCCTTCAGAAATTGTTTTTGAGCCGCTGTAATCTATACCTGCAATGCTTGCACACTGAAATTCCATTTTGTTCTCTGTCAGTGTACCAGAGAATACATATTTTATCTGTCCTAAATCTTCATTTATATTCAAAGCCCTGCATTGGAATCTTGAATGTGAGCTTTCATCAAACAGCTGGTTATCTCGAATCATAAAGAAGGCCTGACCGATGTGAACAAGCTCCATGGATATGTATAATGCTATAGGAATCATGATCTGGAAAACAATAAAAGCCATAAGGAATGTGGAAAATATCTCCATCCCTCACCCATAGTAATTGTAATCATCATTCTTCCCATCTGAAAAGTCCTTTTTTTCTGTAGAACGGCAAGTAATTCAGTTCATCCTTATGATGTCTCAACCAAACTGCGGCACAAATAGAGACTATCGTACACAAACTAACAAGGAAAATGGAGAGGTAAATAATCTCTTTGTTCATATGGGTCTCCAGACGACTTCTCTTAGATGGGGCTCCAGAGCTGTTGAGCATAACTTTGGTTTCCCTTCCAGCATAAACTGCAACACCAACAGCCCAAGTAGTGTCCTTCAGCATGCAACCTCGCAAAACAATATTGGATGGTCCAAGCGACATTCGCTTCCCATCAATCTCCATGTTAGCATGGAAACCATAAATATTCCTGTTGGGCTTCTCACACTTGATCAGCTCACTAATCTTCTCATTCTCTGGAACCTTTGTAAGGGTCTCTTGCTTTGCATACCTTGTATTTAAGTTTGATTCTCCGTCCAAATTGATGGTCAGGATGTAAGCAACTCCAGTTGGATCACTAGTTGAAAGCAGTACCATATCACATGGAAGATTTTCATTTGCAAAAACTTTAGTAATCTCACCTACCTTAATATCTTTTGATTTTTTCTGCTGAAACTCACCATTGGCCAATACTGAAGCCAACCTGTTGTTATCAATTCAATCAGAACGATGCCGCCTCCAATCCTCAAAGGCATCTTTAACTGCTGAAACTAGTAAGACGAAGGTTAACGGCAAGATAGAAGCTGACACTCATCTTCACTTTAACTTTCCTTATCTTCTATTTTTCTATTCTTATCCTTACAGTCATTTTCCTTCTTCGCTAAGACTCTAGTCGTCATATTTTATACTCCGGTAGAGACCACGTCTCATAACCAATGCTTGGCTTTGATACCAACTGTGGTGGCCCCAAAAATCCCATACTAGATTCTGGTTGGTCACTGAAGCATAAAAGTGATCATCAGGGGATAAGGTGACCATCAGGGGATGAAATTCTTTGTCAGGGGATAAACTACCCATCAGGGGATGACTTACATTATCCAAAATAATTATCTAACAGCGAAAGTCTGTGAGTGAACCGTACAGGCCTTACAATCTAAATATCTCTATAACAACATCTCGCTTCACTCTTCCTCTGAAAGTCATCCACAGGAGAACGATCAGAAAGTATTCGTCATGTCATTCTTGCTCTGCCTTTATTAGACAGCTCGACCTTCTCGCCATAACCTGTAAAACATTTAATAATAACCACGTGAGCGATTTACACTCACAAGTATATAGTCATACATTGGGTGAGCCTTGAAAGATAGATAATTTATAGGGCTTAAGTGTTTGCGAGGTTGGGCGGAGACAATGCCGACACCTTTTAATAAATTGAAAAGATACAGCTTCCACGATCCCTGAGTGATAACGAGGAGTTTGTCCCTTTGCTTGAAAGAATCTTGAATAATTCACATGCGCCTTGTACCCATGTCCGTTTGGTGCACGTGCCCTTAAGAACTCCATATCAAATAGTATATCAGTTGGCTAGCCTAATCACTGTCTAACTTCATCACAATGACATATGTAATCAAAGTAGAAATCTTTTATCTACGAGGGTTCAGTTAACGATGTCTCGGTGTCCATCCCCTATCATTTCTAGGCTCAGGGTGTCAGGCAGATGCATCCCACTAGCCTTTAGTTACCTACATGAATATACTTTACAGGTATGGGGTGAGAACAATTAAGTCTTTTTATATCCGTACAAGATTTACCTTGGCGTGTTAGCAAATTTGAATAGCTAACATCCGCCCAAAGAATGCTTGATTCTAGTACAACATTTTTCACGTACATCGGATCAATAGATCATACGTTACTTATCTTTGAAAATATTGAACTTGAATAATATATAACATAACATTGGATACTTATGTATATCGAATGAATGATAATACATATTAAATGAAAAAGATAGAGTGAGTATATACTTATCTTGGTCCTTGGTCAATTCTAAATCAAATCACTGGTGAGTGAAAAACTCTGTAAAACATGTACATTGACATAACATAAGAAATTTATGCCTTGGATATAGATATGAGAATGCGTATATGTGATGTCCTTATAGTTTTAATGCTTTTAAAATGACCTTAGAAATGTTGAGGTTTATTAAATAATTAATATTATCTTAAGTAATTAAAAAAAATAATATTTTACACCTTAGAGCTTAACTGTGCATCAGTGGATAGTCACTGAAGCATAAAAGTGATCATCAGGGGATAAGGTGACCATCAGGGGATGAAATTCTTTGTCAGGGGATAAACTACCCATCAGGGGATGTCTTACCCGTTAGGGGATGTCTTACCCGTCAGGGGATGTTTCACCCATCAGGGGATAAAATGTGTGACGATCCCCAAAATCCCTTACTAGAACAGGGCTTTGTCAAAAGGAGAAAAAATAACTTCACATCCATTCATAGCATAAATACTAATAAAAAGGAATTAGTAAAGAGTTATTACAACTCAAAATATTACATTCTCAGCGGAAGCTATTCTATCTCTATATTATAATACAAAACATCACTCTTCAAAACATCTTTCTTTCTTTCTTCCTTATCGGCACTCAAAATGGTTAGCCAAACTCAGTAGCCGATCATCTTTGTCTTCCCCTTGTCAGAGGGTTCAGCCTTTGTACCCTGCCCTGCAAGACATTAAAATTCAACAAGAATGAGTGATTTACGCCCAACAAGTATATAAACAAATTTGGGGAAGTAAAACTGGAATGTTACTAGGGATTCAATTCTGTTGAGAGGCTTAGTGGAACAATACTAATGCCTCAAAAATCTTTGAAGAATCTTTAGGATCACTGATGATAAACAACATGTAATCCTCATTGAAGAAAGGCAGGTATTCACCTGTGTACAACTTTCTCAAAATATCCATCAAGGGCTAAACCCGTTGGATCTGCTAACCATACGGTATACAGTTGGCCTAACTATGACCGCATGATCCCTCCTTATGTGAACGTACGTAGTCACTTATGATTCCTCTAGGTCAGGTGAAGAACAAATCAGCACCTTTCCTTTCCTCTAGCAAACTATATGGCATAACCCATTTAAGGGACATATCATTCTCATTTGTCGCACGGATATAGCATCAAAGAATAATTTATACATCAAAGTTTAGCTATATCCATGCACTTTCATTCATTTCATGCTAGCGGAAATTAAAGCATAACATTCTCATCATAAAAGCAATTGAAACATAGGAATCAAGCCTTGCACGCATATCGAATCAAATGACACTGCATTAAATTGAAATAAGCATCAAATTGAATGTATATACTTGCCTCGGTCCTTTGCAAAAAAATCAAATTCAATTTACTCGTGAGTGAAAGATTCTGTAAAACATGCATATAACATGATAAATTTAATACCTTTATAAGAATTATGAAAGAAAATGCATATGTGATGTCCTTAAACTTTCAATGTCTAAAATCTAACATAAGAGTCGTTGAGGTTAAATAAATAACATCATAAAATAATTTTAGGAAAATAATGTTTTATAGTCTTGAAGACAGACTGCGCATCAGTGGATAAACGTTAAAATATAACAGTGGTCGCCATGGTTTAAGAATGACCCTCAGAAGATAATCTAACCGTCAGTGGATAATTAGTCATCAGGGGATAATTTTTTGTCAGGCGATGACTGATCATCGGTGGATACACTACCCGTCAGGGGATGGTTTGCCTGTCAGGGGATGGTTTGCCCGTCAGGGATGGTTTTCCCATCAGGGGATGGTTTTCCCGTCAGGGGATGGTTTGCCCGTCAGGGGATGGTCTTGTTCATCGCCAAACTCGTCGGGTGACAACTTGTTCAGCGCCGAACTCACAAAGCCATCGCCAAACTCCTTGGGGACTAATATCTTTAGCCATCAGAGACTAACATATTTTTTCCCATCAGAGACTACGGATGACGTTATCAGAGACCAAACTTAGCCTGTCGGAGACTAAGGATGACGTCATCGGAGACTAATTCAAACTCCCTTCATCAAAGACTAACAACATTTCCTTCATCAGAAAATAAGAAAATTCTTCATCAAAGACTAAAATCTATCTCATCACAGACTAAAGTATCTCATCAAAGACTAACATATTAGTCATCAGAGACTAACAAAAGCACTGTCGGAGACTAACTTGGAATCTCTCAGGGACTATTTTATATTGTCAGAGACTAAGTTAGAACTTGTCTCAGATACAGTGGTGTCTTCCTCACTCCTCCATGGTGACGTTCTCAACCATAACCATGTTTAGGTCAAAACTCATCATCCTCTCAGTGATACATAACATTTCCTATGGTCTGTAAGCCTTCTTAGACACGGTTTAGGGTTCAAAACTCGGGTTGAAGAAATACTCAAGCATGGTGTTGTAGCTACTGACAGAAAGAATTGTTTGGTAATTAAAGGTTTGTCTACCAGGTGGTTGTCAATATTCTTACACTCATCTTGGATAGCTTTTAAAATAAAAAAGGCATTAGCTCCAGGT
This sequence comes from Centella asiatica, assembly GCA_014636745.2. Classification (NCBI taxonomy): domain Eukaryota; kingdom Viridiplantae; phylum Streptophyta; class Magnoliopsida; order Apiales; family Apiaceae; genus Centella; species Centella asiatica. Next base: position 11,314,012 of record CM025780.1, on the reverse strand, counting down.
GTTATAATCATGCATTAAATAAGACTTTTGGAAATGAAAGAACAAGGTATTAAACATGGCATGCCTAGCAGAACAAAAGTGTAAGAAATAGAGCAAGACTTTAATGTAATGCTCTTAGCTCTTTGGCTACAAAGAAGAAGTTAAAAGCTCGAGTTGTTCTCCCAAAAAGACAGTTGCTTTGAAAATGAACCTGGATTCGATGGTATACTTGTATAAAAATTTATGAGAGTGGGGCTAGGATTGTACTCCAAGGATATATATATCTCATTTGCCGAGCAACAAGAGTCGTTGGATGATTTGGAGTTAGCTTTCAGTCGTTGGCTGTGAAAGGAAATAACAAGCTTTAGAAAAAAGTGATTGGTGAGAAAGGGTGGATGCAACAGCTGCTAACGTCAGTCGGTCATCTATCATAGCCCACTCTAGTGTACTATTGGAGGTGATATACATTAATTACTCTTGTCTCCCAGCAGTCTTTGGTTTAAAAAAAAAAAGAAACGGGTACTGTAGTTCACACTTGTGTGCCTTCCCACAGGAAACAAACACATATACCAGATAAAATTGAATAAAATATTCATTTGAAAACTTATGCTCAAAATACATTTAAAATCTTTTAGACATCACATTGTCATTGAACTTTTATTGATCAAACTGAATAAAAGAAATTAAACCTTCATGCATAAAATAAATAAATCACAAAATAAATTAATCATATGACAAAACTCATTTAAAATTTTTGGGTCCTCTCAAAATGGCTATCAAAGGATGACCCTCAATCATCAGGGGATGATCCTCAGTCATCAGGGGATGCCCCTCAACCATCAGGGGATGAATTTCTTCATCGCCAAACTTGTAAGTCAGCGCTAAACTCATCAGTGGATAATTTGTTTAGCGCCAAACTCGTCGGTGGACAAATTGTTCAGTGCAAACTCAATAAGTCATCGCCAAACTCGTCAGTGGATAAATTGTTCAATGCCAAACTCAATAAGTCATCGACAAACTGATACTCATCAGAGACTAGTATTTTCATCTCTCAGAGACTAAGAAAATTGCTCATCAGAGACTACTAAAATTGCTCATCAGAGACTAACAAATTAAATTGCTCATCGGAGACTAACAAAATTACTCATCAGAGACTAACAAAATTTGTTCATCAGAGACTAACAAAATTTGTTCAACGGGGACTAACTTTATATATCGTTGGAGACTAACTTTTAACCTACCAGAGACTAATTTTATGTCATTGGAGACTAAATTAGAGCTTGTCTCCATTATATAAGAGGACTTTTCATACCTTAATGGATGATGTTTAACAATGGATAAACTTGGCTTAGGGTGTTCCCTCGTCATCTTTTCTGCAGTGTGTATAATTTATTTTCTCAACACATACACACACGTAGTTGCAAACGAATAATACTGTAGCCTACTGTAGCTATTATAATTGCAGAGTCAAACAAATTTAGAAGCCTTATTCTTATGGACATTGCTAGGCACCAAGAACTCTGGTTGTCTAAGACACAAGCATGGTGTTTTTACTACTAATATAGAACATGCTTGCAAGTTAATATAGTTGCTACGTTTCAAAAACCAATAGCTCATGATGTTAAAAGTATTTTAAATAATACTCTTGGGAGTGAGTAAACAAAGTATTTTACGAACATGTCATGAATAAAAGGATAACATAGTACCAAAAAGAATAGGACTTTAATATAGTGCTCTTACCTCTTTGGCTTTGAAGAAGAAGTTAAAAGCTTGGATTGCTCTTGAGAAGGACAGTTGCTCTATGAAAGTGAACCTGAAATTTATGTGGGTGGTTGGTTGTATAGAAATTTATGGGAGTGGGGATAGGGTTGTACTCCAAATGATATATTTATATCACTTGCCATCTAATAAGAGAAGTTGGATCAATTTTGTGAGTAATTAATAGTCGTTGGTTATATTGGGTAGTAACATGCCTTAGAATGAAGTGATTGGCTATATTGGTCAGTGTTTCGGCTACCAAAAATCAATCGATCACCTATCATAGCCGACAATCTATTGGACAAAAATCCTCCTTTGGTTGGTTCCTTATGCAGTATTCTTTCCTTAAGGAAAAAAAAAATATTTAAAAACATAGTCAGGTAAATACATTAGAGTGTACTGCTAGAGTTGATTTACTAGCTGATGGGTCATGTGTAACCCAAACCCTGATATAATATAATTATACCACTTACACACAGTAGTCCTTGGTTAATATTTTAAACTGCAATTCTCCCCTGTAGTGAGCTTTTCTCAAGTAATATTTTTAATTATTCCCATGTTAGTACCTAATTAAAATAATCATTTAAAGATTTGAGTTCAAAATGTATTTATATTCCTTTGGACATCACATTGCCATAGAAACTTTTATTTACGATATGAATTAATTATTCACATAGAATGTGAATTAATCATTCTTACATAATATGAATTAATCATTCATACATCATATTCCAATTTTTATTTTCGGGTTCTCACACTAATGCTTTGCTTGATAAAGAGTAACCTAGGAATATTGTTTTTTCTTTTTTTTTGCTTCAAACTTCTCTAGGTTCTCTACAAGATTTCTTAGCACAAAGCATATGTAACCAAATACATGAAGAAAATTTAAGCTTGGTTTTCTTCATGTCATCAACTCATAACGTGTTTTTCTATGAGCCTTATTGATCAAGATTTTGTTCTATGTAAAGCTGTGACGACCTGAAAAATTTGTTTCTCTATACATAATTTATTTACTCGTTTTTTTTCTTATTAACGTGTATAGTTAATATATGATGTTTTTGAATGTCTAAATATTTTTTAATCCATTAAAGGGTTATAATTTGTTTGGATGTTGATTATAAGGACAAGCAAATTATGTTATTATGCTTGGTCACAATCGTTATTGCTTAAAGGAATATAAGTATTTAATCTAGTAAGTCTATTGTTGATTAGAATGGCGTACGTAAGAAAGACTACGTCATGTGTTCATATGTTAATTAGATTAGTAAGCTGCTTATGTGTCATTAGCGGATAAAGCTTATGTGCATGAAGGGCAACAGCTGCTTATTACATGTAACAGCTATTTAGAATCACAATGAATAGCCATTTTATTAACCAATGATTTTATCTCAAGGCTTAATCTCAGCTTACTATAAATACCTCATTCGGAGGTAACATTTCAATCTCTTTTCTAAAAATTTTCTTTCCTAAAGTTCTTCTTTAAACCTACCATTTCCATATAATTTCAAGTTCTTTCTTCTGGACAATTTCTTTCAAACAGGCTTTGATTTCTTTCGTCAACCCAAGAGGTAAGAATCTTATGTTCTCCTCTGCTTTTCGTTTTTTACGTAGTATCCAAAAGTATTCACCATGTATGCTAAGTCTTTAGTAAAGAATAAAGTTGTTAAGAGTATTGTATTTTAGATTGAGTTTGTTCTCCGTTTGTTATCGTTCTTAATCATGAAAGACTTCCTTTTATCAAAGATAAGTCCTATGATCAGTCTATGTTAAGATAATGTTAGTCTCTGGTGAGTTAACGTTAATCTCCGATGACGTCACCCTAAGTCTCTGATGGCTTAAGATGACGCCATCAGTCTTTGATGAGATAAAGTTAGTCTCCGACAGACTAAGGTTAGTCTTTGACGAGGAAATGTTGTTAGTCTCTGGTGGGCAAAGTATGCTAGTCTCTGATGACTTAAGTTCTTAGTCCCCGACGAGTTCAGTGCTGAACAAGTGAGTTTGGCGCTGAACATTTATCCACCGAGGAGTTTGGCGCTAGAAAAATCATCCATTGATGAGTTCAGCGATGACTTGGGGAGTTCAGTGCTAAACAAGTTGTCACCTGACGAGTTTGGCAATGAACAGGATTATCCCCTGACGGCTAAAGTATCCTCTGATGGGCAATGTATCCCCTAACGGGTAAAGTATCCCCTGACGGGTAAAGTATCCCCTGATGGGCAATGTATCCCCTGATGGGCAATGTATCCCCTGATGGGTAAAGTATTCCCTTATGGGTAAGTCATCCCCTGATGATTATTCCCTGACGGGTAAATTATCCCCTGATGGTCCACTAGTACAAAATTGATCATATGCGTCAGTTAACTAACATATTTTGCGTCGATTACGGGGAGACGCATATGGTGGAGACGCAAATATGCATAACCATATGCGTCGGTTAAAGATGTGACGCAAAAAAATATTATTTGCGTCGGTCCTTTATACAGATGACGTAAATAGTGTGTCATTTGTATCGGTTATTCACTGGAACCAACACAAATGATTGGTTTATAAAAATTCATTTTAAAAATAAATTAATAAATATGCGTCATACTTTTAAAAGAACCGATGCAATTATAGTGTCATTTGCGTCGGTTTTTCACCATAATCGACGCAAATGATTGGTTTATAAACATTCATTTTAAAAATAAATTAATAAATATGTGTCGCACTTTTAAAAGAACCGACGCAAATTATTGTTTCATTTGCATCAATTCTTCACCATAACCGACGCAAATGATTGGTTGAATAAAATTCATTTTAAAAATATTTTAATCTATTTGCGTCGTGCGTTTAAAACAACCGACGCTAATGGTTCTTTTTTTTTTTTTTCAAATTTTCATTTTAGAAATAAATTATCCAACCTGTACATTAAAAAGGATACATTCTAGTGCCACAACCAACCAAAATAGTACAAAATTCAACCACTTCAATATTTGCAAAACAGGAATATATACAAATCCAAATTTACAAACTGTTCAAAGCAGGAATATTTACAAATTGTCCAAATGTACAAACTGTTCAAATATGCAAAGGTCACATACAATGACTCATAAAATATTCTGCAAACAGGTCTCTAATTTCATCTATATCAAACTGAGTATATGACTCTTTTGTACTCAAACCCTGTAGAATATTATAAAAAAGAAACAATTAAGCATATAATTAAAACCAATATACAAGGTACTTTATTATTATATTGAAATAGTTAATTGCATGCATATAATTAAAAAAAATATACCTCAGTCCATTTTGTATATGGAGCCCGTTGATGTAACTTGACGATGTCATACATGTATCTCATGACATAGTAGCCGCATTCAACACTTCCTTGTTGTTGAGGACACTATATAAATAGTCAAGTTGATTAAAAATTTAATAAGAAATTATATTATAGGAACCAACAAACTCAACTTTGTTTGGATAAGTTAGCAAGTATTTTTTACCTTAACTTCTTTCGTATACCAATGCAACTTATTATTTCTCTTCTTGCCACCTTGAGCAACATATAATCGAAATGCCCTACAAAATTATATATATTATATATGAGATAAATATGTTAAAAGAGTTTTACACATTTAATTTATATTAATAACTTAGAAATTAATATATAATTTACTTACACTACAAATGTTGTCTTGATTGGCATATTCCTTTCCTTCTTCAATGAGTTGAACACATGTATTGCATTGTTCTCACAAGATATAAGAAACAACATCCAATGCTCCCTACATTTTTACAAATTAAATAACAATGTTAAATTATATCAATGAACAAGCTAGCTAGAATAAATTAAGCCCACCATTTTTATGTTCTTACTGTTGGAAGTACGGCCCTAAGATGAATTTGGATCCCCGACAACCTAGAAAAATATCCGCAATGTATCGACTTGTGCCATCTGGATCATTTACTGCATTTGCCACTTTTTGAGGACACAAGAATCCAAAGGCATTAGATCCCTTAGTCATCTCCTTCAGGTACCTTAAATATAATATACAAATTACTAATTAGTTAGTTTATAAAATAAACTTGTATAAAAAAAAAAGATAAATGAGAATGTATGAAAATTATAGTCTCACCTCATGAAAATTTGTACGACACTTATATTCAACCATTCCATTTTACAGAATTGGATTATATCTTCGCTCGCGACGCATATCAGTTCTTCAAATTCCTTCGGAGCATTAATGTATGAATCGTAATCTAATGGCACTGAAATTAAGTCGTCCGAGGAAGGCAACGCCATAATCAATTGATGTAAATATTTACATTTTTGACTCAAGTTCTGATCCACGTCAGTAGCCGACCCTTTGCTACTACGAACTTGGTTATTTTTGGTGGGGGGAGACCCAGACTTTTTACCCTTATCCTATAAGATGAGATCCTAATTAGATATAAAGTTAAACAATAACATTTACATAAGTTAAATGAATTAACAACAATCATTTATAATTAATAATGTTAATTTGAAATTTGTTACCTACCCCAACATTACTAGTTGTTTAGGCCACTGAACAAAGCTACCAGTTGTGTCCCCTACTCTTGTATGTTCATTAGTAGGCACAGGAAGGGGAGCGAGTTGAAATTCAGAAAAAACGTTATCAATGGATACTTTCACATTGTCTAGCCCCATTTGTTGACCATGAACAACATTACCCGACACATTTGTTGGAAAAACAGTCCTAATAGCCACAATCACTTTGTCAGTCTCAGCAATCACACAGAGACGACATGGAGTCGGCTTCTGTGTTAATTATATAAAAAAAATTCAGTTAGGATCATATAGGGCACTTATATGATAACTTATGATTGAAAGACATAGAAAAGAGTAAAAATAAGTATACCTTTATTTCAAAGAATGGATCCACCGAGTGGGAGCTACTTTGAATCACGTCAGTTGTTGGAGTTTGTTGGGGAATAGGCATTTCCATCTGGCTCATGTGATTGAGGATGCCCGCAAGCTGACTTTGCAGTGTACCAATCTGATCTTGGTATTTCATATCCATTTCATACATTTGAGTTTGGTACTGTTGCGCAATTTGATTGGCCACTTTTGTTTCTATTTCTTGAGTTATCGTAGACAACTCATCCATTGATATTACGTCTTTACGGGACTTGCCTCTGTCCGTCCTGAATACGTCCTTCATGCGCATCGTTCTTCCAACCCCTCTTACACGCCCGCCGTGGTCCTTCTTTCCAAGTGCACGTAACAATATGTCATCATGCCCGTGAGGAGTTCACGAACCTTCAGAGGTTTTGTCTTTCCATTCCACCTGTTTCAAAATCAATTTAACTATTAATATTTTAAGCATAACTGTAAATATAAATATTTTTAAATGAACAAAATACTCTTACCATTTTTTGAACAACATCCCTAGTCTCGTCCTTGGGAAAATAATAACCTTCACCTTCATCCCTCTTCCTAACTCTCGCTTGAATCCAATCGTAACTACTATTAGTTCGATCGGTTCATACAATTTCTGAATTAACTGATTCGGACAAAGGTAGAGAATCAAGAGGGTCATCAACCATCCACTTCAATTTTTTCGCTGCATATCCAAGTCTTCCCAGATAATGTGGATACTCATTAAACTTCTGGTTTTCACGTGCCTTCTCACTTTTAGTCTATTAGAAAATAAAACAATAATATAAGTAAACAGTCCCTGTTCAACATAATATTATTTGAAAACCAATAATAATATAAATATCAAAATAATATACCTGAAATTCTTCACTTTGATGATCATGAATAAATTTATCTAATTGCTCTCGAGTTATGAAGTCATATTTCTCGCAAGGGTCCTTGTCTACACGCAAGTATCGGCAGACTAACCTTAACTTGAAATCCCTCCAAATTTTCCCTGCATATTTTAATACGTCCTTCCGTCTCGCATCATCCATTATATTCCACTCAGTAAGAAATGCTCAAATCATGCATATAAGTAACTTGTAATAAAATTTGAACGGCAATATATGTTAAAACAACTAATTATTCTTTTCAATTCATACCTTAATATCTTCCCAAATCGTATCCTTTAGTCCATCACTAACTTCTTGCCAACTCTGAATATTAATGTCAACCTGAACTCTAACTACTGCTCCTATGTACGACTTGAATGCAGTAGCATATGTTCCAATGGGAACACCAAGATCATCAAACTCAATAACTTTCTGCACTTGTTTATTTGCAGACTTTTCTTTCAATTTTTTGCAAGATGTTGGACCTCTAGTTTTTTTAGTAGGTCTCTCACTTGAACTTCGGTGGTCCATGATAATTGTAAACTACAAAGTACATCAGAAAATGTCAAAAACATCACATTTAAAAATAAACTACAGAGTTAACTTTACAATTACAGTGCAATAGGAAATCTTATAGGATTATATTTACTAGGATTAATTTTATTACAGTGCATTCGTAGTGCACTGTAATTACAGTGCATCCCAACAGTGAAGTACAGAATGCTTCAACAAGCAACAGTGAAGTACAGAATGCTTCAACAAGCAACTTAGGCGGAAAAAAATTCCGAACTCACAGTATGTATTGTTCAATCATCAAGAAAATGAGAAGGTACCAATTTGTAACACGACATACAAAAATGAAAAAATATTGCCAAAAATTACAGTGCATCCCAACAACAAAAACAAAAGACACAAACAAAACACATAGTATATCGCAGTGCTTCCATTCAAAAGAAACACAAACAGAACACATAGAAACACAAATAGAAGACGTATATCACAAGACACACTATGGGGCGTTAAAAAAATGTTGTATTAAAACAAAAAACAGAAAAAGAATGTAAATCGCGCAGTTCAGTTGAAAAAAATTTATGTACCGATTATAGTGTATTCGCCAGAAACTGAAATGAAAATGTATCTTTATCGATTAAGAACTTGAAATGGAAATGTATGCAGCTCGTATGCAGTGTATGCAGCTTTTGAAGATTTAGGGCAAAGCAAATGTTATGTCGCACAAAAGAAATGAAAAGGCGGTAAAAAGATGAAAAATATGTCGCGATAATATAAAATAAAAAAATTATACCCCTTGGCGTCGGTTCTTTTAAAAACCCGACGCATAAATGTGTTAATAATTTATTTTTTAAATCTGGTATTTGCGTTGGTTCTTTTAAAAATCTGACGTATAAACCCAACATTTGTGTCGGGTCTTTAAAAGGACCAACGCAAATACCCTATTTTTTTTAATATACTATTTATATTAATATATTACATAATAATCTAAAAGAAAATGTGTTAATAATTTATTCTTTAAATCGGGTATTTGCGTCGGTTCTTTTAAAAATTCGACGCATAAACCCAACATTTGTGTCGGGTCTTTAAAAGGACCGACGCAAATACCCTATTTTTTTAATATACTATTTATATTAATATATTACATAATAATCTAAAAGAAAATGTGTTAATAATTTATTCTTTAAATCGGGTATTTGCGTCGGTTCGTTTAAAAACCCGACGCATAAATTCAACAGTTGCGTCGGGTCTTTAAAAGGACTGACGCAAATACCCTATTTTTTTTAATATACTATTTATATTAATATATTACATAATAATCTAAAAGAAAATTAATATTTTACTCATATTAAAATTCATTAATACCATATATTTTAGTGATTAATTCAAAAATGTGATATATATATATAGATATATTATAATATATCATATACCACATATCATACATATAATATATTAATATATATGTTATACTATAATATATAATATAAACTAATATATAATACATTAAAAGGCAAATGTTTCTATTTTAATGTAAAGAATACATGAGCATATGTAGTATGATAATCATTTATTGTATTATATAAGTACTATACTATATTATAATTAACTATTAAATATAAATGTGTTAATAATTTATTTTTTAAATCGGGTATTTGCGTCGGTTCATTTAAAAAGCCGACGCATAAAACCAACATTTGCGTCGGGTCTTTTAAAAGGACCGACGCAAATGAATTATTTATTTTTTTTAATATACTATTTGCATCGGTATTTTAAAAAAACCGACACAAATACTCAAAAACAGGGGATGACTTAAATACTCAAAAACAGGGGATTGCTATATGATTGTTGCCAAGAACTACTTCCCGTATTCAACCAGAAATATATAAAAGTTACTTCAGCAAAAAATCAACTACAACTATTGGAATAAAAACAAATTAAAATTTACAATTTTATTCCAAATTAAAATATAAAATTAACAATTATTTACAATATATAAAAATTTACAATAATTGGAATAAAACAAATTAAAATTTACAATATACAAAAATTTACAACTATTGCAATAAAACAAATTAAAACCTTCAAGTTCTGCACTTATTTTCCATGATCAATCCATAACCTTTGTGAGAACCCGAAAATTTTAAATGTATGGTATGAAATAATTTTAATTTGTGTTATTATATTTTTACATGGAGGTTAGTCTTTTAAATATGAATGATAAATTCATATCTTCAATGAAAATTTTTATGATGATGTGATATCCATGATGATGAGGTTAAGTTCCTTAAAAAGGTATCAAAAAGGGGATTAGCAAATCCCATATAAGATTATATTGAACAATATGGAGGAAGAGAAGAGGGTTACGTGGGATTTGTGATTACGTGTTTGATTAGAAACAGTTTAGGTGGCTAAGTTTTCATGCATGTAGGACAGCAGCTGTATGCTGTCAAGAAGTCATGATGAACAGCTGTTTTACCATCCAAATTAACCAATCGTTTTATTCTAATGCGTCACCTTAGTTCACTGCTCTTGAACTCTATAAATACCTCATTCGAGATGAAATTTTAACTCTTTTACCAAAATTTCTCTCTTCAGAGTTTCGCTTAAATATACCATCTCCATAAATTTCCAAGTTCTTCTTTCGGAAAAATTATTCTTAGAGCAGCTTTGATCTCACTCTTAAGAACGAAGAGAAAAGAACCTGGTACCCTACTTAGTTTCTTTCGTGCACAACATCAAAAATTTATGCTAAGTTCATACTCGTTTGCATCTCCATGAGTCATCCAAAGTTAAGTTTGCTCATGATAAACCTTCCAGGATAGCAGAGACAAGCTCTAATGTGAGTCTCTGATGAGATATTGTTAGTCTCTGACGAGATATTCTGTTAATCTCTGATGATGACGTCAGCATTAGTCCCCGACAGTGTTGACGTTAGTCCCCGATGACGTCATTAGTCTCTGACGGGTTATTTACTCTCGGATGACGTCAGATTTAGTCTCTGACAGGTTAAAGTTTAGTCCCTGATGACGTCATTAGTCTCCGACGGGTTATTTACTCTCTGATGACGCCAGCTTTAGTCCCTGATAGGCTAAAGTTTAGTCTCTGATGACGTCATCAGTCTCTGATGAGAAGTTAGTCTCCGATGACGTCACTCTTAGTTTCCGATAGAATTAAGATGACGTCATCAGTCTCTGATGAGAAGTTAGTCTCCGATGACGACACTCTTAGTCTCCGATAGAATTAAGATGATGTCATCAGTCCCTGATGAGTTGCTAGTCCCTGATGGCGTCATTCCTTAGTCTCTAATGGGCTAAATTCAGTTCTTGATGACGTCATAGTCTCTGATGAAGGAAATTTCGTAGACTCTGATGAAGGAAATTCTGCAGTCTCTGATCAAGGAGATTTCTTAGTCTCCTATAGAGGAATTCCTAGTCTCTGATGGCTAAGGATATCAGTCCCTGACGAGTTTGTTAATGAGAAAATTATTCCCCGATGTATAGTCTATTATCAAGACTATAAAACATTATTTTCTTAAAATTATTTTATGATGTTATTCTTTAAAACAGTAAAGTCTAAGGACATCACATACATATTTCCTTTCGTAAATTCTTATTAAGGTATTAAAATATTACTTGCATAATTTACAGAATCTTCACTCACGAGTAATTTGAGTTTGATTTTGTGCAAAGGACTGAGGCAAGTATATTCACAATCTTATGTTTATTGCAAGCTGATGCAAGTATATTATCACTCTTATGCTTATTTCAGTCAAACGCATGATCGATTGATCCGACATGCACACAAAGTTATGATATTTAATTTCCTTGTGAATCATAATGCTATGCTTTAATTTCTGCTAGCATGATATGAATGAAAGCGCATGGATATAAAGAAGCTTTGTTATATCAGCTATTTTTTTAATTTTGTATCTGTGCAATCGATGAGAATCTTATGTCCCTTAAATGGGATATGCCACATGGATGACTAGAGGAAGGGAAAGGTGCTGATTTGTTCTTCACCTGACCTAGAGGAATTTTATGTGACTACGTACGTTCACACCAGGAGGGATCATGCGGGCAAAGTTAGGTCAGCTGTATACCATATGGTTAGCAGATCCAATAGGTTTAGCCCCCGATGGATTTTTTTTATTTCAAGGAAGTTATGCTTTGTTTTAAGAAGGATTACATAATTGTTTATCATCAGTAATCCTAAAGATTCCTTAAAGATTTCTATGGCATTAGTATCAATCCACTAAGCCTCTTAGCATAATTGAATTCTTTGAAACATTCCAGTTTTGTTTTCCCAAATTGTTTATATACTTGCTGAGCGTAAATCGCTCATTCTTGTTGAATTTTAATGCCTTGCAGGACGGAATATAAAGGTTGAGCCCTCGGACAAGGGAAAGGCAAAAATGATCGGTTACTGAGGTTGGCTAGAGATCGTTCTAGATCCCCCACACGTTCTCCTAGAATAAATCTCCCAGTTTATAATTTTTCGTCTGAAGAAAGAAAGGAGCCTAGTGTGGAGTCTCCACTGTTCACCCCTACACCATTGAACGAACATCCACCATCACCAGTATATGAAGGTTCCAGCCTCGCCATGAAGCCAATGCAGGAGGCCAGACCTTCTACTGTTCGTCGAGGGCCGTGCATTCGCCACACAGCACAGAAAAGCACAATACGCCAACATTCTGATCGCGATCATGTTGTGACACAAGATACCCCCAGGATGAAATGTGATACTCTGAGGCCTGTTTCGTCCCCACCACAGGCAACAGCGCCATCCCATGACGAGATGGTACGTAGTTACAACACAGAAGTTCACTATCGCTTGGCAGCTCGCACCATGACAATTCGACGACAGGCTGCCACTATTACTAGGTTTCGCACAGCAGCATCAGCATTAGAGATTTATGCACAGATGGTAGCGGCAGCAACAACTAATCCCATGGTGATGCGTTTAGAACAAATGAGCAACCACTGTGCGCGCCGCATCGAGGAGACACGTATGTAGTCTTGACATTGGGAAAGGGAGGCGGAACGTGAAGGATCTTTGGACACGGAAGATGAGGAGGATTAGTTATAGAAGTGAATGTAAAATTTATACGGAGGTTATTTTGTGTGTATTTTGACCTATGTATGGCTTGTTGTAAGAATACAAGGGAACGATGTTTATGATAGTCTTCTATGTACATGAATGAAATATATTTTGACATATCTAAATGTTATGTGTTGCTTAATGCTCTTTACCTTATCAAGTTATAAATTCTTGAGCCATATAAAATGGAATCTTTCATGAAGGATGTTTAACTCTTTACGTATATTATACTAGATTATGGTTAGAGGAAGGAGACCAGGAAGACCTAGGAAAAGCAATCTCCATAACAACCTATCAAGGTCTGAAAATTTGGAACGTTTAGAAAGAGAAAATCAAGCTGGTAATGCTGACAAAGTGGTTGTAGAGGATAATAGCTCAGAGGAGGTTGTTGGAATGAATCGCAATACCCCACATGTTCCACCACCGACCCCTGTTAATGGAAATGATTCTGCCAACATCAATGCTACAGGGAATGCAAACGACAACCCGCTAGCTCAATTTCTTCAGATTATTCATGAAGCTGTAGCCATGAATCAGCTAGCGCCACCACCACCTCCAACCCCAAGTGTGACGACCCCAGAATCCCTCACTGGATCAGGGCTTCGTCAAAAGAAGGAAAAGATAACCACACATCCATTCATAGAATAATTACTGAAAGAAACGATAATAAGAGTTATTATATCCCAAAATATTACATTGTCAGCGGAAGCTATACTATTTCTATACTATAATACAAAACATCACTTCTCAGTTCACCCTCCTTTCTTTCCTCCTTATTGGCATTACAAAGGCTAGCCAACCTCAGTAACCTATCATTTTTGCCTTTCCCTTGTCCGAGGGCTCAACCTTTATATTCTCTCCTGCAAGGCATTAAAATTCAACAAGAATGAGCGATTTACGCTCAGCAAGTATATAAACAATTTGGGAAAACAAAACTGGAATGTTTCAAAGAATTCAATTCT
>CM025780.1:11265713-11287025 GCA_014636745.2 Centella asiatica | reverse complement strand
TCTTATGATGATGCCCTAGTCCGGTATGGGATTATGGGGTCGTCACAATAAATTCCCATTTCCATTCGGGGATTTCCAATGGTTGTAGTAGTCCACTTGGTTTTTGATGTTCTGCTTTAACCCTCTGACATGTTAAGCATCTACTTACCCATTCAGCTATTTCTTTCTTCATGTTGGGCCACCAAAAGGTTTGTTTCAAGTCTTGGTACATTTTCGTGCTTCCTGGATGAATAGAAAACTTTGAGTTATGAGCTTCGTGCAACAGTTCATGTTTTAATTCCGCCTTTGCAGGAATCCACATCCGACCTTCAAATCGCAGCAATCCATCGTTATGCATGCGATATCTGTCTTTATCTTTCTTAATTAATCTGTCCATTTCTTTGCAATGCTCTCCTTGTGCGACTTTAATGAGATCGTGTAATTGGGGCCGAGCTCGAATCTCTCCTTCTACTTCCATCCTTTGAGCAGTGGTAAGGGTATGAAGTTGCAAACATTCGAATTCCTTTCTAATCTCCTCTTGAATGGTCATTACACTCAGTCTTTCACAACGACTAAGCGCATCAGCAACTATATTTGCTTTTCCGGGATGGTAGTTGATAGAACAGTCATAGTCCTGAATCAACTCTAACCAACGCCTTTGTCGCATGTTGAGTTCTTTTTGCGTGAATATATACTTCAAACTTTTGTGATCTGTATATATCTCGCACTTCTCACCATAAAGGTAATGCCTCCAAATCTTTAACGCATGGATGATAGCTGCCAATTCTATGTCATGCGTAGGATATTGTTTCTCGCAATCTTTTAATTATCTTGATGTATAAGCAATCACCTTACCATGCTGCATCAAAACTGCTCCAAGTCCTTGTTTTGACGCGTCACTGTAGATAATAAACTCTCCCTTGTCATCCGGTAAGGTCAGAATAGGGGCTCTAGTCAACCTCGTCTTTAATTCCTAAAAGCTCTTCTCACAATCCAGGGTCCAAACAAATTTTGTAGTCTTTCTTGTCAAGTTCATCAAAGGTACAGCTAGTTTTGAAAAGTCTTTAACGAACCTTCTGTAATAGCCTGCTAAACCCAAGAAACTTCTCACTTCGGTTGGATTTGTTGGTTGAGGCCACTTCGTGATTGCTTCTATCTTATTAAGGTCCACTGCAATACCAATTTCGTTGATCACATGACCAAGAAACTTTACTTCCTTTAGCCAAAATTCACATTTGGAGAATTTGGCAAATAAGTGCTCCTTTCTTAGAACCTCCAGTGTTATCCTTAGATGTTCCTCATGCTCTCTTGCCGTCTTTGAATAGATAAGAATATCATCAATGAAAACAATAATGAACTTATCCAGGAATGGCTTAAAGACACGGTTCATTAAGTCCTTGAAGGCTGCGGGTGCATTTGTCAGTCCAAATGGCATTACCAAGAACTCATAGTGACCATAGCGAGTTCGAAATGCTGTCTTCGATATGTCCCTTTCTTTGATCTTCAATTGGTGGTACCCTGAGCGAAGATCAATTTTCGAAAAGTACCTTCCTCCTTTAAGTTGATCAAAAAGATTGTCTATTCTTGGCAAGGGGTACTTATTCTTGATCGTGACCTTATTCAGTTCCCGATAATCGATGCAAAGTCTCATCGATCCATCTTTCTTTCGAACAAATAACACTGGTGCTCCCCAAGGTGACACACTTGGTCTGATCAACCCTCGTTCTAAGAGTTCCTGCAACTGCTTCATTAGTTCCTTCAGTTCTGATGGTGCCATGCGGTAAGGGGCCTTGGAGATTGGCGCGGTACCGGGAATCAAATTAATTTCAAAATCCACTTCCCTATCTGGGGGTAATCCAAGTAATTCTTCTGGAAAAACGTCTACAAACTCCCTTAACACAGGGACATCCTCAATCTTACTTTCATTCTTGTTGACATCATACACATAAGCTAGGAAGACTTCACAACCTTTGCGAATCATTTTCTTTGTCTGGATCATGGTCAAAAATGGCGAGGATTTCTCCATTTTAGTGCCATGGAACCAAACCTTCACCTTCTGGGGAGATCGTAAGACAACTTTCTTCTTTTTACAGTCAATATTGGCCTGATATTTGTATAACCAGTCCATTCCCAGTATTACGTCGAATTCTCCCAAAGGAAAAGGAATAAGATCAGCAAGAAACTCATGTTAATCTATCTTTAAAGTACAATTAAGGTAAATGTGAGAAATGCTTATCACCTCACGATTAGCAATTACTACATCTAAAGGCTTCAGTAGTAGTTCAGGCTGAGTTGCCATGTTCCTAGCTAACCGTTCAGATATAAAACTTCGAGTAGCACCCGAGTCAAAAAACACATGAGCATGTAAGGAGTTTACTAGTAGTGTACCAATCACTACATCGTCAGAAGTCACAACATCTTGCACCGTCATATTGTAAGTCCTTGCTTGTGGCCGCACGGGCACAGTGTTGGCTCCTGTCAATATTGGTTTGCCACCTTTCCTTTGAGGGCAATTGGGAGAGATGTGTCCTTCCATTCTGTACGTGAAACATGTCCTTATTGCGGCCAACGGTATGCTATTTTGCTGAGGTTGTGGTGGTCTTCCTTGGAGCGGGGCAGCAGTGGAGTTCAAAGTCGGACAATTTGAGGAAAAGCGCCCCGGTTGGCGACACTTGAAGCAAACATCCTTCCCTTTCAAGCATGGGGTTGTGCCATGGTTCTTTCCACAGTTTGCACATACAATAGCCCTCCTTGTAATGACCTCAGATGATTGCTCCCTCCACTTCCTCTTTCCACTATTGCTTAGATTAATATTGTTGTTACTTCTCTTTTCCTTCTTTATGCTTACACCACCAAGGTTCTGATGGCTTCCCTTATCATCTCCCTTCCTCCTATCTCCCTTCTTATTTTCCCGGTTGAAATCATATACTGTCTTGTTACTCCATTCCTCAATTCTTGCCTTCTCCACAACTGCATCAAAGTTTCCTAGTTGAAAAATTGCTACCTGCCTCAAAATCCAAGGGTTCAATCTTTGCTCAAATCTTCGGGCCTTTCTTTCTTCATTGCTTACCTGGTGAGGAGCATACCTCATCAGTTCATTAAACTTTGCCTTATACTCGTCCATTGTCATGGACCCTTGCTTCAAATTTAGGAACTTTAGTTCCATCGCATTGGAGACACTAGGGGGGTAAAATTTCTCCCTAAACCTTTGGGTGAACAATTCCCAGGTTATTATGGTATTTGTGTCCCTTGTAACTTCCCTTTTTGTTAACTCCATTCTCTTGGCACCTTTCCACCAGTGATTGGCTTCTTCTTTTAACATGAAAGCCGCATACTTAGTTTTACAATCTTCTGGCACGTCTACTAAGTCGAAAGCTTTTTCGATCTCTTCTAACCAATATTGTGCTACAGTAGGTCCTCCCTTACCATCAAAAGTTGGCGGGTTGATGCTTGTGAACTCTCGGATACATAGCCCACGGGTAACAGGCCTTGGGGTTGGAGGTGGTGGTGGCGCTGGCTGATTCAAGACTACAGCTTCACGAATAATCTGAAGAAATTGAGCTAGCGGGTTGTCGTTTGCATTCCCTGTAGCATTGTTGTTGGCAGAATCATTGCCATTAACAGGGGTCGGTGGTGGAACATGTGGGGTATCGCGATTCATTCCAACAACCTCCTCTGAGCTATCATCCTCTACAACCACTTTGTCAGCATTACCAGCTTGGTTTTCTCTTTCTAAATTTTCCACATTATCAAACCTTGACAAGTTGTTATGGAGATTTCTTTTCCTGGGTCTTCCTGGTTTCCTTCCTCTGACCATAATCTAATATAGTATACGCAAAGAGTTAAACATCCTTCATGAAACATTCCATTTTATATGGCTCAAGAATTTATAACTCGATAAGGTAAAGAGCATTAAGCAACACATAACATTTAGATATGTCAAAATATCTTTCATTCATATACATAGCAGACTGTCATAAACATCGTTCCCTCGTATTCTTACAACAAGCCATACATAAGTCAAAATACATTTGAATACATCTGAGATAGTCGCAACTATCCCAAGTAGAGTTCAAAATATACACAAAATAACCTCCGTCTAAATTTTACGTCCACTTCTAGAATTAATCCTCCTCATCTTCCGTGTCCAAAGATCCTTCACGTTCCACCTCCCTTTCCAAATGTCGAGACTGCATACGTGTCTCCTCAATGCGGCACACACAGTGGTTGCTCATTTGTTCCAAACGCGTCACCGTGGGATTAGCTGCAGCTGCTGCTACCATCTGTGCATGCATCTCTAATGCCAGCCGATGGTACAGGCTCTGAGTCAACCAAAAAGAAGATTGCCATGCTGATGCTGCTGTGCAAAACCTAGTAATAGTGGTAGCCTGTCGTCGAACTGTCATAGTGCGAGCTGCCAAGCGATAGTGAACTTCTGTGTCGTAACTACGTACCATCTCGTCATGGGATGGCGCTGCTGCCTGTGGTGAGGACAAAGCAGGCCTCGGAGTATCACATTTCATCCTAGGAGTATCTTGTGTCACAACATGATCGTGATCAGAATGTTGGGGTATTGTGCTTTTCCGTGCTGTGTGGCGAATGCACGGCCGACGACGAACAGTGGAAGGTCCGGCCTCCTGTATTGGCTTCATGGCGAGGCTGGGGCCTTCATATACTGGTGATGGTGGATGTTCGTTCAATGGTGTAGGGATGAACAGTGGAGACTCCACACTAGGCTCCTCTCCTTCTTCAGACGAAAAGTTATAAGCTGGGAGATTTATTCTAGGAGAACGTGCGGGGGATCTAGAACGATCTCTAGCCATCTACATGAAACAATCCAAGTCAATAAGTCTAAACTTCTTAATAAACAATGCATGCAGCAATATATCTATGAAGTGGTGCCTGTATTTCAGTCTTATTTCCCCTTAGCAGTTTCTAACCTTAAGGTGTTCAACAACCTTAATGTCCAACATAAGTCTTAATCCTTGGCCCATTAACCTATCCTAGTACTTCAATTCTAGCATCAAATTCTTAAATTCCTCTACTGGAGTAATTCTGGGACATACCGCAGTACTCCCTACTCCTGGATGTGGCCTACGGGCAGTGTTTCCTTACGAATCACTTCTGGCCGTAGCTGGGCTCTGATACCAACTGTGACGACCCCAAAATCCCTTACTGGATCAGGGCTTAATCAAAAGAAGGAAAAGATAACCACACATCCATTCATATAATAATTACTGAAAGAACCGATAACAAAGAGTTATTACATATACAGCGGAAGCTATTCTATCGGTATACTATATTACAAAACATCACTTCTCGGATTATCTTCCTTTCTTCCCTCCTTATTGGCATTACAAAGGCTAGCCAACCTCAGTAACCGATCATTTTTGCCTTTCCCTTGTCTGAGGGCTCAGCCTTTATATTTTGTCCTGCAAGGCATTACAATTCAACAAGAATGAGCGATTTATGCCCAGCAAGTATATATAAACAATTTGGGAAAGCAATCTGGAATGTAACAAAGAATTCAATTCTGCTAAGGGGCTTAGTGAATCAATACTAATGCCTCAGAAATCTTTAAGGAATCTTTAGGACTACTGATGATAAACAATTGTGTAATCCTTCTTAAAACAAAGCATAACTTCCTTGAAGTAAAGATATCCATCGGGGCTAAAGCGTTGGATCTGCTAACCATACAGTATACAGCTAGCCTAACTGTGCCCATATGATCCCTCCTTGTGTGAACGTACGTAGTCACATAAAATTCCTCTAAGTCAGGTGAAGAACAAATCAACACCTTTCCTTTCCTCTAGCCATCCATGTGGCATCATCATTCAAGGAACATAGCATTCTCATTTATTGCACAGATATAATTTTGAAAAATAGCTGAAAGAGCAAAGCTTCTTTATATCCATGCACTTTTATTCATATCATGCTAGCGGAAATTTAAAGCATAGCATTCTGTTTCACAAGGAAATTTAAATACAAATATCATAATTTTGTACGCATGTCGAATCAATTGATCATGCGCTTCACTGAAATAAGCATAAGAGTAAGAATATACTTCTATCAACTTGCAATGAACATAAAATTGTGAATATACTTGCGTCAGTCCTTTGCACAAAATCAAACTCAAATTACTCGTGAGAGAGAGATTCTGTAAATTATGCAAGTAATATTTTAATACTTTAATAAGAATTTATGAAAGAAAATATGTATTTGATGTCCTTAGACTTTATTGTTTTAAAGAATAACATCATAAAATAATTTTAAGAAAATAATGTTTTATAGTCTTGATAACAGACTATATATCGGGGAATGATTTTCTCATTAACAAACTCGTCAGGGACTGATATCCTTAGTCATCAGAGACTAAGAATTCCTCTATCGGACACTAGGAAATCTCCTTTATCAGAGACTGCAGGGTTTCCTTCATCAGAGACTATGAAATTTCCTTCATCAGAGACTATAACGTCATCAAGAACTGAACTTAGCCCATCGGAGACTAAGGAATGACGTCATCAGGGACTAACAACTCATCAGGGACTGATGACGTCATCTTAATTCTATCGGAGACTAAAGGTGATGTCATCGGAGACTAACTTTTCATCAGGGACTAATGATGTAATCAGGGACTAAACTTTAGCCTATCGGGGACTAAAGCTGACGTCATCCGAGAGTAAATAATCCGTCGTAGACTAATGACATCATCGGGGACTAAACTTTAGCTTGTCGGAGACTACGGCTGACGTCATCAGAGACTAAATAATTCATCGAGACTGATGACATCATCTTAATTCTATTAGAGACTAAGGGTGACGTCATCATCAGAGACTAACAACATCTCATCAGAGACTAAAAATATTTCATCAGAGACTAAGAATATCTCATCAGAGATTAACAATATCTCCTTAGAGATTAACAACATCTCGTTAGAGATTAACAACATCTTGTTAGGGATTAATAACATCTCATTAGAGATTAACATTGGAGCTTGTTTCTGCTACGATGGAAGGTTTATCATGATCAAACTTAATCTAGGATGACTCATGGAGATGCAAACGAATATGAACTTAGCATAAATCTTTGATGCTATGCACGAAAGAAACTGAGTAGGGTTCCAGGTTCTTACCTCTTTGTTCTCAAGGGTGAGATCAAAGCTAGTCTGAAAATAATTTCTGAGAGAAAATCTTGGAAATTTCTGGAGATGGTATGTTTAAACGAAACTGTGAAGAGAGAAATTTTGGTAAAGGAATAGAAATTTCATCTCGAATGAGGTATTTATAGAGTTCAAGAGCAGTGAACTAAGGTTACGCATTAGAATAAAATGATTGGTTAATTTGGACAGTAAAACGGTTGTTCATCATGACTTCTTGACAGCATACAGCTGTTGTCCTACATGCATGAAAACTTAGCCACCTAAACAGTTTCTAATCAAACACGTAATCACAAATACTACGTAACCCTCTCCTCTTCCTCCATGTTGTTCAATATAATCTTATATGGGATTTGCTAATCCCTTTTTTGATACCTTTTTAAGGAACATAACCTCATCGTCATGGATATCACATCATCATCAAAATTTTTCATTGAAGATATGAATTTATCATTCATATTTAAAAGACTAACCTCCATGTAAAAATATAATAACACAAAATAAATTATTTCTTACCATAAAATACATTTAAAATTTTCGGGTTCTCACATCCATTCTCTTGGCACCTTTCCACCAGTGATTGGCTTCCTCTTTCAGCATGAAAGCCACATACTTAGTTTTGCAATCTTCTGACACATCTACTAAGTCGAAAGCTTTTTCGATCTCTTCCAACCAATATTGTGCTACAGTAGGTCCTCCCTTACCATCAAAAGTTGGCGGGTTGATGCTTGTGAAAATCCCTCACTGGATCAGGGCTTCGTCAAAAGAAAGAAAAGATAACCACACACCCATGCATAGAATAATTACTGAAAGAAACGATAATAAGAGTTATTATATCCCAAAATATTACATTGTTAGCGGAAGCTATACTGTTTCTATACTATAATACAAAACATCACTTCTCAGTTCACCCTCCTTTCTTCCCTCCTTATTGGCATTACAAAGGCTAGCCAACCTCAGTAACCGATCATTTTTGCCTTTCCCTTGTCCGAGGGCTCAACCTTTATATTCCGTCCTGCAAGGCATTAAAATTCAACAAGAATGAGCGATTTACGCTCAGCAAGTATATAAACAATTTGGGAAAACAATATTGGAATATTTCAAAGAATTCAATTCTGCTAAGAGGCTTAGTGGATCGATACTAATGCCTTAGAAATCTTTAAGGAATCTTTAGGATTACTGATGATAAACAATTATGTAATCTTTCTTAAAACAAAGCATAACTTCCTTGAAATAAAAAATATCCATCGGGGGCTAAAACCGCTGGATCTGCTAACCATACGGTATACAGCTGGCCTAACTGTGCCCGCATGATCTCTCCTGGTGTGAACGTACGTAGTCACATAAAATTCCTCTAGGTCAGGTGAAGAACAAATCAGCACCTTTCCCTTCCTCTAGCCATCCATGTGGCATATCCCATTTAAGGGACATAAGATTCTCATCGATTGCACAAATATAATATTAAAAAAATAGCTGATATAACAAAGCTTTTTTATATCCATGCGCTTTCATTCGTATCATGTTAGCAGAAATTAAAGCATAGCATTATGATTTACAAGGAAATTAAATATCATAACTTTGTGTGCATGTCTGATCAATTGATCATATGCTTGACTGAAATAAGCATAAGAGTGATAATATACTTGCATCAACTTGCAATAAACATAAGATTGTGAATATACTTGCCTCAGTCCTTTGCACAAAATCAAACTCAAATTACTCGTGAGTGAATATTCTGTAAATTATGCAAGTAATATTTTAATACCTTAATAAGAATTTATGAAAGGAAATATGTATGTGATGTCCTTAGACTTTACTGTTTTAAAGAATAACATCATAAAATAATTTTAAGAAAATAATGTTTTATAGTCTTGATAACAGACTATACATCGGGGAATAATTTTCTCATTAACAAACTCGTCAGGGACTGATATCCTTAGCCATCAGAGACTAGGAATTCCTCTATCAGAGACTAAGAAATCTCCTTCATCAGAGACTGCAGAATTTCATTCATCAGAGACTACGAAATTTCCTTCATCAGAGACTATGACATCATCAAGAACTGAACTTAGCCCATCGGAGACTAAGGAATGACGTCATCAGGGACTGATGACGTCATCTTAATTCTATCGGAGATTAAGAGTGACGTCATCGGACACTAACTTCTCATCAGAGACTGATGACGTCATCAGAGACTAAACTTTAGCCTATCAGGGACTAAAGCTGGCGTCATCAGAGACTAAATAACCCGTTAGAGACTAATGACGTCATCGGGGACTAAACTTTAGCCTGTCGGAGACTAAAGCTGACGTCATCCGAGAGTAAATAACCCGTCGGAGACTATTAACGTCATCGGGGACTAACGTCAACACTGTCGGGGACTAATGCTGACGTTATCATTAGAGATTAACAGAATATCTCGTTAGAGACTAAGAATATCTCGTCAGAGACTAACAATATCTCATCAGAGATTAACAACATCTCATCAGAGACTCACATTAGAGCTTGTCTCTGCTATCTTGAAAGGTTTATCATGAGCAAACTTAACCTAGGATGACTCATGGAGATGCAAATGAGTATGAACTTAGCATAAATCTTTGATGTTGTGCACGAAAGAAACTAAGTAGGGTACCAGGTTCTTACCTCTTCTTTCTTAAGAGTGAGATCAAAGCTGCTCTAAGAATAATTTTTCCGAAAGAATAACTTGGAAATTTATGGAGATGGTATATTTAAGCGAAACTCTGAAGAGAGAAATTTTGGTAAAAGAGTTAAAATTTCATCTCGAATGAGGTATTTATAGAGTTCAAAAGCAGTGAACTAAGGTTACGCATTAGAATAAAATGATTGGTTAATTTGGACGGTAAAACGGCTGTTCATCATGACTTCTTGATAGCATACAGCTGCTGTCCTACATGCATGAAAACTTAGCCACCTAAACAGTTTCTAATCAAACATGTAATCACAAATCCCACGTAACTCTCTTCTCTTCCTCCATGTTGTTCAATATAATCTTATATGGGATTTGCTAATTTCCTTTTTGATACCTTTTTAAGGAACTTAACCTCATCATCATGGATATCACATCATCATAAAAATTTTCGTTGAAGATATGAATTTATCATTCATATTTAAAAGACTAACCTCCATGTAAAAATATAATAACATAAATTAAAATTATTTCATACAATAAACATAAGATTGTGAATATACTTGCCTCAGTCCTTTGCAAAAAATCAAACTCAAATTACTCATGAGTGAAGATTCTGTAAATTATGCAAGTATATTATGACTCTTATGCTTATTTCAGTCAAGCGCATGATCAATTGATCCGACATGCACACAAAGTTTTGATATTTAATTTCCTTGTGAATCATAATGCTATGCTTTAATTTCTGCTAGCATGATATGACTAAAAGCGCATGGATATAAAGAAGCTTTGTTATATCAGCTATTTTTTTAATATTATATCTGTGCAATCGATGAGAATCTTATGTCCCTTAAATGGGATATGCCACATGGATGGCTAGAGGAATGGAAAGGTGCTGATTTGTTCTTCACCTGACCTAGAGGAATTTTATGTGACTACGTATGTTCACACCAGGAGGTCCCACTGCCGCTCAAATTTGGATTAAGGAAATAGAAAAAGCTTTTCGTATTGCTGGAATAAGTGATGATCTTAAGACGGAATATGCTACATATTTATTGAAAGGAGAAGTTAGTTATTGGTGGGAAAATACCGAACGATTAGAAATGACTAGAAGATTGACAGTTAGGAATGAACAAGCAGTCCCTGAAGTTGATCACGTCTTCACCTGGTCCCAGTTTAAGGAATTTTTCTATAACCAGTATTTTCCGACTAGTGCTGCGGATGAGCTAGAAAAGCAATTTCTAGAATTAAGACAAGGGAGCATGACTGTAGATACTGAGAGAAGAAAAACAAGAAGGTTTGAGCATGGTTTGAATCCATGGTTGCATGATAAAATTGCTATTTTATGTCTGAACAACTATGCTGAAGCTATTCAAAGGTCAAAGGTAGCAGAGAAAAGTGGCAAGCTACTTCAAGAATTTAATTGGGAGAAACACAAGGAAAGAGGAGAGGAAGTTATTTTAGCAATTCTAATCAAAGGATTGGAGGACAAGGAAAACCACAAACCAGTTCGACCATGGTGAAACAAGAGGAAGGAAGTATGTATAATAATAGGAAAAGGAGTTTCAACACGGACTTAAGTGAGAACAAAAGGAGGATTATAGTTTGTGGCAAATATGGAAGGAACCATGAAACTTGTCAGTGTTTTATAAGAACTGATTTGTGTTTTAGATGTCGTCAACCTGGTCATACTGCCATTAATTGTCCAAATCAAGCACCAATCGTTTCCCAACTGAGGTATCCTCTGCAACAATATCAACCACAAGGTGTTAATCGTGTAGTTGGAGCTACAAGGAGATGCTTTAGTTGTGGTCAGGAAAGCCACATTTCCACTTCATACCATCAGAAAAAGAGTCAGGGTAAACTCCCTTTGGTAGGACCTAGCATGGTAGTCAATCGACCACAAACTAGGACTTACAATAGGACTGCACAGGATGCACTATTGTCTGAAAGCGTGGTTTTAGGGACAATATTGGTTAATTCAATTGAAGTGCATGCTTTATTTGATTTTGGTGCGACTAGATCCTTCATATCTGAACATCTTCTTAAGGATAGGAATTTTACTCCTGAATGTTTAAAAACACCTCTGGAAGTTATAGTAGCTAATCAAGAGGTGTACATTGCTAAAAATGTACTACCTAATTGTAGTATAAGAATAGGAAAGCATGACTTCCCTGCAAATCTAATACCTTTTCCATTGGGAGAATTTGATCTAGTACTAAGCATGGATTGGCTGCATGAATACCAAGCTAACATAGATTGCAGGAAAAAGAAGATCTCCCTAAGAACACCTTCAAACAATAGAGTATTATTTCATGGATGTAAGTCTACCAAACCCTCTCACCTTCTTACAATAGTACAAGCTAATAAAATGTTACGCAAAGGATGCGAAGCATTTTTAGCTCATGTTTATGACAAGAAGGTAGAAGGATTAAAGATTTTAGATATTCCTGTAGTAAAGGAATTTGGAGATGTCTTTCCTAAAATTTACCAGGTATACCCCCAGATAGACAAGTTGAATTTGGAATCGAGCTAGTACCAGAAACTGCTCCAATTTCCAAAGCTTTTTATAGGATGGCCCCTTCAGAATTAAGAGAGTTTATGGTACAACTACAAGTATTGTTGGATCAAGGATTCCTTAGGCCAAGTGTTTCACCTTGGGGAGCACCTGTTTTATTCGTAAAGAAGAAAGATGGATCATTAAGGTTATGCATTGATTATCAGGAATTGAACAAGGAAACAGTGATGAACCGATATCCTTTACCTAGGATTGATGACTTGTTCGATCAACTCAAAGGAGCAAGGTACTTCTCAAAGATTGACTTGAGATCAGGATATCATCAAGTAAAAATTAAGACTAAAGATGTCCCTAAGTCAGCTTTTAGAACCCGTTGTGGTCATTATGAATTTGTGGTAATGCCTTTTGGACTCACTAATGCCCCAACTATTTTTATGGATTTGATGAACCGAGTTTTCAAACCATATTTGGATAAGTTCATCATTGTATTCATAGATGACATTCTCATCTACTCTAAAACAAGAAAAGAACATGATGAACATTTAAGAATAGCACTAAAAATATTGAGACAAGAGAAACTTTATGCCAAATTTTCAAAGTGTGGGTTTTGGTTAAGAGAAGTGAAGTTTTTAGGACATGTGATCAATGAATCTAGAATTTTGGTTGATCCCATAAAGGTTGAAGCTATCATAAGTTGGCCACAACCAAAGACACCTACTGAAGTACGAAGTTTTCTAGGGTTAGCAGGATACTATCGTCGATTCGTTCAAGATTTCTTTAAGATAGCAGTCCCATTAACGAATCTGACAAGGAAAACAGAAAAGTATATTTGGACTCCAACTTGTGAGAAAATTTTTCAGGAATTGAAGAAAAGATTAACCACCGCTCCAGTACTAAGTTTACCCGATAACAAAGGGGAATTTGTGATTTACAGTGATGCTTCAATGAATGGATTAGGAGCTGTACTAATGCAGCATGGCAAAGTTATTGCCTATGCATCTCGACAACTTAAGGACTGCAAAAAATGATACCCAGCATATGACTTAGAGTTGGCTGCTATCATTTTCGCATTAAAGATTTGGAGGCATTATTTGTATGGAGAAAAATGTGAGATTTACACTGACCATAAGAGTTTAAAGTATAGTTTCACCCAAAAGGAATTGAACATGAAGCAAAGACGATGGTTGGAGCTAATTAAAGACTATGATTGTTTGATCAACTATCACCCTGGTAAAGCAAATGTTGTAGCTGATGCTTTAAGTTGATGTGAAAGGTTAAATATAATGACAATTCAAAAAGAGGTAAGGATGGATTTGGAAAGGTTACAATTAAATGTTATCACAACTCAGCAGAGGGAAGAGATAGAGCAAGAGGTTGTTGTAAAACCGAGCTTATTGACTATTATCAAGGAAGCTCAAGAGGAACATGTTAAAGATAGGAAAAAGTTGTTAGAAAGGGAGAATGGAAAATGTCAGATCCACGATGATGGATTGATGAGATTTGAAAATAGAATTTGGATTCCGACAAAATTGGAATTAAAACGAAGTCTACAACAGGAAGCCCACAACTCTAAATTCTCGATACATCCAGGTGGAACAAAGATGTATCAAGATCTGAAACAAAATTTTTGGTGGCCTAATGTTTTCCCAGTAAGATGGCCTAGAACTTGTAGAAGGGGGGTTGAATACAAGTTCTTACAACTTTTTCGAATTCCTGTTCTTTAAGAAATTGACTTTCTGCGGAATATAAAGAACAAGATCAAAACTTTATAAACAATTGCTTTTATTGATTTAACAATTGATTACAAGTTTTCTAACAATCAAAACAAGCTTTGATCGTCAGCTTCTATTCTGTGTATATAGAGATAATACAACCCTTTCAATTCTCTATGCTATACAGACATACACAGCTTCGAATTACAATTCTGTAATTTATAATTACAGCTTCTAAAACTAAGTTTACAAAAACCTAGCTTCCTAATTCAAATCAAATACAATCTTTCCAATTGAAAGATTTCTAACAAGTTTCCTTGTCAGCTACGTCTTCAATAAAGTCTACGTGTTCATGGAAGACTTTCCTTCTTTGATTTGAACTCTAACTCCATCAGCGATTAAGTCCTCGACTAATCTCCGATAGCTTCTTTAATTAGCCCCTGATCACTTCGAGTAATCTCCGATGCTTTAATAAATTAATCTCTGATCACCTCGAGTAATCTCCGATGCTTTGGCTTTAGTCTCTGGTGACGTCAGCTTTTAATCTCCGAAGTATTGTGTTATTCTCTGATGACGTCAGCTTTAATCTCTGACTCTTTAATTACAATCTCCGATGACGTAAGCTTTAATCTCCGATGACCAATCCTTCAATCTCCGATGAACAAATCTTTAATCTCCGATGAAGGATTTCTTCAATCTCCGATGGGCAAAGTCCAATCTCTGATGAACAAAACTTTAATCTCTGATGGACTTTTTCCCTTAATCTCCGACAAGCCAAATTTAATCTCCGAAAGACTAATTAACTTAAAACAACTTGTTGAACAGACTCAACAAGTATTCCAGCAGTACATACAAGTAAAATGAATCTATCTCTTTATTAAAATGACTAAATTACAACCAAGAGATACTACTGCTAGCTACAAAACTAAAGTGTTACAAACCAACACTTTTCTATACATTTGTATTCCTAAGTATTCTAAAGACAATCATCATCAAATGTTAATAAAACCTAACAAGAAGAGATAACCACAGTGGACAAGAAACATACCAAGTTTCACCACTTTTTGGTTATTGGAATAAATGCAGCAGTCAAGGAAATCAAGCAACAGATGGAGATTGAGACAGATAAAATTCGACGGAGTTATGAAGGACACTTGCCAAGGAGGACAATCACTGCAATAGATTCTCTTATCAAAGAAAAGTCCAAAACTGACAGTAGACTTCAAGCCCTAGAATCAAATGTCAATCTCCTTCTCCAAAAACAAGACCGAATGGAACAGCTATTAATGCAGGCAATTCCAAATTTGGCCACCTCTTCTCAACCCAAAGATGCTGATGTCAAAAAGGGGGAGAGTGGTCCATCTAATGTTCCTGTACAAAAGCAAAAGTCAGGTCCTGTCCTTGATGCAGAATTGCAAGCAATGTTGGACAGGATCCTAAAGAAACATTCGGATCTAGAAGCAGCAACAAAAGCAACAATAACACAACTTCCAACAACAACAGCAACAACACAACTTCCAACAACAACAGCAACAACAACAACTTTTCCTTCTTCCTTTGCACAAGCCCCAAAATCAAAAGACAAAGGCAAGGGAGTCATGGTTGAGGAACCAAAGAAAAAGATTTCAACTCAACTAGGACAACCTAAGCTGTTGGGGGATGCCATGAAGACTGTTCACTTTCCTACTCCTATTGAAATTGAAGTGGAAGGGAAAGTTGAGTTAGTCAATCCTAGTGATCAAAGGTTAATAGATTCTGATGCATTATTAGCTCAGAAACTTCAAGAGGAGGAGGACATGGCAGTAGCAAGGGAGGAGGAGGAGGCAAAGAAGAAGAAAACTTCAACAAGAAGATCAAGTGCACAGAAGGCAGCCATTACTAAAAAGAAAAATAAAGAGATGGAAGAAGCAGAAAGAAAGTCAAGAAGGAAGCCCTTAGTCCAGAAACCTGCAAAGGAAATTGAGGATAAGGAAACTGCCATAATTCTTGTACCTAAAATTCTTAAACCACAACCTATCTCTTCAAGGAAGCCTCCTGCAAAGGACAATATGGTCAGTTCTTCAAGTCAAAAGTCTGCAGTAAGAGAGCCACCATTAAGTTTCAAGGGAAAACTCTACATGGTGGAATCTGAACCACTTGGGATATGGTATGAAAATATTCATGACCATAAAATCTTCTTTCAATATGATAGAGGTTTAGATCGATTAACAGAGAGGAATGTTGAAGATTTTATAAGACTATTAAGAAATGCAGAAGGACCAAGTGAGGTGGAATTGAAGAGGTTATTAGAGGAAAGGTTGAAGTATTTCAAGGAATTGAAAAGGAGGGAGTGAACAAATAAAAGTTGTTGTGTAAATATTGAAGGAAAATTTTTATTGAAGCCAGACATAGTCTTGGGTAGCCAGGAATTATTCTTGGAGAAGATTGAAGCCAGACATAGTCTTGGGTAGCCAGGAATTATTCTTGGAGAAGATTGAAGCCAGACATAGTCTTGGGTAGCCAGAGTTACTCTTGGAGAAGCTGAATGTATTATTCAGTGTAGCCAAGGTTTGTTTAAATCTTGGAGAAGCTGGGTAAATTATCCAGGGGGAGAGAAGCTGAATGATAGATCAAAGATCTTGAATTCAGGTACATTTGTAATTTTATTATTCTTTATTCTTTTTCTAAGTAAATTTTGATAGTTGAGTTTTGACATCATCATCAACCTTGAAATTATGCTTATCATTCTGATATTCATAATTAGGGGGAGATTGTTAGGTTTTATGAACATTTGATGATGATTGTCTTTAGAATACTTAGGAATACAAATGTACAGAAAAGTGTTGGTTTGTAACACTTTAGTTTTGTAGCTAGCAGTAGTATCTCTTGTTTGTAAATTAGTCATTATAATAAAGAGATAGGTTCATTTCTTTTGTATGTACTGCTGGAATACTTGTTGAGTTTGTTCAACAAGTTGTTAAATTAATTAGTCCTTCGGAGATTGATTTTGGCTTGTCGGAGATTAAGGGAAAAGTCCACCAGAGATTAAAGTTTTGTTCATCAGAGATTGGACTTTGCCCATCGGAGATTGAAGAATCCTTCATCGGAGATTAAAATGTTTTGTTCATCGGAGATTGAAGGATTGGTCATCGGAGATTAAAGCTTACGTCATCGGGGATTGTAACTAAAGAGTCAGAGATTAATGCTGACGTCATCAGAGATTAAAACAATACCTCGGAGATTAAAAGCTGACGTCACCAGAGACTAAAGCCAAAGTATCGAATATTACTCGAAGTAAAGCATCAGAGATTACCTGATGTAAAGCATCGGAGATTACTCGAAGTGATCAGGGACTAATTAAAGAAGCTATCGGAGATTAGTCGAAGACTTAATCACTGATGGAGTTAGAGTTCAAATCAAAGAAGAAAAGTCTTCCATGCACACGTAGACTTTATTGAAGACGTAGCTGACAAGGAAACTTGTTAGAAATCTTTCAATTGGAAAGATTGTATTTGATTTGAATTAGGAAGCTAGGTTTTTGATAACTTAGTTTTAGAAGCTGTAATTATAAATTACAGAATAGAAAAACGAAGCAAAAGAGGTGTATAGAAAGAGAATTGAAAGGGTTGTATTTTCTAGATACACAGAATAGAAGCTGACGATCGAAGCTTGTCTTGATTGTTAGAAAACTTGTAATCAATTGTTAAAATCAATAAAAGCAATTGTTTATAAAGTTTTAATCTTGTTCTTTATATTCCGCAGAAAGTTAAATTTCTTAAAGAACAGGAATTCGAAAAAGTTGTAAGAACTTGTATTCAACCCCCCTTCTACAAGTTCTAGGCTATCTCACTGGGAAAACATCAAGATTTGAAGTTCTCAACCTAACAAAAATGACTCAGCTATGTAATATAAACTAAACATAATTACACACAAGCTAACAATGAGAGTTATCCATTTCACACACTTCAAAAATAAAATTTATTACTGTCATAATTCTCTAAGAAACTTAAATAATAATTCATGACTCATAATTTTGTTTTGTTTTTTTATTTTTTATTTTGATAACTAATAAAAGAAACACAAACGAATAACAAATGTAAAGTATAAAACAAATAAAGAAATGACCAAAATCCTCCCCCACACTTAAGTCATGCATTGTCCTCAATGAATACAATTAAAGCAAAAGAAAGAATAATGTATTTGAGGAATACAATTAAAGCAAAAGAAAGAATAATGTAGGAAGAGTTGGACCTTGAACGAGTAAAGAAAGTAAAACAAGTGTCATTCATCGCAAAGGAGGAGGATCATAAAGGTACATCACCTCTTCAGCTTCATTCATCTGAAATTGTAAAAATGGCTTAAGGCGTTGACCATTTACCTTAAAAGTGTTGCCATTCTTTGGATCCTCAATTACAACTGCACCATGAGGATAAACTATCTTGACAATATAAGGTCCATCCCACCTAGACCGTAATTTTTCAGGAAAAAGATGGAGCTTGGAATTATACAAAAGAACGTTTTGACCAATAACAAATTGTTTCCGCAAAATGGATTTATCATGAAAAATTTTTGTTCGCTCTTTATAAATCTTGACATTTTCATATGCATCATTCCTAAGTTCATCTAACTCATTTAAATGTAACTTTCTAAGGTCCCCAATTGCATCTAAGTCAAAGTTCAAATACTTAATAGCCCACAAGGCTCGATGTTCAAGTTCAACAGGAAGATGACAGGCTTTTCCAAACACAAGGCGATAAGGTGACATCCCTAGATTGGTCTGAAAAGTTGTACGGTAAGCCCACAATGCATCAATCAATTTCAAAGACCAATCTTTCCTATTGGAATTCACTGTTTTCTCCAAAATCTGTTTGATTTGCCTATTTGAAACTTCTACTTGGCCACTTGTTTGGGGATGATAAGGAGTAGCAAGTTTGTGGGTAATAGAGTACTTGCTCAACAGTGACTCAAATTGCCTATGAAGAAAATGATGACCTTGGTCACTAATTATGGCTCTAAAGGTACCGAAACGATAGAAAATACTCTCTTTCAAAAATTGGACAACAACCTTGCTGTCATTTGTCTTTGTCGGTATAGCTTCAACCCATTTTGACACATAATCTACTGCCAATAAAATATATAGGTTACCAAATGAATTGGTGAAGGGACCCATGAAATCTAAACTCCATACATCAAATAATTCAATAACAAGTATGGGGCATAGGCATCATATTTCGTTTAGTGATCCTTCCTAAAAGTTGACACCTATGACAGTTGGCACAAAATTCAACTGCATCCTTAAACAAATTAGGCCAATAAAACCCACACTGAAGGATCTTGACAGCTGTTTTTTTAGCTCCAAAATGACCCCCACAAGCTTGGTTATGACAAAATGATAAAACGCTCATAAACTCATGGTCAGGGGCACATCGTCTAATTATTTGGTCTGGACAATACTTAAATAAGTAGAGGTCATCCCAAAAGAAATGTTTGACTTGTGAAAGAAATTTCAAGCTATCTTGTTTGGACCAATGAGATGGAATCTCGTTAGTGACTAAGTAATTCACAATATCAGCAAACTAAGGAGTAGATGAGTTAGAAATAGAGAAAAGATGTTCCTCAGGAAAAGATTCGTGTAGTGGGACATCAGAATTAGACTCAACAACTATACGAGACAAATGGTCAGCAACAACATTTTCAGCACCTTTTTTGTCTCTAATTTCTATGTCAAACTCTTGGAGCAACAAGACCCACCTAATCAACCGGGCCTTAAAGTCTTTTTTAGAAAGGAGATATCTAAGTGCAGAATGATCGGTATAAACAATGATTTTAGAGCCAATGAGATAAGACCTAAACTTTTCTAGGGCAAATATTACTGCTAGAAGTTCCTTTTCAGTAGTTGAATAATTCAATTGTGCATCATTCAAGGTCTTACTAGCATAGTGTATGACATGTGGAACTTGGTTGACTCTTTGGCCTAGAACAACACCAACTGCATAGTCAGATGCATCACACATTAGTTCAGAAGGTTGTCCCCAATCTGGTGATTTAATGATGGGAGCTGAGGTCAACTCTTTCTTAAGTTGTTCAAACGATTGTAGACATAAATCATTGAACTCAAATTTGGCATCCTTAGCTAACAAATTGGTTAAAGGTCTTGATTTCTTACTAAAATCTCTAATGAATCTCCTAGAGAAACCAGCGTGTCCTAAAAATGATCTAACTTCCTTAACAAATTTGGGAGGTGGTAAATTGGCAATTACGTCAATCCTGGCCTTGTCGACTTCAATTCCTTTCTCAAACACAATGTGGCCAAGGACATTACCTTTTTTAACCATAAAATGACATTTTTCCCAATTTAGAAGCAGATTTTTTTCTTTACATCTTTTAAGAGTTAAGTCAAGATGGTGAAGACACTCTGAAAATGATGAACCATAAATGGAAAAATCATCAATAAAGACCTCAAGAAAATTTTCTATCATGTCAGAAAAGATGCTCATCATACATTTTTGGAAAGTGGCTGGGGCATTACACAGCCCAAAAGGCATGCGACGGTAGGCCAATGTTCCAAAGGGACAAGTGAAAGTGGTTTCTCTTGTTCTTCAGGGGCAATATAAATTTGAAAATAACCAGAGAAACCATCTAGGAAACAGTAATAAGAATGACCAGCTAACCTTTCTAAAATTTGGTCAATGAATGGTAAAGGAAAATGGTCTTTTCTTGTGGCAGCATTAAATTTCCTATAATCTATGCATACCCTCCAACCAGACTGGACACGAGTGGGAATTAACTCATTTTCTTCATTTGGGACCACAGTGATCCCAGAATTCTTAGGCACAACCTGTACAGGGCTAACCCAAGGACTATCGAAGATGGGATAAATGATCCCATTATCAAGACACTTTAAAATTTCTTTCTTAACAACCTCTTTAAGGACAGGGTTCAACCTCCTTTATGGGTCTCTAACTGGTTTAGCATCTTCTACCAAGTGGATTCTATGTTGAATAATTGCTGGACTTATCCCCTTGATATCAGCTAATGACCACCCTATAGCTTCCTTGTTTTCTTTAAGAATGACTAACAATTCTTCCTCTTGAGATTTTGTCATATCTGAGGCAATGATAACAGGGAAGGTTTCTGAGGTTCCTAGAAAGGCATATTTCAGATTATCAGGAAGAGGTTTGAGTTCTAACTTGGTTGAATTCTTCTCAATTGGCTCAGATTCATGTTCAAGAGGTTGACCAACTGGTTTAATGACGAGTTCTGTGTTAGACAACGACATTAGAGTTGTAGACTCTAATAATTCATTGACCTCATTGACATA
>CM025780.1:11207659-11260713 GCA_014636745.2 Centella asiatica | reverse complement strand
GACTTTTCCCTTAATCTCCGACAAGCCAAAATCAATCTCCGAAGGACTAATTAATTTAAACAACTTGTTGAACAAACTCAACAAGTATTCCAGCAGTACATACAAAAGAAATGAACCTATCTCTTTATTATAATGACTAATTTACAAACAAGAGATACTACTGCTAGCTACAAAACTAAAGTGTTACAAACCAACACTTTTCTGTACATTTGTATTCCTAAGTATTCTAAAGACAATCATCATCAAATGTTCATAAAACCTAACAATCTCCCCCTAATTATGAATATCAGAATGATAAGCATAATTTCAAGGTTGATGATGATGTCAAAACTCAACTATTACAAATACTTAGAAAAAGAATAAAGAATAATAAATGATACAAATGTACCTGAACTTTAGATCTTCGATCTATCATTCAGCTTCTCTCCCCCTGGATAATTTACCCAGCTTCTCTGAGTATTACACTCAGCTACTCCAAGAATAAATCCTGGCTACCTGAATATTTATTCAGCTTCTCCAAGTCTATGACTGGCTTCAATTCTGAATTCAAGATCTTTGATCTATCATTCAGCTTCTCCAAGAGTAACTCTGGCTTCAATTAATTATTTACCTCAACATTCACACAACTTTTATTTGTTCACTTCCTCCTTTTCAATTCCTTGAAATACTTCAACCTTTCCTCAAATAGCCTCTTCAATTCCACCTCACTTGGTCCTTCTGCATTTCTTAACAGTCTTATAAAGTCTTCAACATTCCTCTCTGTTAATCGATCTAGATCTCTGTCATATTGAAAGAAGATCTTATGGTCATGAATATTTTCATACCATATTCCAAGTGGTTCAGATTCCACCATGTAGAGTTTTCCCTTGAAACTTAATGGTGGCTCTCTCACTGCAGACTTTTGACTTGAAGAACTGACCATATTGTCCTTTGCAAGAGGTTTCCTTGAAGAAATGGGTTGTGGTTTAAGAATTTCAGGTACAGGAATTATGGCAGTTTCCTTATCCTCAAGTTTCTTTGCAGGTTTCTGGACTAAGGGCTTCCTTCTCGAGTATTTTTCATCCTTTTCCATCTCCTTATTTCTCTTCCTTGTCAATGCTGCCTTCTTTGCAGGAGTCAACTTGACAGTTGGTTTCTTTACTTCAGCCCTTTTCTTTGCTTCATTCTCTTTCTCCTCATTAGCTAATGCCTCCTTTTCCTCTTTGTCAATCTGTTCTTGAAGTTGTTGGGCAACCAAGAAATCAGATTCTTCAATCCTTGGATCTTGAGGAGCAACTAGAATAACTCCCCCTTCAACTTCCAATTCAACAGGCTTGAAGATCCTCCCAGCTCTTATTGCATCCCCCATTAACCTAGGCTGTGCTGGTTGTTGAATTTCTGGTTCTGTGACCATAACACCTTTGCCTTTGTCTCTGGAAGTGCTTGAGCCTGCTTCAGTTTGTTGGGTAGAAAAGGAAGTTTGCAGTGGAGTTTGGCTTGGAGCTGGAAGTGGAATTGATTGATTAAAAAATCTAGACTCAAGACGATCTTGTGCTGCCTTGAGTTCAGCATATGTATATGTAGGTTGTTGTGGTAATGTAGGAACACTCTCCCCCTTTTTGATATCATCATCTTTGGAGGTGGAGGAGGTGGCCAGTTGAGGTAGACATTTCATCAATAATTTTTCCAGGTTGTCTTGTTTCTGGATAAGGATATCAACTTTGGTTTCCAGTGCTTTAATATTTTTGTCATTGTTGACCTTATCCTGAATCATTAAGTCTATTTGCTTGACAATCCTTCTGGGCAAGTGGCCTTCATAGCTTCCTCTTATTTTTTCTGTCTCTGTCTCCATCTGTTTCAGAATTTCTTTCACTGCATCCTGTATACCAGTAGCCAAGAAATGATGAAATTTGGCATTCTTTCTGTCCACATTAGTTATTTCTTCGACTATTTCTTTTGGAGTAGGAACAGCTGCTGTGGACCCTATGTTGGTCACATAGTCCTGTCTGTAGAGAGCAGCTGCATCCTCCAGAGTGTTGACAAAGCTTGCATCAAGCCATTCATCAACATTACTGGCTTCTTCAGATTCCTCCTCAGGTGCAGGTGCACTCTCCATCCTTACTTTTAATGCAGAGATTTGATCTTGCCTCTGTTGAAGATTTAACAATTCTTCATAGTCAGCATTTGACATCTCTGAAATGACTTGCAAGTTTTCAGCCACTGCACTAGAGCTTCCTCCAATTTCTCTTGTTGAAGGAGAGGAAGTTGGAGCTTCTGTTTGGATTTGGGTGGAGGGAGCCACAGGTTTGAAAAATTCACCTGTTGAGAATTTCTCTCTTTTCTTTTCTTCAAGGATCTCATCCTTGCTCACACCCTCTCCTTTTGCCTGGGGTTGGGCACCCAGCTTCTCAATCTCTCCTTTTTCCAAGCTTTCTAAAGCTTGACTCTCTTGTATATTAATATTTTCTCCTTTTTCCAGATCAGGAGTCTGACTCTCACTAATTATTCTCTCATCCTCACTCTTTTGGGAAAGTGCACTCATTCCTACAGAAATGGGGGGTTGAGAAGTACTTGTGACAGCATGGATAGGGGGTTCCCTTTGTGTATCTTGGGCTAGGGATCTATCCATGGAAGATATGTGAGAGCTGGGCTCGATTATTGGCTCCTCTTGGGAAAAATCAAGAGAATCAATTATTGGTGTATCAAAAGAATCAAGAATGGGTGAAAAAGGAGAATAAAGGACAGTAGGGAGTGTTGGCTGTTCCTCAAGGGCAAGGGGTTGAGAAACATCAATTGATGACACTGTGTGTGCACTCCTTGTGTCACTCTTTTCTTGTATTTGATCTCTCTTAGTCTTAATTTGTGCAGACTCTGTAACAGATGTCCCTGGTTGAGGACTTTCTTCAATGTCAATGTCCTTTTGGGAGGACATAAACAGATTACTGTCTTTCCTTATAACCTCCATTGCCTTTTGGGAAGCAATGGATTGCTTTTGGCTTTGGGTTATAACTCTCTTCTTTCTCTGAAGTGGAACTTCAGCTTCTGGTTCTCCCTCAGCCTCACTTACTCCCTCAATTATTTTTCTTTTTATTGGGAGCTTTTTGGCTTTTTTGGTATATGCAACCACAGTCTTTTGGGAGGCTGTGGAGGGGGCTTTGGATTGTGATTGAGAAGTTGTTGGGGGATTAATTGGTGTTTGTGTGGTATCCCCAAAGAATTCCAAAGAATATGAGGTTGGAAGAGTGTCAATGAGAAAGTTTCTCATGACAGTAGGATAGAATAGAGGTACATTTACCTTTGCCTCATACTTCTTCAAATCACTAATTACCCTTTTTGTCTGCAAAACAGTAGGCACAACTTGCATACTAGCAATATTAAGGTTAGGTATTAAGTGATTTGCAATCATCATTAAAAACCTAGCATAATAAATTTTAGTTTTGTTGCCAGTTTTAAGTTTGTCCATCAAGTTTTGCAATATCAAAAGCCCTAAATTAATATGCCTATCATACAACACACTATATGCAATTTGTTGTGAAATAGTGGTGATGGCATCATATCCACTGCATTTTGAAGTAAAGGATTTGGTTATAATGTCAAAGAACAATGACCACTCTGGCCTAAGATGGGGGCGTGTGATGGTCCCTACAGAACTTATATCAGTATTATAGTTTAAGTCTTTAAACATACCTATAAGTTCTTCATCAGAGGCAAGGGGGTCATAGTTTTCCCTTATGGGTAAGTGAAGTGCATTATTAACCGTGGTATGAGTAATAGAATAGTCTGTGTTTTCATACCTGAAACTTACCTGTGGAGAGTCATCACTTTCATCAGTGATTGTCGCAGTGCTCCACATGGTTGATATTACTTCTGCAGCTTGGATGGGAGCTTCATAAATGGCGTATTGTAGTGGAGAGTTCTTGAGGAAATCCACAAAGGGGTAGTATTTTGCTTCGAAATCATATTTATCAGCCACCCCTGCATGGTTAGTTTTGATAAAATCGAACTGACCAAACTTGAAGCACACTGTTTTTGCCGCCATTGAAGAGATCTGTAAACTTTGTGAAGAAAGCTCAAAGAGAGATTAAATTGCAGAGAATTTGAGAGAGAAATCAAATTGCAGATTTTGATACTTGTGATTACAAACGTTTTTTGAAATTACTTTTATTAAAGTATGAGAAACGTTTGCTATTCAAAGATCATGGGTAACTACCAATTTACCCTTTTTCAGAGATTGCCCTAATCTCTGATTAACCCGTGTGATAAGAGATTGACCCGATTAGTCTCCGATGTAGTAATTACTCATCGGGGACTAAGATAATCTCTGATGTTATAAATGAACGCATCGGGGATTAGTCGAGTCTCCGATGAAATAACTCATCAGGGACTAAGATAGTCTCCGATGTTATAAATGTACGCATCGGGGATTAGTACATTCTCCGATGTTTTAATTTTGATCTATCGGGGATTAATTAAAATACACATCGGGGAATAATCGAGTCTCCGATGAAGTAATTTTAACTGATCGGGGATTAGTTAAACTACTCATCGGGGATTAATCGAGTCTCCGATGAAGTAATTTTAACCGATCGGGGATTAGTTAAACTACACATCGGGGAATAAGTCCTTTAATCTCTTATCACTCTTTTTCTCAGGGACTTAATCCCTGCTTCAGTTTTATCTTTGAAAAACTTTTCCAACAATCATATTAATGATTATTAGCTACATTTTTCTGTTTTATCAAATTTAAAACAGCTTCTTTTTTTTCAGAATTAATTATTCTAGCTGCATCAAAAATCTGTTTAATTAAAAACAGCTACAACCCAGAAATTTAATTCTAGCTTCTAAAATCTGTTTAGTTAAAACAGCTTCTTTTTCCAGAATTAATTATTCTAGCTTCATGCAACTGTTAAACAACTTGAAAGTTAAAACTTTAATTTTTAGAACCATAATTCAACATTCCTAGTTCAGAAACTAGTCTGTTAAATGTAGATTCATCCAAAGGTTTTGTAAAAATATCTGCAAGTTGTTTATCAGTTGTAACCCAGTGCAATTCAATATTTCCTTCACTAACATGTTCCCTAATGAAGTGATATCTTATATCTATGTGTTTAGTTCTTGAGTGTTGCACTGGATTTTCAGTTATGGCTATGGCACTAGTGTTATCACAATAAATTGGGATTTTGGATAGTGTCATACCATAATCTAGGAGTTGATTCTTAATCCATAAGATTTGAGCACAGCAACTCCCAGCTGCGATGTATTCAGCTTCTGCTGTTGAAGTAGAAACTGAATTTTGTTTCTTGCTAAACCAAGAAACAAGTCTGCCTCCAAGAAGTTGGCAGCTTCCACTTGTGCTTTTCCTGTCAAGCTTACACCCTGCATAATCAGCATCTGAATAACCAATTAGTTTAAAATCAGATTCTTTGGGATACCATAATCCAAGATTTGGGGTACCCTTTAGATATCTGAGTATTCTTTTTACAGCAATCAAATGTGACTCTCTAGGGTCAGCTTGAAATCTAGCACATAGACATGTTGAAAACATTATATCAGGTCTACTTGCAGTTAGATATAAAAGAGAGCCTATCATTCCTCTATAACTAGTAATATCAATTTTCTTTCCTTTTAAATCCTTATCTAGTTTAGTGGAAGTAGGCATGGGTGTTCTTGCAGATGCACAATCAACTAAGTCATATTTTCTCAATAAGTCCTTGACATACTTGGACTGACTGATAAATATTCCATCAGTTGATTGTTTTATTTGCAAACCTAAGAAAAATGTTAATTCTCCCATCATACTCATTTCATATCTAGACTGCATAAGTTTTGAGAATTTTTCACAAAGTTTCTCATTCGTAGACCCAAATATAATATCATCTACATATATTTGCACCAAAATAATATCAGAGCCTTGCTTTCTATAAAATAAAGTTTTATCTATGATACCTCTATTAAATTTCTTTTCAAGTAAAAACTGGGATAGAGTATCATACCAGGCTCTTGGTGCTTGTTTCAAGCCATAAAGTGCTTTGTCTAATTTGTAGACATGATTTGGAAATTTGGAATCTATGAAACCTGGGGGTTGGCAAACATAGACTTCCTCTTCCAATTTTCCATTTAAGAAAGCACTTTTGACATCCATCTGGTACACCTTGAAGTTCTTGTAGGCTGCATATGCCAGGAATATTCTGATTGCTTCAAGTCTTGCTACTGGTGCAAAAGTTTCATCATAATCTATTCCTTCTTCTTGAGAATATCCTTTTGCAACCAGTCTTGCTTTGTTCCTTGTTATTGTACCAGCTTCATCCAATTTGTTTCTGAAGACCCACTTGGCACCTATTATAGATCTGTTCCTTGGTTTGGGTACCAGTCTCCAGACTTTGTTTCTAACAAATTGGTTTAATTCTTCTTGCATGGCAATTATCCAATCAGGATCTTGAAGTGCTTCCTCAATTCTCTTTGGTTCAATCTTTGATAGAAAACTGAGGTACAAACATTCATTTTGTGTTGCACTTCTAGTCCTAACTCCATCCTCAATATTTCCAATGATCAAATCTGTTGTGTGGTCTCTCAACCATGGTCTAGGTTTTGGTAGATTTGATCTTGAACTAGAGGCTTCATTTTCTAGATTGATAAGATTCAATCCAGCTTCATGAGCAGAGTTTGCTCCCCCTAAACTATTGATCTCTTCTTCATTAACTCCCCCTGAGTTAGATATCTCAATAGTCTCTGTGTGTGCATCAGGGATACTAGTCTCTGATGTATCATTAGTCTCCGATGGAGAATTAATGTCATCAGTGACTTGTGTTCCATTTTGTTCCAGTACTCTAGTCTCTGATAATACATCAGTCCTTGGTACTTCATGCACAACAGTCAACTCCCCCTCAATTAAAGAGGAATCACTGTTATTTTGGGGATTTTCAGCATTCTCTGTTGGATATTCCCATGCATCCAATTCATTCTCAAAACTGAGAG
The DNA here is from genome assembly GCA_014636745.2 of Centella asiatica. NCBI lineage: Eukaryota > Viridiplantae > Streptophyta > Magnoliopsida > Apiales > Apiaceae > Centella > Centella asiatica. The sequence continues at coordinate 11,253,759 of CM025780.1, read as the reverse complement.
GTTCATGCAATCCTTGACCAAGCATTCCTGGAATCTTTCTATCATCAAATGCAACTTGAATGGATTCCACAATGACCTTGGTTCTTAAGTTATAAACTCTGTATGCTTTGCTTGACAGAGAATAACCTAAGAAGATTGCTTCATTAGACTTATTGTCAAATTTTCCTCTTGTCTCTGATGAATCTCTCAGTACAAAGCACTTACAACCAAACACATGTAAAAACTTGAGAGTTGGTTTTCTCCCAGTCATCAATTCATAAGGTGTTTTGTTGTATGCTTTGTTTATCAAGGACCTGTTTTGTGTAAAACATGCAGTGCTTATAGCTTCCTCCCAAAAATAGGTGGGAAGCTTAGCCTCTTGCAACATGGTCCTTGCTGCTTCAATGAGGGTTCTATTTTTCCTCTCAACAACTCCATTTTGTTGAGGGGTTCTAGGTGCAGAGAATTGATGAGTAATTCCTTTCTCAGTGCAGAATTCAATTACTTGGGAATTTTTGAATTCTGTTCCTCTGTCACTTCTTATTACCCTCACTGTTTTACCTGACTCAGTTTCTATTTTCTTGACATGATCAATAATTAACTGAGCAGCTTCATCTTTTGCAAAGAGGTATTTTACCCAAGTATACCTTGTGTGATCATCAACAATTACCAGTGCATATCTATTCCTTAAGATAGACATCACATTCACTTGACCAAACAAATCCATATGGAGAAGTTGTAAAGGGTCAGTGATTGATGTTGCTGGTTTGTTTTTGAATGATACACTTCTTTGCTTTCCTTTCTGGCATGCATCACACAATCCATCTTGTGTAAATTCCAATTGTGGAATGCCAGCTACCAATCCTTTCCTCACAAGACTATTGATATTCTTGAAATTTAAGTGGGAAAGCTTCTTATGCCAAAGCCAACTCTCATCAGTTGAAGCTTTGCTATATAGACATGTGATTTGATCAGTTGAAGAAATGAGATTTGCAATGTACAAATTCCCTTTTCTTTTTCCTGTCAAAATCACAGTCCCTGATTCTTTGTCACTCACTAAGCATTGATCTTCTTTAAAAGTGACATTGAATCCTTTATCACATAGTTGACTCACACTTAGTAGATTGTGCTTTAAGCCGTCAACCAGTGCTACTTCTGTGAAGATGACATCACCATGTTCAACAGATCCATATCCTCTTGTATGGCCTTTGCTGTCATCTCCAAAAGTGACTCTTGGGCCACTTCTCTCTTCATACTGTTTTAGCAGGGACTTATCTCCAGTCATGTGCCTTGAACAACCACTGTCCAAGTACCATGATTTCTTCTTTTTGCCCTGCACAGTAGAGAGAACTAGTTTGAGATTTTTGGGACCCAAATCTTCTTGAGTCCTTTCTCACTAGCTGCAGTTTCAAGACTTGACTCAGAATAAGTCGATTGCCTCTTTTCATGTTTGATTTTAATTGGGCAATTTACAGTCTTGCTTCCACTGTTTGTGAGACTACTTGACTTTGATTTATTATTTTCTATGCAAAGATTACTTGACCTTTTTACAGGTGATTTATCTTTTATTGTCTTTGAGTTAGCAGTCTCAATCATAGGAATTTTATTTCTGCTCCTACAGTGCATAGCTATGTGGTTTGGATTACCACATACATGACATATTTTTCTAGGAGCATCAGGCATTGAAGCATAGTTGGTATATTTGTTAATGCCTAACTTGCCATTCCTATTTTTCTTTCTTCTGTTTGATTCCACAACTTTTTCAACCTTTTGTATTGGAACAGTTTCCAATTTCTTTATTAACTGTTTCTTTGTCATAAACCCAATGTTTAAAAGTTTATTTTCATTCTTTTCAACAATATTTACTGTCTTTTGATTAAAACTTGTTTTTGCAGTATTTTGTTGATTTTCGATATTAATAACTTTGGGTTCATGGACAGGAGATACAAAGTTAATTTTTCTTACAGATTTTGGCTTTTCAGTTGTGGACTCAACAGCTTCATTATGATCAATTAAATCTGAACTACTATCAAGATTTTCATCATAACCTAGTCCAGATTTTTGACCTATTGTTTGATACCCTACCAAGTCAGATAACTTTTTAGAGGAAGTATTCCACTGTTTAATCTTAGCTTGAGCAATTTCAAGTTGCTCTACTAAGTAGTATTCCCTCTTTTTCAAAGCATCAATCATGTGATGTGCTTTGTTTAGATCAGACTTGATTGTATCAAACTGTGCCAATCTCTCTTCAAGAAACTTATTTCTTTTTAAGAGATTGTCACGTGATTCTTTTACATTGGTATGCTCTAGAGTTAATGATCTAAAACTGATATGCAAATCAGACATATCTTTTTGCATGCTTTCAATGCTAGATGTATCAAGTAAATTAAGCACATTAAAATTCTGATTTGCATCACATACCTTTGTAAAGTCACTGGACTCGTCACTGGACTCGTCACTACGAGCCATTAGGGCAAAGTTGACAACTTCTTCATCAGAATCGCTGTCAATCCAATCTTTTCCCTCAGTAATCAAGGCTTTGCTCTTGGATTTGACCTTCTTGTCAGCAAAGTCCTTCCTTGATTTTTCATCCTTAGATCTATCATTAGATCTAGGCTTCTTGCACTCATTGGCAAAGTGCCCTAACCCATCGCAATTATAGCATCGAATCTTCTTTAAGTCGAAGGTGACTTTTTGACCTTCACGCTTAGGGTTAGGCTTCCTTGATGACTTCCTTCCTTTTCTGCTAGCCCTAAATTTCTTAAACTGTTTAACCATGAATGCCATGAATTCCTCCATGTCATCATCGGTATCCAGTTCATCCTCATTATCAGTCGAGCTAGCATTAGAGGATTCATCATCAAGCTTCTCTTGAGACTTGTTTGTCTCAACCATCAACGCAGCTCCTTTCTCTCTTCCATGCATGCGCTGTCTTTGCTCTACTTCAAGTTCATACGTCTTTAAGTTTCCGTAGAGCCTATCCAATGTGAGGGTTTCCATATCATGAGCCTCCCTAACTGCAGTAGTCTTTGGATCCCAGCTAGGAGGGAGAGCTCTCATGAACTTGGTATTGATATCTTCATTATCATATGTCTTACCAAGTATGGTCAAGTCATTAAGCAAAGAATTGAACCTGTCATAGATTGACGTGATTGGTTCATTAGGCTTTGCTTGAAAGAATTCATACTGTTGAGTCAACAGTGAACGTCTGTTCTTTCTGACTTGATCAGTCCCCTCACATAGGACCTTGATAGTGTCCCAGACTTGTTTAGATGTCGTGCAATTGATGATGCTATTGAACATATGTTTGTCTATTCCATTATAGAGTATGTTCATAACTTTAGCATCTTTCAACACTTGTAACTTGTCCTCGTTGGTATAATCACTTTCTGGTGCAAGTACAAAGTGCTCTGCGACAATAGATCCTTCGACAGTTTTTGCAGGAATAAACTTCCTGGGTAGATAAGGACCCTTCTCAATCCTATCTATGTAATCTGGATCTGTTGCTCTCAAGTGCATATACATCTTTTGTTTCCACATTGGATATTCATCCCTTTTTAGAATAGGGATCCTGGTTCCACCATCACGTCCTCCATTATACGCAATCATGTTAGAGCTGCTTGCTTCTTCGTTGTTGGCCATCTCAGAATCTTGTTAATTGAGTATTTTCAATTAAAGGCTCTGATACCAATTGTTTTCCCAGTAAGATGGCCTAAAACTTGTAGAAGGGGGGTTGAATACAAGTTCTTACAACTTTTTCGAATTCCTGTTCTTTAAGAAATTGACTTTCTGCGGAATATAAAGAACAAGATCAAAACTTTATAAACAATTGCTTTTATTGATTTAACAATTGATTACAAGTTTTCTAACAATCAAAACAAGCTTTGATCGTCAGCTTCTATTCTGTGTATATAGAGATAATACAACCCTTTCAATTCTCTATGCTATACAGACATACACAGCTTCGAATTACAATTCTGTAATTTATAATTACAGCTTCTAAAACTAAGTTTACAAAAACCTAGCTTCCTAATTCAAATCAAATACAATCTTTCCAATTGAAAGATTTCTAACAAGTTTCCTTGTCAGCTACGTCTTCAATAAAGTCTACGTGTTCATGGAAGACTTTCCTTCTTTGATTTGAACTCTAACTCCATCAGCGATTAAGTCCTCGACTAATCTCCGATAGCTTCTTTAATTAGTCTCTGATCACTTCGAGTAATCTCCGATGCTTTAATAAATTAATCTCTGATCACCTCGAGTAATCTCCGATGCTTTGGCTTTAGTCTCTGGTGACGTCAGCTTTTAATCTCCGAAGTATTGTGTTATTCTCTGATGACGTCAGCTTTAATCTCTGACTCTTTAATTACAATCTCCGATGACGTAAGCTTTAATCTCCGATGATCAATCCTTCAATCTCCGATGAACAAATCTTTAATCTCCGATGAAGGATTTCTTCAATCTCCGATGGGCAAATTCCAATCTCTGATGAACAAAACTTTAATCTCTGATGGACTTTTCCCTTAATCTCCGACAAGCCAAATTTAATCTCCGAAAGACTAATTAACTTAAAACAACTTGTTGAACAGACTCAACAAGTATTCCAGCAGTACATACAAGTAAAATGAATCTATCTCTTTATTAATATGACTAAATTACAACCAAGAGATACTACTGCTAGCTACAAAACTAAAGTGTTACAAACCAACACTTTTCTATACATTTGTATTCCTAAGTATTCTAAAGACAATCATCATCAAATGTTAATAAAACCTAACACCTAACATGAAGAAAGAAATAGCTTGATGGGTAAACATATGTCTCACCTGCCAACAAGTTAAAGAAGAAAACCAAAAGTCTAGTGGTTTGTTGCAATCTTTGGATATCCCAGAATGGAAATGGGAATATATGGCAATGGATTTTGTGGTTGGATTGCCAGTAACTCAAAAGAGATTAAACATAATCTAGGTAGTAGTGGACAGATTGACTAAATCTGCACATTTCCTACCTATTAAGGATACCTATAAAATGGACCAATTGGTCAGATTGTATGTAAAATAAATCCTTAGTTGCCATGGAGTGCCAGTCTCAATTATATCAGACAGTGATCCCCGTTTCATGTCTAGGTTCTGGCGAAGTTTTCAAGATTATTTAGGAACAAGATTTGACATGAGTACTGCTTTTCACCCGCAAACTGATGGGCAATCCAAAAGAACAATCCAAACCTTAGAAAATATGCTGAGAGCGTGCTCTTTGGATTTTGGAGGGCGATGGGATGAACATCTACCACTCGTCAAATTTGCTTATAATAATAGTTATCATGCAAGTATAGGAATGGCTCCATTTGAAGCTTTGTATGGACAAAAGTGCATAACACCATTGTATTGGAATGAAGTTGGAGAAAGAAAGTTGGAAGGACCTGAAGTAGTCCAACAAACTAAAAATGCAATACGGACGATCCGAGCCAAAATAAAAGCAGCTTAAGATCGACAAAAGCAATACACAAACCAACATCGGAAGGATCAAGCTTTGGAAGTAGGAGGTTATGCGTTGATTAAGATTTCACCTTGGAAAGGCATATTGCGCTTCGGACAAAAAGGAAAGTTAAGTCCTCGTTTTATTGGACATTTCGAAATACTCTGCCGCATTGGTGAAGTGGCTTATCAACTAGCACTACCCCCGGCTCTAGGTCATGTTCATGATATTTTTCATGTCTCAATGCTACGACCCTATAGAGGGAATCAATCTGGCATTATTGGCTACCAACCCATTGAGCTATAGCCAAGTCTGCATTATGAAGAAACGCCAATGCAAATTTTGGATCGTCAAGTAAAGGTCTTAAGAAATAAAGAAATTGCATCCGTAAAAGTTTTGTGGAGAAACCACAATGTTGAAGAAGCAACATGGGAATTAGGAGAAAAGATGATGCAAAAGTACCCTCAACTTTTTCACCAGTAAAGTTTCGAGGATGAAACTTATTGTAAGGAATGGAGAATGTGACGACCTGGAAAATTTGTTTATCTATACATAATTTATTTACTCGTTTTTGTTTTCTTATTAACATGTATAGTTTATATATGATGTTTTTGAATGTCTAAATATTTTTTGATCCATTAAAGGGTTATAATTTGTTTGGATGTTGATTATAGGGACAAGCAAATTATGTTATTATGGTTGGTCACAATCGTTATTTCTTAAAGGAATATAAGTATTTAATCTAGTAAGTCTATTGTTGATTAGAATGGCGTGCGTAAGAAAGACTACGTCATGTGTTCATATGTTAATTAGATTAGTAAGCTGCTTGTGTGTCATTAGCGGATAAAGCTTAAGTATAAATGACGATGATGATTTTAGTTTTGATTGTGCATCTGTACATACTCAGGGTGTTTTGTAAACCATTAGGGCATGATAGTGACATGTAAACCTATCAGGGGAATACATCAGGGTATGATAGTGTCAAGTTAACCCATCAGGGGGAATGCTTAGCACTGCATCAGTGGAAGCCATCAATGAATGCTTTGAGTCTTAACGTCAGGGGATCAAGTAGCACTTGAATAACTCAAGTGAAAGTTGAAGCACTGATCATGTCTTAGACGGGACTCGTCATCAGGGGGATTCGGAAGCACTGATCAAGTCCACTTCAGGGCTTGCTATCAGTGGATAGTTATGACTGCATACACTCGTCATCAAGTTTTACACGCAAATTAATGAAACTTGTTACAAAAGCAAGAGATATAAACTGGAAAGATATTTCTTGAAGTTTGGTGGTCCAATGACAACTTTCGATCATTAAATGCACGCAGATCAGGGGAAGAAAAAGAAGCAACAAAAGCAACAGCAGTCTGACACATCATTCCTAAAGGACATCGATGTGACATATATGCGACTAAGTTGAAAAGTGTAGCATGTCCAAGCACGTGGGTTCAACTACTGATCTTCTATATATGCAAAAGAGTTCTCATTACACAAATCAATCTAACAGATCAACCAACACTTAGAAGCACACAAACACTAGAGAAGTTTTGAAACATTTTTTGAGAGAAAATATTCAAAGAAGTATTGTAGCTAGTGAGTGTGAAAGAGAAGCTATATTAATCACATTTGTGATTAATCAGATTTCCAGAAAAAACCTCAAGTTTTAATACAACTATTTTAACTTGAATGCTTATGTGTTTTTTTTAAAGTCAATATAATTTTTCTGATAGTATAACTATTTTCATTTGTGCTTATCAAAGTTCTTAAAGATCCCCCCCTTTCTACAAACACTTGAGCCTATTTTGTTCTAACAGATACTTTAAACTTAGTCTCCAATGTTTTAAATTTAGTCTCTGATGCTTTAAAGCTTAGTTCTGATACTTTAAAACTTAGTCTCCGATACTTTAAAACTTAGTCTTTGATGCTTTAAAGCTTAATTTTCGATACTTTAAAGTTTAGTGTCCGATAAGACTAAATATAATCTCTGACTTGTTGAAATCTTTAATGTAGTTCTGGTAGTCTTTTATAATACAAATAAACTTACTCTCATATATAAAAATAAATTACATAAATCAGAGAATAAACTACTAGTTACAAAAATTCAAATGCTAACAACTAGTACTAACTATACATTTATATATCTAAGTATTTTAAGTACAACCATCCACAAATGTTATAAAACCTAACATTAACAATAAATATAAAATGAAAACACACTAAGAACATATTAACAATAAATCACTGCATTTTTATTGTACTCATTGCTTCTATTGTTTCAAAAATCAATGGACAACAACTTTTGTATCAAATAAATCAACTGTTGTATATATATTTGAGTTTATGTAATAGTTTAAATATATTTAATCTCAAAATACTTATAGTCTTAGAGTGATAAGATGAAGCATGACTTGAGAAACTAAGCTTGAGTGAAGCTATGAACGTGAAATTATCGACATATTATTATGAATATTGTAACGGAAGAGAACGAATACCCAAAATCCTCCATGTGGGAGTTCAAACCACCCATAAAAATAGATTAAAGTTACTGTTATAGGTCAATTAAGTCTCTTAGTAGTACTAAATTTTATATAACTTGTAGGGATATTTTTGTCATGCAAATGATGACATAATTACACTACAAGTAAATATTAGGAGGACTAAATGTTTAATATATAAATTAGTGTAAACGGAGCACGTGCAAAAGTTTTATCAACCTTTTTTCTTCCAATTTATTTATGAGGAGAAAAATTAGGGATATAGGATGAGACAAAAAAAGAGCAATTTTAATATTAAAGTTAATAGGATATGCAGTTGATAGTTTTTTTTAAAAAAATTGCCGACCCAATTAGACCATAACAGTTATTAATGACTCAACCTTAAATATAACAGATAATTAAATTGTACCACTCAAATTATATACCACTAATTTAATTCAGTTGATACGATCAAAAGAGACAATTATATTGGCTCATTCAAGTTATTCAATGAATCAAATTGACAAAACAAAATTCTTCGAAGTGATTATAAATTATGTAATTAATTTAGAGAAGATCATAAATTGATATAATTATGAGAAACATTAGTTTTACATAATCCTTATATTTTACACACAAAATACTTATATTAAAAATATAGAGAAAAATATATTTTAGTACTTTCTGAGAGAAAAAATTCCACTTTAGTCAAAAAAATATTTTACGTTTCCATATTTTAGTATTTTTGATAGTAATATTAATATTTTTTGTATTAATTTTAGTAATTCCGTAATAATTTTAATAATTTCGATAGTAACTCTAATGTTAAGATAAAATCAATAAAAACTTTGTTTATTAAAATAATATTTCGTATGTTAATATATATTATAATGTCATTGAACCCTTAAATATATTAGCAAAACTTTGATAACTAAGTCATTTAAAGCAATTCACGAATAGGCTATGTTCATTAGGAAAAAAATTTATTATAACGAAGAAATGTAAATATTAAATTAATATTTAAAATTAAGAATATTAATTAATGCGAAAATACAATTTTGTAAGGATATCATATATGTATCGGTGCATGACTGAATGCGATATCGCCGGTACTCAAAAAGTACATTCAATTGAAACTGTCATTTTTCTTTTCTCCTCGCCGTCTTCTAATCCCAATAAAGATAAAAATTGATTTGTTTTTAAAATAAAATAAAACAGTACAGTACAAATTACGAGTACAATTCTAGTTTCTCTCTCTTTACCAACCACTGCAACCGCCTCACTACATTTTCGCTCTCTAAATCAAGCAGCAATTTGAACTAGCTCCTCTGTTTTTCGTCCTTTTCTCTCTCTAGAATTCGATGAGAGATTAGGGAAAGAACGAACCACAATGGGGAGGTACTTGAGAAAGAGCAAAGCCGCAGGGGAAGTTTCTCTAATGGAAGTTTCTCACCATCAATCTCCTCTCTCTATTGGGGTTCACACCCGTGCTAAAACCCTAGCCCTGCAACGTCTCCAGAAATCCACGGCGGCGGCGCCGTCCCCTGTGGCTTCTGGTGGGTCTTACCTTCAACTCCGTAACCGGCGGCTGAAAAAACCCGAATTTGTCTGCGAATCGAAGAGGCAGAAACAGCAGAAACTGCAGGGGTCTGATTGGAAGCCCAAACCTAGTCTTAATTCGAGGGGGAGTTCGAGGTTGAAAGCGAATTCTGGCGCTGGTTGCTTGAAGAAAGAAGATGGTAATCAATTGAAGAGACGAGAGGCTGCTGTGGATAAAGGGGGTGATGAGGTTCAAGAGAAATGCGAAAATGAGAGTGTTAATTTGGGAATTGAAGCTTCTTTTGGAGAAAATGTGTTGGAATTTGAAGGTAGAGAGAGGTGGGTTTTTCAGGGTTTCTGTTCTTTTAATTCCAAAATTTTAATTCTTAATTTATTTATTTTTCAGTTAGGTTCTTCGTAGCGTTTCTTTTCTTTTTTTTTTTTTTCAAGAATTATTATAATCGTGTTTAAGCTTTTGCGGCTTAAAATTTCTTGAAAAGAAATTCATGGTAGGAAAGTTGATTTTGGGATTGAAGTTTTATGAAAATATTTGTAGTAACGAATGCATTAAAGGTAGCAACTTTTAGGGGTTTACCTATTTTTTTGGGTGTAAACTTTAGGGCTTTGTGAGAAATTCCATTATTCAGAAAATGGGTAGCACAGAGGTTTAATTTTAACTCTCAATTGATACTTTTGTGTCAAAATTTCTGGTTTTGCTTGCATCTTCTAGCTTTGGATATCTATGGTAGAGTTTTAGGCTTGTGATCTTATTTGTTTGTTCAATTATTTATTTATTTTGCAATCATTATATGTGCAATTAGCAATTATATTGTTTAGATTTATAGTGTTATTAATATTTTTTCTCAGAAATCTATTTGCTGTAAAAAGAAATTACTCCGTGTTTTCTTTTATTTTTAGAACATGGTTCTTGCTATGTTTCGTGTTGTATATCAGATTTTTTCTGTTAAATGTATCGCCGTTATTGTGAAAACAAACATATAGATCATACACTTTTACTAGAAATCACCTGATATCTCTGGTTGACTCATTCAGAAAGGCTCCCACATTTTCCAGTTTGGCTTTATTTCTCTGACAAAAATCATGGACTGCAATGATTACTGTATCAAATTGTTTATCTGAGACTGCAATGCCCTACTCCTTGTTCCTGTTTTATAAATTGGCCGTCATTCAATTTACAAAATTTGTATTAGTAAAGGTTATGGAATCAGCCTTGTGTTCCATCAATAATTTTTTTGATGCTCTGCCTAAGTTATATATATATAGTTTGTAAATGTAGTTTTGGCTATTCTGCTTGGGCTGCATATCTTGGAGAGATGTTATGTGAATATAATAAATAGTACCTCTTAGTTACCATCTAAGGAAGTTTAATTTATGGGCAAGTTTTCTGTTTTTGCATCTGTTTCGAAAGAATTTTTCTTTTCTTGTTTTCTGGTAATTAAAATAATCTGTGGTAGGATGACTTTTGTCTCTGTTTTAAGCATAGACATATGCTTTTGTATTTCCATTTTAAAGAAAGTAGTACTATATTTTGTTGGTTGCAGCAGAATATATTTCTCCACGTTTGCTAGTTCCGTTATGGTGCCTTGTGTAAAATTTTATGGGGAACAACAGCTTTTATTTATTACTTAGTGGCATGATTGAATGCAATTTATTTTATGGTCTTAAATTTCAAAGCTGTAAATGATTGGTGGGCTTACCTACTGTGGGGTAGCCTGCATGATTTTTTCAGTGGATGAGGATGTTTTAAAGTTTCTTTGCTTTGTTTGTTATTTGTTTTTTTCCTACCACATATTTAGCTGAAAATGTTATATATTATTCTGCTAAATACTTTTATCAGCTTCATTTTAGTCATCTTAAGTGCATAATGTTTGCTATATGTTATTTAGTTACTGAACTTTAGCTTCTATAAATTCTTGTTAGTATGAGCATCTTTATAATGTGATTGTGTTGTATTGCTCACTCAGCTTTGTATAGTAATATATGAATTTTCTCTCTTTGACAGGGGCACACGGGAAACTACACCTTGCAGTTTGATAAGGGATCCAGAAGCCATAGGAACCCCTGGTTCTACTACCAGGTCTGCCAGCTTGGCTGATGCCAATGTGATAGCAGAGAATTCAATGCGAAGGCACATCCCAACAGCACATGAAATGGAAGAATTTTTTTCTGGTTCAGAAGATGAGCAGCAAAAACAATTTATTGAGAAGTATAAAACCACATCTATAGCTACATGGTATCTTCTAAAAAGTATGGCATAATGCTAATACAAAATCTTTGCATGTGAACTTTGCAGGTACAACTATGATCCTGTTAACGATAAGCCCCTGCCTGGACGTTATGAATGGGTGAAAGTTGATCCATGAGACTGTTATCAATCTGGTTTCCATCTAATTTTAACATTAGGATAGTTGAAGATGGTAGGATCTTTATGGTGATGGTGGTATTACCTTTTCCCATCATCCTTCCTTTTTTTTACTTGTAAAAATGGTAGGGCTGTCCATGACAAAGTGTAGACTGTAGACTAATGATCTGTAACATTACAGAGCTTGTGACTACATAACAAATACAAGATCCTTTGTTTAACAGATCATCTGTAAGAAGGGGAAGGAAAAGAAACTGCTAATGTAAGGGTCCATGACTCAGCAGGGTAGGATTAGTCCAAATGGGTACAGAAGTTTACTATTTGATGTTTTTCTTAGTCCTGTAATTTCCTCCCCTTGGTCGTCTAGACTTGTACTGGTGGAAACTCTTTGAAGAACTCTTATGAAATAAAGATTACCCTTTTCCCTTCTCAAGTTTTGTTTTTTCTTGCATCATGTTCTTAGTTACCTGCAATATATGGTGTCTACATCAGGACTTTTTATCATTATGCGACAAGGCTCACATTTGGACTTTTTTATCAGTATGTGAGACAACGCATCTTTCATCAGCTGTAGATGTGCCTGCCCTTAATTGTAATGTGAGGGCCATATTGCCCATTTTGTCCTACCAGTTCTTTTATCTTCTTGCGTGAATAGTTGTTGATATCAACAGGTAAGGTTGTAGGGTTGCTTTGTTGGGGAAAATGTGTATTGGTAGAATATAGCCTTGTCCGTCTGTTGTTTGTACTTTATATTTTTCCTTCTCAAGTAATATTTATTTATGTAAAGACAGTTCCGAATCTATACGTTTTGAAAATGCCAACGAAGCCAGTTTTAGAAATAATAAAGATATGCTTTACGGGATAGTCCTACAAACTTTTTCCTGCATCGCATCTGAAGGTTTAGAGTTTGAATCATGCCCGTGAATAGTTGCATATGTCCAATCAGTCCATGTAAGCAAGTAAAAACATTGGCCAAACGAGAAATTGAATGGTTTATGGAAAGAGTCGTTTAGTATTAACATTTGATGTTACTAATTAACCTGGTGACATTAACATTTGATGTATCGTAGGTGCATTAAATATGTTCTTTCATTTGATAATCATCATTTATTTATCTTATTCTTCTTTTTTCAAGACATTTACTCCCCTTATCCTTACACGCATTTAATTGGTGGTTAAAGTTTAAATAAAATATCAAAAAAAGTAAAAAGTTATAATTTAGTGTACTCTTTTGGTATGTGTAAATTAATTCAAAAAGACTAATATTTGAAAACGGATGGGGTATTAATTGAAGGTAGTTAGGAGTCCCCCTCAAAATAGGGGCAGGGTCTGTTTGATGTGTTGAAGATAGATGGTAGTGTTTTGGACCATCTACATCATAAAATTCAGATTATCCTCAGGTTAATCTGCGCATCAATCAAGATTAAGTTCTCTCTCGACGATCTTAAAAGTTTGCTCTCTCTAATTTTTTTTATACTGAATTCTATAGATAATAGCTACTGGTTGGGTTCCAGCCTTGGTCTTAAAGTTATTGGTCTTAACGTTAAGGGTTAAGGAGTCAAGGATATTTCTATCTCTAAGGGAGACAGTGAAATTTGGGAAACAATCAAAGTAGATTGGTCCACTGCAAAGGCTGGTTTCAACCATCCCTAGAAGGGAGTCATCAAACTTAAGCCATCTTTTGTCTCTAAGGCAAAGACGGATAGACGTATCTAAACCTTCACGGGATAAGGGTTTGGCAGCAACTTGAATAAGGCCAACATGCAGATAATTGTTCTTGTGTTGTAACTTTTCTATGGATTTGGGGGAGATCAATCGGATATCCTCATGATCAGAATCTAAGGAGAAGGTATGCTCTACGGTTTTTATGACATTGTCACTTGTAAGGCTCCATCTACTTTTGGCATAGACATCACTAGTTGGATGCTTGGGGATCTTCCAGTTGTCTATAGATTGTTGGAGATCCGAGAGGTGGATCTCTTCTTTAATCTTGGAAGAAGAAGGGTTAGGAGAAGAGGAGGAGGACGAGGAGAAAGATCAGAAGAGGCTCATAGTGAAAGATAAAAAGAAATAGAAGTATGTATGTAAATGCAGATAAGACATCTTCCGAGCGTCCTGATATCAAGAGACCATCATTGGGTTCCATAAGGTTCATATTCAGAAAATATCTTTAGAAGGACAGATAGATCCGAATCATGATCTGTTACTTAATAGCTCTCGGATAATATATAAAAGATAAATCTGGTGATTCAAAGTAGATCTGAAATTTTATGACCCAAAGCTTTGTTAAAAGCGTCTGTAGAACTGTGGTCGTCTATCCTCGACCTTTTACAAAATTACCATACAGCGTAGATCTAAAAGATCACAGTGTCATAATGTTTCCGATCTACAAGAATACAGAACAGATGTACCCGAAATACATTAAGGAGTGTTATCAAATAACAGATCTGTTCCAGATCTAAGCTATACTTAAGCAGACATTAAAAGAATACTTCACCTTACTTCCCCCTCTGGCTCTGATACCAGAAGGACACGGAAGCAGATGCTATAAAGTAAAAATTAAACTAAGCAAAATGGGGAGTAAGGGAGCATAAGAATGCAGAAATTAATATGAAAGCAGATAAAAATTAGGCGGTTGAACCGACCATATGCAGGAATGCAAGAACAGTATGAAACAACAATATAAGCAAAGTTAGGCGGAGTAAGGGCTAAAAAGTAAAAATTAACCCAATTAGAGTATTGAGTAATTATGTAATTGGGCAACAATATATATAATTGAGTAATTAACCCAATTAGATTGGTCTGTCTATGTAATTTTTGAGAGCATTCTCTCCCGAATCCTCTCTCCCTCTGAAGGTAGTCAGCTTCCTTTAGTATTTCAATCTTGTAATTTTCAGTTTCAATCTTGTAATTTTCAGATTTTGCTTAAAATTTAGTCAAGTACTCCTTACCATTGTTGTGAACATAGCAGGGACATCCAAAGATTCTGAAGTAGCTTATGTTTGGTTTTCTCCCCTTCCATAGCTCGTATGGAGTTTTGCCAAGTGTTGGATGAATGATTGATCGATTTTGAGTATAGCAAGCAGTGTTCACTGCTTCTGCCCAGAAGTACTCAGGAAGTCTAACATCAGCAAGCAATGTTCTTTCAGCTTCTTCTAAGGTTCTGTTCTTTCTTTCAACCATTCTATTTTGCTGTGGAGTCCTTGGTGCAGAGAAGTTATGAGAAATTCCTTGCTCATCACAGAACTCAATAAAGCCTCCAAAGTCGAATTCTCTTCCATGATCACTTCTTACTGACTTGATTCTGAGTTCTTTCTCATTTTGCACTTGTCTGCTGAATTTCTCAAACTCTGCTAATGCATCATTCTTGTGAGCAAGAAATAATGCCCATGTAAATCTAGTGGAATCATCCACAATAGTAAATGCATATTTCATTCCACCAAGACTACTTGCTATAGGGCCAAACAAATCAAGATGTAATAGCTGGAGGGGCATAAAGTTTGATTTTTCAGGTTTGCTTAAGAAAGATTGTTTTGTTTGCTTACCAAATTGACAAGCTCTACAAGGTTTTTCTTTTTCAAAGGAAAATTTAGGCAAACCTCTTATAAGATCTTTAGCAGCGAGTTTTGAAATCGTTTTAAAGTTTAAGTGTGAAAGTCTCTTATGCCATAACCAACTAGCATCTGTTGAAGCTTTAGCAAGAAAGCAGGTTGTTTCAGCAGGACTTAGCTTAGCCAAATCTACTACATAAACATTCTCATTTCTTGAACCAGAAAGCTTCAGAGAATTTGTTTGAAGATCTCTTACCTGACATTGATTGTCTAGGAAGGTGACCTTATGCCCTTTGTCACACAACTGGCTTATGCTAAGCAAGTTATGCTTGAGACCCTCCACGTAGGCAACCTTGTTGAAGCAGATTAATCCATTCCCTGCTGAACCATATCCTTTAGTCCTTCCAGCACTATTATCTCCAAAGATCACTTGTGGTCCATCCTTTTCTTTGAAATTAGTGAGCAAGGCTTTATCTCCTGTCATATGTCTTGAACATCCACTGTCCAAGTACCAAATTTGTTCCTTGCTCACCACCTGCAAAACATAAGCAATTACTTTGGTACCCAGCAAGACTTGGGTCCAGTAAGGTTAGTACCCTTGGGGACCCATACTTGTCTCAATTTTGGTTTTTGAGACCAACCAGTATAGTAAGGGTCAGCAAGGCATAAAGAAACTATGTGGCCAATCTTATGGCAACGATAGCATCTCAGATGCATCATGTTGTGATGTGTGTGCTGCTTACCTCTTCTCTTAGGTTGAGGTTGTTTCTAGTGTTTGCTCCTATCACCTTTGCTAAATTTCAAATTCCTCGCATTGTTGTAATTATAAGCAGGAGGAACATGGTTCTTGCTAAACTTTCCACCCTTGGTCTGTTTAGTACCATGTCCCTGCTTATAGTTATGGTTAGTAGGGAATTTGTTCTTTAGCAAGGTAACATTTCTATTACCTTTGGTTATAGGAGTTTTACACTCTGCTGAATGCACAGAGATTGTTCTGCTAATAGATTCAGCATCACTTTCTCCACTACTTTCAGCAAGGACTTCGCAAGTCCCAGATCCAATTCCACTTCTGTCTAGCATGCTTCTTTGACTTTTCAGCAAAACACATGCATTTGAAGAGGATTTGTTCCATGTGGAGATTGTAATAGTTAATTCCTCAACTTGGGAGGATAACTTAGACTCTCTCTCTTGAGAGTCTCTGAGGTGCTGTCTAAGCAAGGTCCTCTCATCATCAGCAGCAAGTAACTCCAAATTCTCTGTTTGCATCTTTTCAAGTGTAAGCAAGATTTCAGAGTTCTTGCTCCTGAGTTGATCAGACTCTGCTGAAGCAACTCTCAGCAATCTTCTATATTTATGCCACTGAGATGCAACATCCTTAAGCAAGGAGCGCAACTCAGCTTCAGTGATGTAGGGAGAGTCAAAGTCAAATACCTCAGTAAGGTCAACCTCCTTGCTGGGATCGGATTCCCTTGCCATTAAGCAAAGGTTAGCAATTTCTGGTTCGGAGTCTGAGTCGCTTTCACTTTCACTCCAAGACTTTTCAGCAATAAGTCCCTTGTCCTTGATGTTTGAATTATTCTTCTGCTGGTACTTCTTCTTGTAATATTCTTTTCCCTTGCTCTTATCATTAGCAGGGAATTTCTTTTCCTCTCTTGCTGAACTTCGGCAGTCAGCAACATAGTGACCAGGCTTTTTACAATTATAATAGAGATCTTTAGATGAATCTCTCTTACTGTTGCTTGTGTTTCTTCTGAAGTTTCATCTATCCTTCTTCATGAACCTTCTGAATTTTCTGGCTAGCATAGCCATATCTTCATCACTATCAGCAGATTCAGAGTCAGAATCTACTTGTTGCTTAGACTCAGCAGCCTTCAAAGCAACTCTATCTTTCCTCCTCGGCTCAGATGTAGCTTCTCTCTGAGCCAACTCCATTTCATAAGTCAGTAGGTTTCCATAGAGTTGTTGGAGATCAGTAGTGTGTAAATTCCTCAACTCTTTGACAGCAGTGGTCTTAGGATCCCACTGCCTTGGCAAGGATCTCATGAATTTAAGATTAATGTCCTTTGTGTCATAGGTCTTCCCTAGAGCACGCAAATTGTTAAGCAGGACAGTAAATCTCTCGCACATAGCAGTGAGATTCTCCCCCTGCTGCATGTTGAACATTTTATATTGTTGAATAAGCAAGGATTGCTAATTCTCTCTGACCTCAATTGTTCTTTCATTGAGTACTAGCAAGGCATCCCATACCTCTTTAGCAGAGGTGCAGTTGGATACACTTTCGAACATTTCCTCTTCAAGAGCCATGAAGAGAATGTTCATTGCCTTCTTATTGTATCCAACCAACTTCTTCTCTTCATCCGTCCATTCCTTTCTCTGCTTAGGAATGAGCTTATTTGGATCATCAGCAGATAGCTTTTCTGGAATGTAGGGTCCAACCTTTATTGCTTCAAATAGTTTCTCATCAATGGCATCCATGTATACCTGTATTCTCAATTTCCAGTTAGCAAATCTATCTCTGGTACACATAGGGGGCTTGCCACCAAAATCACTTCTTAAAGCCATTATAAAATTTTAAGTTTGGATCCTCTCAAGCTGTAGGGCTTAGCAAAGAGTGTCAAGCTCTGATACCACTTGTTAGGTCCCAAAGGGTAAAAATACTAGAAGGGGGGGTGGGGGGGGGGGAGGTTGAATAGTGTTTTTCAAAAATTATGTCTTATTTAGAAAACTTTACTGAATTAAAAATCTTCTTGCTTATAAAAAGTTTCTTATGATTTTCAAAGAATTTAGCAGCGGAATTTGTTTTAAGCAAGGAACCCCTTAGGTTTTGTATCAAAAGTTAATGGCTTGAAGTAGCAAAGATAGTAAGTCTTTGCTGAACAAGTTCAGCAGGACTAAAGCAAAGCACAGCAAAGCAAGGAAACAATATAAAAGATAAGCAGGAGAAGAGATAGAATTTTTATAGTGGTTCGGAATAATCCTACTCCACTCTTTTTCTCTTTTACTTGAGAAGGCTATCACTATAATTTGTTCACACAGAACAATCAGCAAGAGGACACTTAGTCCAATTTATAATGGGTCACTTAGACCACTTTAGCAGGACACTTAGTCCAATTTTGTCACACAGACACTAAGAAGATTTCAGAAAATCTTGCTTGCTATCTTCAAGTAGATGGTTCCTTGGTTGAGCAGATAGATAGCACTTGTTCAAGCTTTATGATGTCTTGCTGTAGTCTTTAAGATGTCAGAGAGTTTTGTTCAGTTGGAGGTAGTTGGTTCATTGGTTAGTCATAAATAAAATTTATGACTTCTATTTATACTCCTCCAAAGAATCTATCCGTTGGAAATTTGAAATAGATCCTTTGGAGTGTACTATCCTTGATGTGGCTTGTACCTTTTCAGCAGTCCTTGCTTAGTTCAAAAAGTTAGCCGTTTTTCTGTCTTCTAGTGCCTTTCAGTAGAGATTCCTAGAAGTTGACTAAGCAGGGAATAAGATAGCTTTTCTGACAATCTTCACTTTGATAAGCAAATGATCTTGCTTACTAAAGTCCTTGCTTATTTCCATTCTAAGCAGGACTATACTTGGAAAATTCTTCGTCTTCAGAATCCTTCATAGCAGGCTTATCAGTAGACTTCAATGGTGATCAAAGGTCCTTGCTTAACTACAAATTATATCCACCTAACATGTTGGATATTTTTCTAAGTCCTTTTACATTGTCTAAGCAAGGACTATATTAAATCATCAATTCTTATATATCAAACATATAATGAAAGTTTAAGCAAAGATAATATAAGAAAGGGTGCAACAACACATTCAGTTCCAAAAATATGATTAAATGCATGCTTTTAACATCTAGAGTTCATTTTTTATTTCAAAAACTATCCAAGATGAGTGTAAGAATGTTGACAACCTTTGACTCTGAAGTATTCTGTTCATCAGTAGTTACAAAGTCATGCTTGAACCTTTGTCAACCTGAGTTTAAAAGTCTATACCGTGTCTATAAGAGCCATTAGACCCTAGGAGATGTTATGTGTTACTGAAAGGATGATGGGAGTTAACCTACGGTGGTTATAGATGAAAACACCACCCATGGAGGAGTGAGGAAGATGACCCTGTATTTGAGACAAGTTCTAACTTAGTCTCTGATGGGTTGGAGTTAGTCTCTGATCGTACAAAATAGTTCTGTTGAGATATTCTGTTAGTCTCTGATGAATGTTTTTAGTCCCTGATGAGAAGAATTCTTAGTCTCCGACAAGCTAAGAATTTGTCTCTGGTGATATCAATCTTAGTCTCCGACAGGCTAAGTCTAGTCCCTGATGACGTCATCCCTAGTCTCTGATGGGCAAAATATGTTAGTCTCTGATGGCTAAGGATATTAGTCCCCGAGAAGTTTGGCGATAGCCAACTGAGTTTGGCGATGGTTTAGTGAGTTTGGCGCTGAACAAGTTGTCACCCGAGGAGTTCAGCGATGAACAAATCTATCCCCTGATGGGTAAGTCATCCCCTGATGACTATCCCCTGATGGACAATCATTCCCTGATGATCAAAACCTGTCCCCTGATGGACGAGGAAACATCCCCTGACAAGGAGACATCCCTTGATGGGCGAGACATCCCCTGATGGGTGGTTTACCCACTGATGTCCAATCATCCCCTAACGTAGCAGATTATCCCCTGATGCATAGTTTGTCTTCAAAACTATAAAACATTATTTTCTTAAATTATTTATGATGTTTTAATTATTTATTTCACCTCAACGATTCTTATGTCAGATTTAAGACTTTAAAAGTTGAAGGGCTGCACATGTGCATTTTCCTTCATATTTTTAACCAAGGTATTAAATTTATCATGTTATATACATGTTTTATAGAATCTTTCACTCACGAGTAAATTGAATTGATTTTTGTGCAAAGGACCGAGGCAAGTATATTCATCGAATCTGATGCTTATTTCAGTTCACGCAGTATCATTTGATTCGATATGGGTGCAAGGCTTTGATTATATGTTTCAATTGTTTTTATGAATCAGAATGCTATGCTTTAATTTCCGCTAGCATGATATGAATGAAAGTGCATAGATATAACTGAACTTTGATTTATCAGTATTCTTTAATGCTATATCCGTGCAACAAATGTGAATGATATGTCCCTTAATTGGGAGATGCCACATGGTTAGCAAGAGGAAAGGAAAGGTGCTGATGTGTTCTGTCACCTGACTTAGAGGAATTATAAGTGACTACGTATGTTCACACAAGGAGGGGTCATGCGGTCACAGTTAGGCCAGCTGTATTCCGTATGGTTGCAGATCCAACGGGTTTAGCCCCCGATGGATATTTTGAGGAAAATGTACATGGGTGAATGCCTGTTTTCCTTTAAGGAAGATCACACATTTTTATCATAAATGATCCTCAAAGATTCTTTAGGGATTTCTGAGGCATTAGTATTGATTCACTGTGCCTCATAAACAGAATTGAATTTCCATAAAGATTCCAGATTTGCTTCTTTGATTTGATTATATACTTGCTGAGCATAAATCGCTCATTCTTGTTGAACTTAATATCTTGCTGGGCAAGGTCCAAAGCCTGAACCCTCTGACAAGGGGAAAGCAAAGTTGATCAGCTATTGAGTTTTGTTAACCCTTTGAGTGCCGATAAGGAAGGAAGGAAGGAAGATGCTTTGAATTGTAATTTATAAAGATAGAATAGCTTCCGCTGAGATTGTAATATTTTGGTTGTAATAACTCTCTATTATTTCTTTTTATTAGTATTGATGTTATGAATGGATGTGAGGTTATCTTTCCTTCTTTTGGGCGAAGCCCTGGCCCTGTATGGGATTTTGGGGTTGCCACAATAATGGTATAATTATATAACTTGAAATTAATTCTTGACCATTAGATTAGTTTTTGAAAACTTTACTTGGATTAGAAAAATTTCCCTTGGATTGAAATCTTCTCCTTGTTTTGTCATTTAGGGAAAATGCTGAAATTTTGAATTTATTAGAGTTTAACTTGATTTTTTTAGCCACTAGTTAATTTTTAATGGTTGTTCATTGATTTATTGCATAAACCGAAAAGTTTACCCACACCGGTGAGACAATAACGTGTTTATGATATTCTTATCATGATTAGCGTCTCGTAACTTTTATAATGTCACGCTCGTTACGATTTGTTGTTAATGGATGTGAGCCCGTTTATTTGCGTGATTTGCACGTATACTTAATCGTAAAATCTATCAGTCATTGAAATGAAATGAAACTTTCATAGCTAAAATGAATTTAATGTTCATACATTTTATTTGAATTTCTGGGTTCTCACATTTAGGCATCAATGCCTTTTTATACTTGGGATTGAGTTTAGCACTAGAATTAGATCCCATCTTTTTCTTGCCTTTACCCTTAGCCTTTCCTTTGTTCACCATCATTATGCGACTAGGACCTAACTTCTTCATGTTGTTTTCAGTAGTTCTCAACAAGCTTAACAACTCAGTCACTGGTTTCTCAATTTCATTAATGAGGAAGTTCATGACAAACTGAGAATAGTGATTGTTTAATGATTGCAAAACTAGATCAGTTTGAGCTTCTTAAGTAATGGGGAAGTCCAACCTATCAAGGTACTCAATATACCCAATCATTTTTAGCACATGTTGACCAACTAGATCATGTTCACCCTGCTTGCAATGATACAATGCTTTACTCGTATCATATCTTTCATGTCGAGCATGCCCTTCGAACAATTTCTTTACGTTCTCGATCATCTCATAATCTTCCCTTAACTCATGTTGCTTTTGAAGCTCAGGGTTCATAGATGCTAAAATGAGACAACTCACGTTCAAAGCATCATCTTGATGCTTCTTATTAGCTTGCTCCGTACATTGTGCAATATTAGCAGATGCTTTAGGAATTTGTGCATCAAGGACATAGAGCTTTCGCTAAGTCAAGGAAATTAATCTCATTCAACTTGCCCTTCTCAAGGACTGATCGTAATGATAGGTTGCTTGTGTTGTTGTTTGCCATTATTGTCTATAAATTATAAATGCATAAATAAATGAATAAGTTTGTAGAATTTTAATAATGTATTTGATTATGGCACATTCAAAATATGTGTCTCCCACTATTTTATTCAAATTAATAGTCCTCACCATTAATTCGAAAAGTATTTCTTTTAAATCTTTCTAGCGAGCCAAGATCCATATTCCATTATATCTTATGCTAGCTTTGGTTAGTCACATAAAACATAACTATTTCGGTAAACAACACTTTATTAATTATATAATATATAACTCTTGGATAGTTTGGTGAACAAGTTTATGTTAGAATCCATCTAAGGGATTTTACCAAACTCCATGTCTCTAAGCCTACAATCCTATTGTGAGAGCTTAGTTAAGTCAGATCCAATAGCATAACATTATGGATATCACCATTATCTGATAGCATCTCCCCAAGATAAATGGGGTGCCTTGCTTTGGCAAATCCCACACCCATTGATCGAGGTTTTGATAAGTGTTTAATATTGGAAAGCATCTTAAACTTAATAATTTTATGAGGGATTTAATTAAGAATTTAAGATCTCACCATTCATTAATCATATAAATCATGCTCATCATTTATTGTATCATATACATGAATGAATAAAGTGCAAAATAAATGTGTCATGGTTATGTCCTAATCCTATGTCAATCTTTTCAAGCTAGTGAAAGATTGAAGGTCAATCTAAGACAATACACCATCTTCATAGCATAAGCCTCCAGACTTGCTTGGCAAGTGCACCTCTTTGTCTCCTTCTCTTGTCTAGTTGATCAAGTACAAATATTGAAAAACCTATACTAACTCTATTCTGATTTATACATTACATGGTATAAAGAAACCTCGAGTTATATTCAACGCGAGTTAGATGAGAATAGAATTTTATGAGAATGTATAGAGAAAGACATTACATGCACGTCATCTTTCAAATACAAAACTACTAGCCTATAGGGTCAAAAGCCAAAACCATGCACCATGCATATCACATAAGCATATAATATAATTTGAACAATTCAAAATTATAAACATTATCCTTTGATGGCTTAATCATCAGTAGGTAATTTCCTCATCCCAAACTCAGATTTTCAGAACATCATATGTTCCCAATATCCAAGAAATCATGCATATTCTCAGAGTTTTGAGATTTCATAATACTCAGTTACATAACATATAGCATATCCTGTGAGAACCCGAAAATAAAAATAGGAATATGATGAATGGATAATTTAATCATTCATATTTTGTATGAAGGATTAATTCACATTCTATATGAATAATCAAATCATATCTTGAATGAGAATTTTTATGTTAATATGTTGTCCAAATTTCAATAATTTCAATTCCTTTGTAAGACCATCAAAGGGATATGAATATATTAATCTCAAATCTTATATGAGATTAATTTATTCAAACATGAACAGAGATTGATATAATGATCAAGTTATTGTTAAGTTTATTTAGTTAGAAGACTGTTGTTGGTAATCAAAGGATTATGTATTTTTATGTTTGATTAGGAAGTTGCATGTGTGTCAACAACTTATTAAGATTAAACTGTATGTGTGCCAGCAGCTACTTGGTATTATATCAACTTTTGAAAGTGAAATGATGAGCAACCACTACACCGACCAAGCTGGCCAATCACATCACCCCAAGGACATAATTCTAGCCGATGACTGAGAATTATGTATCAAAATGATCCAAGTATTCTAATTGTTTTACGAACACTATAAATACATTATCTGAGGTATAAATCCTATCCTCTCTTGTAAAACTTCTCTTTAGCCGACCACCCACATAAAATTTCAGGTTCACTTCTAGAGCGACTGTCTTTTTCTAGAGTAGCCCGAGCTTTTAACTTCTTCCTTAAAGACGGAGAGATAAGAGCTTTATACCGATCGTATACGTTATTCTCTTCTATTTTATTTTCTTATGCACATAACATTTGAAAGTATTAGTCGTGCATGTTAAAAGTTATCCAATAAAAGATTAAAGCTTCAAAAGTCGTAGTAATATTCTTTAATGACCGTGTGTGTGTGTCTGTATTACGTGAAGAAGTGATACACACAGCAGATAGGATAATAAAGCACGCTAAGTTGGGTTTCTCCATTGTTAGATATCATCCACAATCATATGAAAGGTCCTTTGTAACTTAGACAAGTTCTAACTTAGTCTTCAATGAGTAACAAATGTTAGTCTTCGATGAGTAACAAATGTTAGTCTCCGAGAGACAAAAATACTAGTCTCCGAAGAGTTTGGCACCGAACAATTATCTACCGATGAGTTTGACACTGAGTTTGGCGCTAGCTAAATAGTTGGCTACGAGTTTGGTGACAGCTAAAAGAGTTTGGCGATAGTCAAATGAATTATCAACGAGTTTGACATGATGAACGCTTTCTAATCGCTCTCCTATGGATGGCTCTTAGAGGAAGGGTGAAGCGTGAGGATATTGTTAGGAATTATAGCATTTGATGATGATGTATAACACTTAGAATTGTTAAATTTTGTAAATGTGCAAATACCTGCAGTAATGTACTATGAGAATCTACTATCAAGAAACTGCAGGAAAGCATCAGAGACTACAATAAATGCATTTGGAAAGTTCAACAAATGTCAAAGTTGATCAAGCAAAAATTAGCCCATCAGAGACTAAGATTTTGGTTGTCGGAGACTAAGTTTTTTGGCTATCAGAGACTAAGATTTTAGCTGTCGGAGACTAAGTTTTTTGGCTGACGGAGACTAAGTTTTTTGGCTGTCGGACACTAAGTTTTATTTGTCTGTCAGAGACTAAGTTTTTTGGCTGTTGGAGACTAAGTTTTTTGTCTGTCAGAGACTAAGTTTTTGAACTGTCGGAGACTAAGTTTTTGAACCGTCGGAGACTAAGTTTTCGAACTGTCAGAGACTAAGTTTTTGGTCTATCAGAGATTAATGTTGAAGCAACCAGAGACTATCGATCAGAAAATAAATTTCCACTGACATAAGGGATGACATATGACTAAAGACGGTGGAAATAAAGATAAGGATGGTTGTCCAATAAGAAGAGATTGGCTACCAAGAAAGCTTCAAGAAAATAAGTTACACACACACACACATATCAAGTTGCAAGTATGAAACCTGCAAAGCCGCAAGCATGAAACCTGCAAAACAGCAAGTTGAAATACTGCAGAGACAAGTTATAACAACTTGAAGCAAGAAGTTCATTGAAGCTAGACTAATTATGTCCAGAGAAGCCCACAAAGATAAGATAGTTATTGCTGATATCTTATCTTGGGAACTCCAAGAAGAAAAATGGAAGCTGGTGCAGTGAATATACACCAGAAAAGTCACATAAACAGGCTGGCATCGAAGGGAGGCTGAATAATGAAGAAAGTTGTGTGACAGAGCTGCAAGTACCAATAAACTACAGAGACATTTTTGGTAAACATCTTAGAACAGAAACTTGGAGTACATGGAGGCTGTGTCTATAAATAGACATACAGCAGCTGAGGTAAAAAGATCTGAGAACTGAGAAACATTTGATAATAACAAGAATATATTTCATCTCAGATCACATATCTCTTATAACAACACTTCCAAACACATAAAGAGTTAGCAGCTGTAATTAGGTTTACAGAAAGAGAAGCTAGAAATCATATTCTAGTGAACAGCTGTTGTTTTCAACAGAATTGTTAGAAGCTGGTCATTCAAACCAGTGAGCTTTTGTAATATTTCATTCTTTTATAAAAGTTCAGAAACACTTGTGATATATTGTATTCTTTAAAAAGATAATTAAGGCAGGAGCTATAGAAGAAAAATCAAAGGAGACTATGCTAGAACAAAGAGTTAGTGAGTTGGAAAAGAAATTAAATGATTTCAGGGCCAAAAGCTCTAATCCAAAGTCTACTCACTCATCAGAGGTTAAGTTGAAAAATAATAGGAATGGTAAGGAGGGAATTAACAATTATACTAATTATATTCCTATTATAAATGCACCTAGGAAACATTGTTGGAAGTGTGGAAATCCCAACCACCTTGCTTTTAAGTGTAAAAATATCCCTAGGAACTTGCATGCTAGATACTTACCTTCTGATAAAAAGAAAAACTTAACTGTTAAAAACCAATCAAATGTTCATAAGGCTAAGAAGAAAGTTATTTCTTCTAAGCAGTGGGTGATAAAGAAAGATAAAACTGAAAAATCCTTAACAACTGCTAATTTAAACCTTAAAAATGACAATGGACCCAAGCAAGTCTGGCTTCCTAAATTAACTTAGCTGTTTACTGTGTGCAGGGTACAAAGAAACCGATTTGGTTCTTGGATAGTGGCTGTTCAAGACACATGACAGGAGACAAGACCCTGCTAACACAATTTGAGGAGAAAGCTAGCCCAAGTGTTTCTTTTGGAGATGACAGCAAAGGATATACATTGGGATATGGCAAAGTCACAAATGGAAATGTCATCTTGGATAATGTAGCACTAGTTGATGGTCTTAAGCACAACTTGCTTAGTATCAGCCAACTGTGTGACAGAGGTTACGATGTTGCTTTCAAGGATGAACATTGCTTGATAAGTAACAGTAAAGATGGAAAAATAGCTTTATATGGAGTTAGAAAAGGTAACATCTACATAGCTGACTTTTGTTCTTCAAATAAATATCAATTCACATGCTTTTACAGTAAAGCATCAGCGGATGAAAGTTGACTATGGCATAAGAAGCTTTCTCACCTGAATTTCAAGACAATCAACACTTTGGTGAAGAAAGAATTAGTGACAGGTCTTCCACAACTGGAATTCACTCAAGACGGCTTATGTGGAGCTTGTTAAAAAGGGAAGCAAAAGAAGACTTCCTTTAGGAGCAAAGAGATATCATCAATGACAAGTCCAATACAACTTCTTCACATGGATCTATTTGGACCTGTAAACATTATGTCTATCTCAAAGAATAGATATGCACTAGTGATAGTTGATGATTTCACCAGATACACATGGGTAAAATTTCAGCATACCAAAGATGAAGCAGCTCAGTTGGTGATTGATCACATCAAGCAAGTAGAAACTGAATCTGGGCTGACTGTCAGAGTTCTAAGAACTGATAATAGAACAAAATTCAAGAACTCCAAAGTTGAATGTTTCTGTGTGGACAAAGGAATATCTCACACATTTTCTGCTCCAAGAATCCCTCAACAAAATGGAGTAGTTGAGAGGAAAAACAGAACTCTAATTGAAGTTGCAAGAACCATGCTTAAAGAAGCTAAGCTACCTACTTTCTTCTGGGCTGAAGCTATCTCTATTGCTTGCTTCACTCAGAACAGATCAATTATTGTAAAAGCTCATCAAAAGACTTCTTATGAGCTCATGACAGGTAGAAAACCCACACTTAAGTTTCTTCATGTGTTTGGTTGCAGATGCTTTGTTCTCAAAAGTCAAGGAGAAATCTTAGGAAAATTTGATGCCAAAGCTGATGAAGCAATTTTGCTAGGTTATTCTCTAACAAGCAAAGCATACAGAGTCTACAACCTTAGACTGAACATTGTTATGGAATCAGTACATGTAGCCTTTGATGATAAAAAGATTGAAGGAATGCATGAGGTTCTAAGGTTTGAAAATGAAGATGAGTCAGAAAATGCTGAAAATGACTCATCAGATAATGAAGCTGATGTGTGCAAATCAATGAAAAATCTAGTAATCCCTGATGACAATTTAAATCATCTAGAAGCTTTATCAGGGAATGCACCATCAGGGGAAAACTTAAACCCTGATTTGAGCACTAATTCCGGGGGAGTTTTCAATGAAGCTGAGAGCACTGAACACCATGGAGGAAACTATAATCAAGAAGCTTCCTCTTCAAGAAGTTTACCTCCACAAATAAAATGGACAAGAGATCATCCTATGGATCAAATAATAGGAGATCCAACTAAAGGTGTGTCAACAAGAAGTGCTACTCAGAATGAATGCCTATACCTCAACTTTTTATCAAAGATTGAGCTTAAGAAGGTTGAGGAGGCATTACAAGATGCTGATTGGGTAATTGCTATGCAAGAGGAACTCAATCAGTTTGAAAGAAACAAAGTATGGAGACTAGTACCAAAACCAAAGAATAAATCAATCATTAGTACTAAATGGATCTTCAGAAACAAGCTGGATGAAGCTGGTATAGTGACAAGAAATAAGGCTAGACTGGTTGCACAAGGTTATTCACAAGAAGAAGGAATTTACTATGATGAAACCTTTGCACCAGTAGCTAGATTGGAAGCCATCAGGATATTTCTTGCCTATGTTGTTCATGCAAATTTTAAAGTGTACCCGATGGATGTAAAGAGTGCTTTTCTGAATGGGAAAATACAAGAAGAGGTGTATGCCCAGCAACCTCCTGACTTTGAAGATTAGAAGTTTCTCAATCATGTGTACAGGTTAGACAAAGCACTCTACGGACTTAAACAAGCACCAAGAGCATGGTATGATACCCTATCTCAGTTTTTAATTGATAATAAATTTTCTAGAGGTATCATAGATAAAACTTTATTTTATAGAAAACATGCTGGTCACATTATACTTGTTCAAGTCTATGTTGATGATATTATATTTGGTTCTACAATGAGAGCTTATGTTCTAAGTTTTCTAAACTCATGCAAAGTAGATATGAGATGAGCATGATGGGAGAATTAACTTTCTTTTTAGGTTTACAGGTTAAACAAACCACTGATGGAATTTTCATCAGTCAAACAAAATATTTAAAAGACCTTTTAAAGAAATTTAATTTACAAGATGTTGCAATTTCTAAAACTCCCATGGCAACAGCCACTAAACTTGACAAAGACTCAATTGATAAAAAGGTTGATGTTTCAAGTTATAGAGGCATGATAGGCTCTCTTTTATATCTCACTGCAAGTAGACCTGATATAATGTTTTGAACTTGTTTATGTGCAAGATTCCAATCAGATCCTAGAGAATCTCATCTAATTACAGTTAAAAGAATATTAAGATATCTCAAGGGTACTCCAAATCTTGGAATTTGGTATCCTAGAGATTCTGGATTTGATCTAATAGGCTATTCAGATGCAGATTATGCAGGTTGCAAATTAGACAGAAAAAGCACAACAGGAAGCTGTCAATTTCTTGGAAGCAAACTAGTATCATGGTTTAGCAAGAAACAGCATTCTGTGTCAACCTCAACAGCTGAAGCAGAATACATTGCTGCTGGGAGTTGCTGTGCTCAAATCTTATGGATGAAAAATCAACTGATGGACTATGGTATGGTGTAC
Organism: Centella asiatica; assembly: GCA_014636745.2. Classification (NCBI taxonomy): domain Eukaryota; kingdom Viridiplantae; phylum Streptophyta; class Magnoliopsida; order Apiales; family Apiaceae; genus Centella; species Centella asiatica. Next base: position 11,224,106 of record CM025780.1, on the reverse strand, counting down.
AATCATATTCCTATTTATTGTGACAACACAAGTGCCATTTCCATTATAGAGAATCCTGTGCAACACTCTGGAACAAAGCACATAGACATCAAATACCACTTCATCAGAGAAGATGTGATGAATGGTACAGTGGAACTTCATTTTGTTCCAACTGAGAAGCAGCTTGCTGACATATTTACCAAACCATTGGATGAAGCCACCTTTAACAGGTTGGTAAGTGAACTAGATATGCTCAATTTTGGTGAATAAGATTCTTTGAAAATTTTGTGCAAGTCTAATATTGCAGCAGTAGTTAATTATTTTCTGATGCCTTAGTTACCAGAGACTAATTAACAGCTGATTGAAGCAGTTGTAATTATCTTTTGACAAAATTAATTGTTCATAAAGATAATAACACTGAAAAGCATTAGTCAATAATTATTCTTTTTAAAGGATAATTATTACCTAATGATATTGCAGCAGTGACTAATTATCCTACAATTGTTTAATTGTTAGTAGATAATTAACTACTGATTATATATAAATAGTAGAGAAACTAATATTCTATGCAGGATTCCCTATGTTTAATATTCTTCATCTATTTAAGGATCTTGTCATAGCTGATTCAGGTATTGTCTTAACTCTCTACTATATTATTCTTTATTTATTCTAATTCTGCTACAATGAAGGATGTTAATAATGAACCAACTCCTTCTACCCAAGTAGCAAAACCCTCTAAACACAAGTCTATATCAAAAGTCACCTCCTCTATCTCTCAAAAGATAAAGGTTGTAAAAACAAATCAATCACCACCAGCATTAACTGAGGGGGAGGGTGAGCATTTAGAGAAAGTTATGAGGAAGAAATAAGGAACAATGAGAACCCTTGGAGACTGCTTAATATACTCTCAAAAGTATATTAAGTTCTAAAAGGAAAAAGCACATCTCTAGGTGCAACCTCTCAAAAGGCTGTATCTATTGAAAATAGTCCACCTCCAAGGACACAGGTATTTGAGTCTACAATGATCACATCTATAAATACCTCTTAAAAGAAGAAGGAGAAACAGGCTCTGATCAATGATGAACCTGTCACTTAATGCACATAGGGTGTCACAATGATGTTTCTCTTTTCTCTATTCAAGAGGAACATCCAATATTTAAACTTCTACCCTTATTCATTCTTCTTCTCTCATTCATATTTCTTAAGCAGCAATGGAAATTTCTTAATTCCATTGGTTTCAGATTCTTTGATATTTTAATCATCAAAGAAACCAATTTTTTTTTGCTGAAACAGAGAGCAGCTCTCAACTTATCAGTGGATACTACAATAAGTACTTTATCAAACAATTCACTAATGTAAAACACTTTCTTACTATATTTTCTACACCACTCAAGGTCACCCACAACAGGAAGATTTTATATTTAGTGAGCCTGAGAGAATTCAAAATGAGAGTTAGATCTTGTGTTTAGAAAAAGGTGAGGAAAATGAAATTAAAAGCATTTTTTTTAAGTGTGAGAGGCTGACTTATAAAAGTCAGGCAAAAGGAAAGGGTGTGAGCAAGGATGAGATCCTTGAAGAAAAGAATAGAGAGAAATTGTTTCACTCACTACCTTTGTAGCTCATGTATTCTCTGATCACCATTCTGATAAAAAATTAAAGGATACTGAGAACAGAATTTGTGATTGTTTGGTTGGATGCAAGCAACACAAGAGCAGCACAATTAATATCAGAATATTTGATCACACATGGATCATGTGCAGCTGTACTCACAGAATGTTTTTGAAGCATTGATAAAAGAAAGTACAACATGAAGCTCCAACACTTCATATTCAATGATCTTCAAACAAAGCTCAAACAATTTCTTCCTTCTAGTCAACCTCTATTGATGATTCCTACCTTCCAACATTAAGATGCTGATGTCAAAAAGGGGGAGAATGGGAGAATGATCAAGGCAGGGGAAACAAAGTAATTCTGATGAAGACAGGGGGAGAATTGTTAAAAAGGCTAACAGAATGATGGTTGGGCTTTGAAGAATTGAAAAAACCATCATTGATTGTGTTTTTTTTGTATATTTATGTTTTTACATGTTTTAATTCAATTCTAAGTTATGAAGTTATAAGGTTGGTGTTTTGATATCATCATCAAACATTGATTTATGCTTATCATTGATAAACATAAATAGGGGGAGATTGTTAGGAATTATAGCATTTGATGATGATGTATAACACTTAGAATTGTTAAATTTTGTAAATGTGCAAATACCTGCAGTAATGCACTATGAGAATCTACTATCAAGAAACTGCAGGAAAGCATCAGAGACTACAATAAATGCACTTGGAAAGTTCAACAAATGTCAAAGTTGATCAAGCAAAAATTAGCCCGTCGGAGACTAAGATTTTGGCTGTCGGACACTAAGTTTTTTGGCTGTCGGAGACTAAGATTTTGGCTGTCGGAGACTAAGTTTTTTGGCTGTCAGAGACTAAGTTTTTTGGCTGTCGGACACTAAGTTTTATTTGTCTGTCAGAGACTAAGTTTTTTGGCTATCGGAGACTAAGTTTTTTGTCTGTCGGAGACTAAGTTTTTGAACTGTCGGAGACTAAGTTTTTGAACTGTCAGAGACTAAGTTTTTGGTCTATCAGAGACTAAGTGTTTGTTCATCAGAGACTAATGTTGAAGCAACCAGAGACTATCCATCAGAAAATAAATTTCCACTGACATAAGGGATGACATATGACTAAAGACGGTGCAAATAAAGATAAGGATGGTTGTCCAATAAGAAGAGATTGGCTACCAAGAAAGATTCAAGAAAATAAGTTACACACACACACACACATATCAAGTTGCAAGTATGAAACCTGCAAAGCCGCAAGCATGAAACCTGCAAAACAGCAAGTTGAAATACTGCAGAGACAAGTTATAACAACTTGAAGCAAGAAGTTCATTGAAGCTAGACTAATTATGTCCAGAGAAGCCCACAAAGATAAGATAGTTATTGCTGATATCTTATCTTGGGAACTCCAAGAAGAAAAATGGAAGCTGGTGCAGTGAATATACACCAGAAAAGTCACATAAACAGGCTGGCATCGAAGGGAGGCTGAATAATGAAGAAAGTTGTGTGACAGAGCTGCAAGTACCAATAAACTACAGAGATATTTTTGGTAAACAGCTCAGAATAGAAGCTTGGAGTACATGGAAGTTGTGTCTATAAATAGACATAGAGCAGCTGAGGTAAAAAGATCTGAGAACTAAGAAACATCTGATAATAACAAGAATATATTTCATCTCAGATCACATATCTCTTAGAACAACACTTCCATACACATAAAGAGTTAGCAGCTGTAATTAGGTTTATAGAAAGAGAAGCTAGAAATTATATTCTAGTGAACAGCTATTGTTTTCAACAGAATTGTTAGAAACTGGTCATTCAAACCAGTGAGCTTTTGTAATATTTCATTCTTTTATAAAAGTTCAGAAACACTTGTGATATATTGTATTCTTTCATTTTCCCAACCTGTTATATAGTATATTCACTAAACTCACAAAATTCGAAAGAATTTTGTGGTTTGTATTCAACCCCCCCCCCCCCTCTACAAACCATCTTGTGGGACAAACAATTGGTATCAGAGCCTATTGATTAAAACAACAATCAATAGATCAAAAGATGGGACAGAAGGATGGAAATGTCAAAATTCCAATACTCAAGAGGGAATAATACTTCTTGTGGAAGAAAAGAATGTTTTTGCATTTGGAATCAACTGATTCTCAATATGCTGACATACTTAATGATGGACCAACTATTCCCACAAAAGTTGTGCCACAAGGTATTGTTGATGGCATTCCACTTCCAGAAACATTTGTGCCTAAAAAGCCAAATGAGCTCACTGAAGAAGAAAAAGAGGAAGTCCTAAAAGACAGAAAAATCATGAACATCCTCTACAATAGGTTGGATAATGATATGTTCAACAGTGTCATCAACTGCCAAAGTTCCAAGGAGATATAGGAAACCATTCAAATATTATGTGAAAGAACTGAAGAAGTACGGGCCAACAAAAGATCATTACTCATCCAACAATATGAGTGTTTCACTGCCAAATCTGGAGAATCTATTACTCAACTATATGATAGATTCAACAGACTCATCAATGATCTTAGATTGCATGGGAAAGTCTATGAGAATATAGACATAAATATCAAATTCATACGGTCACTTCCACAGTCTTGGGATGCCAAGACAACTGCTGTAAGAGAAGCTAATGACATAAATATCATGTCTTTGGACAAGCTATATGGTAATCTCAAAACATATGAGCTTGAAGTGCAACAAAGAAACAGGCTGAATGCTGACTTCAAGAAAGAGAAGTCTGTTGCTTTTACAGTAGAAACAAGTAGAATGAAGCTTGATGGGAAAAGAGTTCTCATTAAGGAATCAGATTTTGATTAAGAATCTGATAAAGAAGCTAAAGATGTAGAGGAAGAGGAAGAACTTTGCACACCTGAAGATTTAGAAGACATTGATGAAGTTCTTGCTTTAATAGCTAGAAAATTCAAAAAGCTTAAATTTGCCAAGAGAAAGCCTGGATTCAACAATGTCTTTTCATCAAAGAAAGAAAGTCAATCTAGCAAGGTTGATAGATCTAAGTTCAGGTGCTTCAACTGTGATGCTCTTGGACACTTTGCTAGTGAGTGCAGGAAGCCCAAGTCTGACAAAAAGGCAAGGGAGCCAGGGATATTACAAGAGATGAGGATTTCTATAAAAAGAAATACTATGATCTCCTCAACAGCAGCAAGGGAAAGGGAAAGGAACTGATCACCAATAAACTACAGAAATATTTTTTGTAAACAGCTCAGAATAGAAGCTTGGAGTACATGGAAGCTGTGTCTATAAATAGACATAGAGCAGCTAAGGTAAAAAGATCTGAGAACTGAGAAACATCTGATAATAACAAGAATATATTTAATCTCAGATCACATATCCCTCAGAACAACACTTCCATACACATAGAGAGTTAGCAGCTGTAATTAGGTTTATAGAAAGACAAGCTAGAAATCATATTCTAGTGAATAGCTGTTGTTTTCAACAAAATTGTTAGAAGCTAGTCATTCAAACCAGTGAGCTTTTGTAATATTTCATTCTTTTATAAAAGTTCAGAAACACTTGTGATATATTGTATTCTTTCATTTCCACAACCTGTTATATAGTATATTCACTAAACTCACAAAATTCGAAAGAATTTTGTGGTTTGTATTCAACCCCCCCCCCCCCTACAAACCATCTTGTGTGACAAACAAATATTATAGAAATGTTTAGATTATAAGGCCTATGGGCCCTCACGAACTTCCGCTGTTGAACAATTATTTTTGGATTTGTAATAGAGATTTCTTTTTTCTTATTTCATGATATGCATGCTTGGTTAATGATGTTTTTCTATTGTCAATTTTTGACGGTGCTCGAAGTCTAGTATGGGATTTCCGAGGCCACCACATATCTAATATCCAGAACATTATCCATGCATCTTATATCAAATATTATGACATATACAATCTATATTAATGTTTTACAAGTAGCTCTAATACCATTGTTGGGGTTTCATGCACATAAACACAGCGAAAATGATAAATTAAAACAATTTATTGAAACCCCAACCAGGATCCATGCGAAACAGGAAAGACAGATTTGAGATAAGAGTATCTGTTCAAGGTGGAGATTTTGAACTTTGGTGGAGATAGTGATGAACCATAGGTGTAATCCAAATCAACCAAGCCTCTACAAGTATCCACATGAACGTATAACTCAACCAACTAAATGAATGACTTCCCTTATATGGTAGTAGCTAAAAGGAAATCAATGAACGACTTTTATCTCACTCTCTCTATTTGGTCTATTTCTTTCTCCTCTACTCTTTGCTATACAAAGCATAAGAAAGAACTGAAGGTTGTGTATATCTAGTATATAACTTTATTTATGTATATGTCTAACATATCTTATAAAGGAGATAAGAGGAAGAGGAGTATTTATAGGCAACTAACCTCCTCTTCCACCACCCTTTTCAACCAATAAATCATATATATATTTAGATTCTATGAACCTAGACATATGTGGCTAACATCCTCTTCCAACACCTCTTTCAACTAATAGATCTTCATATATCATATATATATATATATATATATATATATATATATATATATATATATATATATATATTTAGATTCAATGAACATAGATAAAGGTGACTAGATACAATGAACCTGGACAAAGGTATGTCTAGATACAATGAACCTGGACAAAGGTGTGTCCAAATATAATGAACCTGGATAAAGATGTGTTTAGATACAATGAGCCTGGACAAAGGTGTGTCTAGATAAAATGAACCTAGACAAAGGTGGCTAACCACCTCTTGCAAGCAGCTATTAATATTTAATACTCTGCAGTGGCTGTTACAATTGACTAAGTCAATTACTAGTATTAATTCTCAACAAAAATTTTAAATAAGACAATCATATTCACTTTTTTAAAATCTAATATCCAAATTAATTCTCCTTTTAATTACGCTCTTAGTGTGAGACCCTATAGGTTATTATACCTTGGTAATAATTTTATAATCATATTATAAAATTATAAATAGTGAGCGTCATCTAGTAATATGTCACAGTTACCCAAGTAATATTAATGTTGGTGATTCACCATAACCTTTTCTTGTGACCAATGTTTTAATGTGATATAATTCCTTTTATCCTTGAAATCCAAGATTATATTCAAGGCATGAAGTGTGTCATCCTCTTTATAATTTAGTCTTTGTTTTCTTGATCAATGAGTAAACAATAAGAGAAAAATCACTATTTGAGCATGAACATGCATTTCATAGTTCTACTTAATCAAGAGGCCCAAGGATATCACTCCTAATATACATAGGAGGGACAAATCCCATCTAGATCATTCACATTCCTCACACGACTCATAATATAGCCAACAGTCACCTTTATGGTCCATTCGGTTAAAGATGACTTTTGGTGATATCAAACCATATGAATCCTCGTGTAGAAATGTAATAACTTCAGGTCAAAGGACCATTACATCAATGTCATTATGAGAATATTTTATGACACTTCACTTACATGTAGAATTCTCATGGTAGGTCAATCTAGTACAATGTTCTCCAAAATGTACCTATGTATTGACTTGATATCTCACATATCTATGGCCAATGAGATTTGGTCATTAGTTAACTACATACTAGTCTCATTGTATCATTGTTGTCGCATTAACAACAATACTCGACTGGGGATGTTTAAGAATATTAATACATTTTTCAACTATGTGATCTCATGTTCTAAGTCACATACTTGAACCAATATAGTCAGTATTTATTATTCTAGGGACGTTTATTATCTTAATAATTATATCACACTATAAATTGAAGCATAATAAACTAACATTATTTATTAAATCAAAACATAAATATAAGTACGCCATGCAATTATCAAATAATTGGCTCTTAGGGCATACACTCGAACAATTATTGTACCAGCTTCATATAACTTGTTTTGGAAGACCGACTTGGCACTAACTATTGATCTATTCCTTGGTTTAGGCACTAGTCTGCAAACTTTATTTCTTGTGAATTTGTTTAGTTCTTCTTGCATGGAAATTACCCAGTCAGGATCTTGAAGTGCTTCTTCAATTTTCTTTGGCTCAATCTTTGAAAGAAAACTGAGATAACGACACTCTCTTTAAGTTGTACTTCTTGTCTTGACTTCTTCCTCTAAATCTCCAATTATCAAATCTGGTGTGTGGTCTCTCAACCATGGTCTTGTAGGTAGCAGATTCAATCTTTAAGATGAGGTTTCATGTTCTAGATGAACATTATCCAATATATTTTTTGGATCAGAGATTGATCCCCTTAAACAAGTGACTTTTTTCATTATTAGCTCCCCTTGAGCTATTAATCTCTTCTTGACTATTTTCCTCAGTAGTCTTTGATTGTGCACTTCTATATCCAGTCTCTTCTAGTTCATTTGTTGCTAACACTCTAGTCTCTAATAGAGTATTAATCCTTGGTACTTAATGAACAATCGTTAACTCTCGCTCACTCATTGAAGGGAATAGTCATTTTAGGGTTGTTCATCAGTCTCCGATGGGTCTTTTCATGCATCCAATTCATTCTCAAATCTAAGAGTTTCATGTAGTTCTTGACCAATCATTCTTGGAATCTTGATATCATCAAATGCTACTTGTACAGATTCCAATGTGACTTTTGTTCTTTGGTTATACACTCTATATGCTTTACTTGATAGAGAGTAACCTAAGAAAATTGCCTCATCAGACTTGTTGTCAAATTTCCCTCTAGTCTTTGATGAGTCTCTCAAAACAAAACACTTACAACCAAACACGTGAAGAAATTTGAGTGTTGGTTTTCTCCTAGTCATTAACTCATAAGGTGTTTTGTTGTAAGTCTTGTTGATCAAGGACTTGTTTTGTGTAAAGTAAGCAGTGCTTATTGCTTCTTCCTAGAAATAGGTTGGAAGCTCGAAAGCTTACCTATTATACCTTGCTTGCTTGAAATTGAAAGACCCTATGTAAGACTCCTTTCTCTTTTGGTACAGAACACTTTCTCGTACACCCAATTCATTCATTTGGGTGATGTAGTAAGATAATGACAAGATCTTCTAACATTGTCCTTGCTACTTCAATGAGGGTTCTGTTTTCCTCTCAACAACTCCATTTCGTTGAGGGGTTCTAGGAGCTGAGAATTGATGAGTTATTCCTTTTTCAGTGTAGAACTCATTGAATTGGGAATTCTTGAATTTTGTACCTCAATCACTTCTTATCACCCTTACAGTCTTTCCTGATTCAATTTCTACTTTCTTGATGTGATCAAAATCAACTGAGCAACTTCATCATTTGAGTGAAGTTATTTTACCCAAGAATACCTCGTGTGTTCATCCACTATAACAAGCATATCTATTCTTTGAGACTGACATCGCATTAACTTGACCAAACAAATCCATATGTAATAATTGTAATGGGTCAATAATTGATGTTCCTAGTTTACTCTTGAATGACACACTCCTTTGTTTTCCTTTCTGGCATGAATCACACAAACCATTTTGTGTAAATTCCAATTGAGGAATGATAACTGTTAATCCTTTTCTCACCAAAGTATTGATATTTTTGAAGTTTAGGTGGGAGAGCTTCTTATGTCAAAGCCAGCTTTCATCAGTAAAAGCTTTGCTTGAGGCATGTGACTTGATCAGTAAAAGAGACCAGATTTACAATGTATAGATTTCCTTTTCTCTTTTCTGTCAAGATCACATCTCAAGTTTTCTTTTCACACACCTGACATAGGTCTTCTTTGAAGGTGACATTGAATCCTCTATCACATAGTTGACTAACACTTTGTGTTTTAAGCCATCAACTAGTGATACTTCTGTAAAGATGACATCTCCATGTTCAACATTTCCATAGCCCTTTGTATGGCCTTTGTTGTCATCTCCAAAGGTTACCTTTGGGCCACTCCTTTGTTCATATTGTACAAGTAGGGACTTGTCTCCAGTCATGTGCCTTGAACATCCACTCTCCAAGAACTATGATCTTTTCTTTTTTCCCTGCACAGTAAGAATAACTAGTTAAAATATTTTGGGACCCAGACATTCTTGGGTCCTTTCTCACTAGTTTTGGATTCAGGACTTGACTATGATAAAGTTGATTGTCTTTTAGAAATTTTGACATTTGTAGGACAATCATTAGTCTTTCTTCTAGAAGGATAGAGACTACCAAGATTAGAATTTCTACAGTTATTACAAAGATGATTAGACCTATTTAGAGATGCTTTAGATTTAGAATATTTTTTGGCTCAGTCTCCTCTTTAGGAACTCTATTTTTTACTCCAACAATGTAGGCAATATGGTTGGGGTTAACACATATATGACATGTTTTTCTAGGTGCATCAAGCATTCTAGCATAATTAGTGTATTTATTAATGCCTATTTTTACATTCCTATTTCTTTTACCATTGTCAGTCTCCAATGGTATTTCTTCCTTAGACCCAACCAATTTCTCTAGTCTTTTGCTTAATTGAGTCTTTGTCATGAAACCTATATTCAATCTCTGGCTTGAACTCTTTTCATCAACATTCACTAATTTTTTTTATCTTTCTTTGTAAAAGTAATGATAGGTTGATTTTGAGTGTTAATGAACTTATGTTCATTAATAGGTGAGACAAAATTAATCTTTTTAATAGGAATTGGCTTCTGAGTCATGGTGCTACCAATTCCTACACTTTTTTCAATTATTGGTCCTTTTCCTAGGTACTCATCATAACATAGACCAGATTTTTGACCTACCATTTGATTTCCTACCAAGTCTGATAGCTTTTTAGAGGATTGATTCCACTGTCTTATCTTAGCCTGTTTGAGTTCAAGTTGTTCAACTAAGTATTATTCTCTCTTTTTCGAAGCATCAATTATATGATGAGTTTTATCCAATTCTGACTTGATAGTGTCAAATTGTACTTGTCTCTCTTCAAGAAATTTATTTCTTGAAGAGATTTGATCATATGATCTTTGATTCTGGCATGTTCAATTGTCATTGATCTAAAGCTAACATGCAAATCAGACATATCTTTTTGTATAATTTCTGTACTTGACGTATCAATTAGATTAAGCACATTAAAGTTTTGTGTTGCATCATATAACTTTAAAGAATCACTTGCTCATCAAGACAAAGTTGACAATTTCTTCATCAGAATCACTGTCGATCTAGTCTTTGCCTTCAATAATCAAGGCCTTGCTTTTTTGATTTGTACTTTTTTCAGCAAAATCATTTCTTGATTTCCCACTCTTCTCATCATTAGTAACATCTAATCTTCTTTTTGTCAAAGGTCACAGTTTGACCTTCTCGCTTTGGGTTAGGCTTCCTTGATGACTTTCTACCTTTCCTACCAACTCTAAATTTCTCTAACTACTTCACCATGAAGGCGATGAATTCCTCCATTTCATCACCAGTGTCAAATTCAGACTCTTCTTCAGCAGAGCTTGCAATGTAGGTTTCATCATCAAGTTCCTCATAATGCAACTCCTTTGTCCCTGCCATGCATCTTTTGTCTTTTCTCTACTTCTAGTTCATATGTGTTTGTTATTTCCATCCTTTTGTCCCATCTTTTGATCTATTGTATTCTTTCAAACTTTGTGAGTTAAGTGAATATACTAATATACTATATTTAAAGTTGCGGAATTGAAAGAATACAATATATCACAAGTGTTTCTCAACTTTTATAAATCAATGAAAGGTTACAAAAGCTCACTAGTGTGAATGACCAGCTTCTAACAACTCTGTTGAAAATAACAGCTGCACTCTAGAATATGAATTCTAGTTTCTCTCAAGTTATGAAAACTTGTTTCTCTTTCTCTGTAGGTTTATTACAATTGCAATATGATCTGAGACAATATGTATATTAGTGTTTTTTTGTATCTCAGTGATAGCTTGTTATATCTCAATCCTTATCTCAACTGCTCCATGTCTCTATTTATAGACATAGCTTCCTTATTCTCCAAGCTTCTTTAGTGAGTTGCCTCCAAAAATATCTCTGATATTCTTTGAAAATTGCAGCTCTGTCACATAACTTTTTCTTTTTGCATGACCTTTCTTGTACGCCAACCTATTATGTAACATCTCTAGTGTATCAGCACACTAGCTCCCTTATTTTCCTCTTGGAGTTTCCATGATAAGTTATCTCTGTAGTGAATAACTTATCACTATGAGCTTCCTAGTTTTTGATTGGACCAGCTTCCATATTTTCCTCCTTCAAGTTTCTATAAGTTATCTGCAGTTTTTGCTTCAGCAGCTAGATACACATGCTAGTGTATAAGTATGACGTTTCTCTATATTAGTGTTCGCACTTGCAGTGTATAACTTATCTCCTAGAAGCTTATTTGGTAGCTAATCTCTCCTTATTGGACCACCATCTATATTTTAATTCCACCGCCTTTAAACTTGAGTTAGTGAATTTGTGAACTTAGCCATGTGTCATCTCATAAGTCATGTTTAGTCTTTGATTATTTTGAGACAGTCTGTTTATCAGTGGATATTTATCCCTTGACGACGAGAAAACGATCCCCTGATGCTGAGACACTCATCCATTAACGCCGAGAATCTTATCCCCTGATGCTGAGAAACTCATCCACTGATGCTAAGAAACTTGTCGCTTGAGGCCGAGAGATTTATCCCCTAACACCCAAGCACTTTGGTGCTTCACATTTTATCCACTGATGCTCGAGCACTTTGGCACTAGTAAAAATTACTCGACGACTTTGGTGATGAGTAATTTTGAGTTTGGCAATGTTGTTGATTCGCCTGACGACTTTGGCGATAGTCATTTTGAGTTTGGCGACGGTCAAATCTTCTCAAGGCTACTTTGGTGTGTCTTTGTCTTAGTCTCTGGTAGCTTCAATATTAGTCTCCGATGAACAAATACTTAGTCTCTGAAAGACTTAGTCTCTGATGAACAAAAACATAGTCTCTAATGAACAAAAACTTAGTCTTCGTTGAACAAAAACTTAGTCTCCGATGAACAAAAAACTTAGTCTCTAATGACTAAAAACTTAGTCTCTGACGAACAAAAAACTTAGTCTCTGGTGAACGAAAACTTAGTCTCCGATACTAATTTTGCTTGACCAAGTTTGACTTTTGTTGAACTCTCCAAATGCATTCCTTATAGTCTCTTATGGTCTCCTGCAGTCTCTGGTGGTAGTATTTGATAGAACACTACTGCAGGTACTTGTACAATTACAAAATCTAACAATTCTAAGTTTATACATCATCATCAAATGCTATAATTCCTAACAATCTCCCCCTATTTATGATTTATCAAAGATAAGCATAAATCAAGGTTTGATGGTGACGTCAAAACATCAACCTTATAACATGATTACTTAGAATTGAACTTAAACATTTAAAAACATAATTGTACATGATGAACTTAACAATGATGGTTTTGATGTTTCAGTTCCTCAATGCCCAGTCATCAATCTGTTAATCATATTTAACAAATCTCCCCTTGTCCTTATCAGAATTGCTCTTTGCTCCCCTTTCTTCATCATTCTCCCCCTTTTTGACATCAACATCTTAATGTTTGAGGGTAGATTCACCAGATTAGGTTAACTAGTAGGAAGAAATGTTTGAACTTTGTTTGAAGATAATTGATTATGAAGTGTTGGAGCTTCATGTTATACTTTTTTTTATCAATGCTTCAAAAACATTTTGTGAATACAGCTGTACTTGATCTTTGTGTGATCAAATATTCTGATATTAAGTGTGATGCTTCATAATCCAGTAATATTGTGTTGCTTGCATCCAACCAAACAATCACAAGTTCTTCTCTTAGTATTTTCTGATATTTGATCAGAATTGTGGATCCGAGAATAAATGAGCTGCAAAGGTAGTGAGTGAAACAATTTCTCTCTATTCTTTTCTTCAAGGATCTCATTCTTGCTCACACCCTCTCCTTTTACGTAACTTTTACAAGTCTACCTCTCATACTTATTTTCCAAAAAAAAATATTTTGCTTTTAATTTCTTTTTCCTCACCTTTTTCCAGACACAAAGTCTGACTATCATTTTGAATTCTCACAGGCTCACAAAATATAAAATCTTCCTGTTGTGGGTGACCTGAAGTGGTGTAGAAAATATAGGAAGAAAGTGTTTTGCATCAGTGGATGTTTGATAAACTACTATTGTAGTATCCATTGATGAGTTGAGAACTGCTCTTTGTGTTTCAGCTTCAAGAATTGGCTTCTTTGATGATTGAACTATCAAAGAATCTGAAACCAATGGAATTTAGAAATTTTCCATTGCTTTTTAAGAAATATCAAAGAGAGAGGAATAATTAATAAGAGTAGAATTTAAATATTAGCTGCTCTCTTGAATAGAAAAAAGAGAAGCATCAATGTGAGACTCTGTGTGTGCATTAAGTGACAGGTTGATTATGGATCAGAGCATGTTTCTTCTTCTTCTTTTGAAAGGTATTTATAGATGTGATCATTGTAGACTCAAATACCTGTGTTCTTGGAGGTGGACTATTTTTAATAGATACACCCTTTTGAGAGGTTGCACCTAGAGATATGCTTTTTTCTTTTTGGAACTTAATATCCTTTTGAGAGTATATTAAGCAGTCTCCAAGGGTTCTCATTGTTCCTAATTTCTTCTTCATAACTTCCTCTAAATGCTTACCCTCCCCCTTAGCTATTGCTGGTTGCGATTGTTTTCTTTTTACAACCTTTATCTTTTGAGAAATAGAGGAGGTAGCTTTTGATATAGCTTTTGGAATTGATTGGAAGCATACTTGTCACCAAGTCAACAGATTATAATGCATCACTGATGATCATGTTATAAGTGCGTGTCATGGGACATGCAGGAATTGCATTAGGTCCCATTGATGCTCTTCTTTCTTCCTCAATAAGCTTCCTTGTTTTCTGAGGGCAGTTTGGCAAAATATGACCTCTCATGCCACAAGTGTAGTATGTAGTGTAGGTAGGTCTTTCTAGGTTCTGTTTTTGAAGTTTACTTTGGTTTGTTACAAAAAGGTTGGGACAATTTTGTATTACATGTCCAGGCTGTTTGCATTGAAAACAACCTCCTAATCCTTTCAAGCAAGGTTCCTTTCCATGGTTCTTGTTACACTTGGGACAAACATCTCCCTTTCTTTGTCCACTACTCTCCGATACGTCCTTATTCCAGCGACGTGTATTTGTACTAGAATTGTGGCTATGGAAATTTTCTATCCTTGGTTCTTGTCTAACCTGAGAATTTATTATTCTAGGTTCTTGTCCACCTTGAGGTCTATACCTTTTCCACGTAGTGTAACCCTTCTTTCCTTTGTCACAATTATACTTTGCAAGGACTTCAGTTCCTCATTCTGCGATCTTAGCTTTTTCAACTATCGTACAAAAATCATCTAATGCTAGAATTGCTACCTTATTATAGAGCCAAGGATTGAGTCCTTGCTCAAATCGTCTTGCCTTCCTTCGTTCAGTGTCCACCTGATGCAGAGCAAAAAGAGACAGCTTATTAAACTTTGCTTTATACTCGGTCACCATCATACTTCCTTGTTTTAGGTTAAGGAAATTAATTTCCATTTCATCGGACATACTTAAAGGAAGATATTTGGCGAGGAACATTTCAGTGAATCTCTCCTAAGGGATCTCCCTATCATGGTTATAAGTAGCTTGTTGAGTTAATTCCAATTGCTCAGCACTTTCGCACCAAAAGTTTGCTTTCTCGGTTAATAGGTACGAAGCAAAGGTGGTTTTCTGATAATTTGCAACCACACAAATTTTAAAGGCTTTCTCGACTTCTTTGATCCATTCACGAGCTACTACTGGTTCTTCTCTTCCTGTAAATATTGGTGGTTTTAAATCTTTAAAATCTTTGAAAGTAACTCTGTGTATTTGATTATTAGGTTGTGGATTTGGCTAAGGATTTCCAAATGCTTCCTTCAAAAGATTCACCAGATCTTGCGTAGGATCTGTAGTACTATCACTTGTTTGATTTTCTTGGTGAAGGGGTCTTCCTTGTGTGATATGGCTTCTCTTATTCATTTTTTTTCCCCTGAATAATTAACATATGTTATTATTAAATCATGTATTGTTAGGTTTTAGAACATTTGATGATGATTGTCTTTAGATTACTTAGAGTACAAATGTATAGAAAGTGTTAATTAGTAACACTGAAGTTTTGTAGCTAGCAGTTATCTCTTTGATTGTAATTTATTCATTATTTATAAAGAGATAAAGTTATTTCATATTTGTAAGTACCTGCTGGAATGGAGAATCGAAGTTTCAAAAAGTCAAGTTGTGTATTTGATCCGTTAGAGTTTGCAAAAAGGCTTATCGGAGACTAGGAGAACTGGTCAGAGACTAAAAAGATTTTATCTGTCGGAGACTAGTTTTGCCTATCGGAGACTAAGGCTAAAGGAGTCTGAGACTAAAGCTTACGTCATCAGAGATTAAAGATAAAAGCATCAGAGATTAAAGATAAAAGCATCAGAGATTAAGCTGATGTCATCGGAGACTAAGCCTTAACGCGTCAGAGACTAAATAATTCTATCGGAGACTACACAAGCTGACTCATCAGGGACTAAATGCACCAGAGAATAATAATGACGTCACCAGAGACTAAAGATGAAGTATCAGGGACTAATCGAGTTTTAATTTCTGAAAGATACAGAGTTCGAATTAAAAAGGAATGTCTTCCACGTAAAGCAAGATATTATTGAAGACGTAGCTGGTAAGGAAACTAACCAGAAATCTGTTCCTATCAAAAAGGAAAGATTGTATTTGATTCGAATAAGGAAGCTGAATTTTATTCAGAATAGAAACTGAGTTAATAATAATTTAGTTTAGAGAGAAGCTGTAATTAAGGTTTACAGAGAATTTTTAATTTGAAGCTGTATAGGTTTTTCATAGTTTTGTAT
>CM025780.1:11148377-11201907 GCA_014636745.2 Centella asiatica | reverse complement strand
TTCAACCCCCCTTCTACAAGTTCTTGTCATCTCACTGGGAAAACAATTGGTATCAGAGCCTTTAATTGAATTTATTCAATTAAAACGTTCCAAGAGATGGCCAACGACGAAGCAAGCAGCTCTAACATCATAGCGTATGCGGGAAGTAAAGATGGTGGTACCAGAATCCCTATTTTTAAAAGAGAAGAATATCCAATGTGGAAACAAAAGATGTATATGCACTTAAGAGCGACAGATCCAGATTACATAGATAGGATTGAGAAGGGTCCTTATCTACCCAGGAAATTCATTCCTGCAAAAACTGTCGAAGGATCTGTTGTTGCAGAACACTTTGAACTTGCTCCAGAAAGTGATTACACAAACGAAGACAAGTTACAAGTGTTAAAGGATGCTAAAGTGATGAACTTACTTTATAATGGAATTGATAAAAATATGTTCACAAGCATCATAAATTGCACAACATCTAAACAAATCTAGGACACCATCAAAGTTCTGTGTGAAGGGACTGACCAAGTCCGAAAGAACAAGAGATCATTGTTGACACAACAATATGAATTCTTTCAAGCAAAGCCTGGTGAACCTATAACATCAGTATATGACAGGTTCAACACTTTGCTCAACGACTTGAAAATACTTGGGAAGTCTTATGATAATGAGGATATAAACACCAAGTTCATGAGATCTCTCCCACCAAGTTGGGATCCAAAGACAACAGCAATAAGAGAGGCTCATGACTTGGATCTTCTCACACTGGATAGGCTCAACCAAAATTTAAAGACCTACGAACTTGAAGTAGAGCAACAACAACGTATGCATGGAAAGGATAGAGGAGCTGCGTTGATGGTTGAGACAAGCAAGTCTCAAGAGAAGCTTGATGAGGAATCTTCTGACGCTAGTTCGACTGATAATGAAGATGAACTGGATACTGATGATGACATGGAGGAATTAATGGCAATAATGGTCAAATAGTTTAAGAAATTTAGGGCTAGCAGAAAAGGAAGAAAATCATCAAGAAAACCTAACCCTAAACGAGAAGGTCAAAAAGTCACCTTCGACTTAAAGAAAATAAGATGCTACAATTGTGATGGGTTAGGGCACTTTGCCAATGAGTGCAAGAAGCCTAGATCTAATGATAGATCTAAGGATGAAAAATCAAGGAAGGACTTTGCTGACAAGAAAGCCAAATCCAAGAGCAAAGCCTTGATTACTGAGGGAAAAGATTTGATTGACAGCGATTCTGATGAAGAAGTTGTCAACTTTGCCCTAATGACTCGTAGTGACGAGTCAAGTGATTCTACAAAGGTATGTGATGCAAATCAGAATTTTAACATGCTTAATTTACTTGATACATCTAGCATTGAAAGCATGCAAAAAGATATGTCTGATTTACATGTCAGTTTTAGGTCTTTGACTATAGAGCATACCAATGTAAAAGAATCACGTGACATTCTCTTAAAAAGAAACAAGTTTCTTGAAGAGAGATTGGCACAGTTTGATACCATCAAGTCTGACTTAAACAAAGCACATTATATGATTGATGCTTTGAAAAAGAGGGAATATTACTTAGTAGAGCAACTTGAAATTGCTCAAGCTAAGATTAAACAATAGAATACTTCCTCTAAAAAGTTATCTGACTTGGTAGGGTATCAAACAATAGGTCAAAAATCTGGACTAGGTTATGATGAAAATCTAGATAAAATTTCAGATTTAAATGATCAAATTGTAGCTGCAAACTCCTCAACTAGTAAGCCAAGTTTTAAAAGAATTAATTTTGTATCTCCTGTTATTAAACCTAAATTTATAAACACTCAAGATCAACATATTACTGCAAATACAGAAATTGATCAAAAGACAGTTAATGTTGTTGATAATAGTGAATCAAAAAGATTAAACATTGGGTTCATGACAAAGACACAATTGAATAAAAAACTGGAAGCTCTTCCAAACAAAAAGGCTGAAAAATTGGTGGAGTTAAGCAGAAAGAAGAAAAATAGGAATGGAAAGATAGGCATTAATAAACATACAAACTATGCTAGAATGCCTAATGCTCCTAGAAAGACGTGTCATGTATGTGGTAACCCCAACCACATAGCTATAAACTGTAGGAGCAAAAATAAAATTCCTATGCTTGAGATTGCATCTTCAAAGAAAATAAAAGATAGATCACCAATAAAAAGGTTAGATAATCTTTGCATTAAAACTGAAAATTCTAAACTTGGCAGTCTCTCACAAACAAGTAGCAAGACTATTGATTGTCCTATTCTAGTTAAAACTATTGAAAGACAATCAACTCAATCTACGTCAAGTCTTGAGTCTACAACTAGTGAGAAAGGATTCAAGAAAATCTGGGTCCCAAAAATCTCAAACTAGTTAATCTCTACTGTGCAGGGCAAAAGGAAGAAATCATGGTACTTGGACAGTGGATGTTCAAGGCACATGACCGGAGATAAGACCTTGCTAAAACAGTATGAAGAGAAAAGTGGCCCAAAAGTCACTTTTGGAGATGACAGCAAAGGCCATACAAGGGGATATGGCAATGTTGAACATGGAGATGTCATCTTCACAGAAGTAGCACTGGTTGACGGCTTAAAGCACAATTTGTTAAGTGTGAGTCAACTATGTGATAAAGGATTTTATGTCACCTTTAAAGAAGACCCATGCCAGGTGTGTGACAAGGAATCTAGGAATGTGATATTGACTGGAAAAAGAAAAAGAAATTTGTATGTAGCAAATCTTATTTCTTTTACTGATCAAATCACATGTCTCTATAGCAAAGCCTCAACTGAGGAAAGTTGGCTTTGGCACAAGAAGCTTTCTCACTTGAATTTTAAAAATATCAACAAGCTTGTGAGGAAAGGATTAGCAGCTGGCATTCCACAATTGGAATTTATACAAGATGGATTATGTGATGCATGCCAGAAAGGGAAAAAAAAAAGTGTATCATTCAAGAGCAAACCAGGAACATCAATCACTGACCCACTACAATTGTTACACATGGACTTGTTTGGTCAAGTGAATGTGATGTCTATATTAAGAAATAGATATGCCTTGGTTATTATGGATGATCACACGAGGTATACTTGGGTAAAATACCTCTTTACAAAAAATGAAGCTGCTCAGTTGATAATTGATCATATCAAGAAGATAGAAACTGAGTCAGGAAAAACAGTAAGGATTATAAGGAGCGATAGAGGAACAGAATTCAAGAATTCCCAAGTACTTGAATTCTGCACTGAAAAAGGAATAACTCATCAATTCTCAGCTCCAAGAACACCTCAACAAAATGGAATTGTTGAGAGGAAAAATAGAACCCTTATTGAAGTAGCAAAGACTATGTTACAAGAGGCTAAGCTTCCCACATATTTTTGGGAGGAAGCTATAAGTACTGCTTTCTTTACACAGAATAGATCCTTGATTAACAAAGCATACAACAAAACACCTTACGAGTTAATGACTGGGAGAAAACCATCTCTCAAGTTCTTACATGTGTTTGGTTGTAAATGCTTTGTACTGAGAGATTCATCAGAGTCAAGAGGAAAGTTTGACAACAAATCTGTTGAAGCAATCTTCTTAGGTTATTCTCTGTCAAGCAAAGCATACAGAGTATATAATCTAAGAACAAAGGTCATTGTGGAATCCATTCAAGTCTTGTTTGATGATAAAAAGATTCCAGGAATGATTGGACAAGGATTGCATGAACCTCTCAGTTTTGAGAATGAATTGGATGCATGGGAATATCCATCAGAGACTACTGAACAACCCCAAGATAGCAATGATCCCTACTTAATTGAGGGGGAGCTAACAGTTGTGCATGAAGTGCCTAGAACTAATACTCTATCAGAAAATAGAATGTTAGATGAAACTCAAGAGACTGGTAACATTATTATCCAATCGGAGACTAATAGTCTACCAGAGACTAGAGTCACTGATGCACAATCAGAAACTATATTGACACCTGATTCAGTAAAAATAAATAGCTCAGGGGGAGCTAATAATGAAGGAGTCAATGGTTCAGGGGGAGCAGTCTCTGATCATGAAGCTAGAATGGGTTACACCAATCTAGAAAATGTAGCCTCAACTTCAAGATCAAATCTGCCACGTGCAATTCCATGGTTAAGAGACCACACGCCAGATTTGATAATTGGAAGTTTAGAGGATGGAGTCAAGACTAAAAGTGCAACTCAAAATGAATGTTTATATCTCAGTTTTCTCTCAAAAATTGAGCCAAAGAAAATTGAGGAAGCACTTCAAGATCGTGACTGGATAATTGCCATGCAAGAAGAATTGAACCAATTCACTCGAAACAAAGTCTGGAGACTGGTACCTAAACCAAAGAATAGATCAATTATTGGTGCCAAATGGGTCTTTAGAAACAAAATGGATGAAGCTGGTACAATTACAAGGAACAAAGCAAGACTGGTTGCAAAAGGATATTCTCAAGAAGAAGGAATCGACTATGATGAAACTTTTGCACCAATAGCAGGACTTGAAGCAATACAAATCTTTTTGGCATATGCAGCCTACAAGGACTTCAAGGTGTACCAGATGGATGTCAAAAGTGCTTTCTTAAATGGAAAATTGGAAGAGGAAGTCTATGTTTTCCAACCCCCAGGTTTTGTAGACTACAAATTTCCAAATCATGTCTATAGGTTAGACAAAGCACTTTATGGCTTAAAACAAGCACCAAGAGCCTGGTATGATACTCTATCTCAATTTTTAATTGAAAACAAATTTGTTAGAGGTATGATAGATAAAACACTATTTTATAAAAAGTAAGGCTCTGATATTATATTGGTGCAGATATATGTAGATGATATTATATTTGGGTCTACAAATGAAAATCTTTGTAAAAAATTCTCAAAACTTATGCAGTCTAGATGTGAAATGAGTATGATGGGAGAATTAACATTCTTCTTAGGATTGCAGATTAAACAATCATTTGATGGAATATTTATCAGTCAGTCAAAATATATCAAAGACTTACTGAGAAAATATGATTTGGTTGATTGTGCACCTGCAAAAACACCCATGCCTACTTCCACTAAACTAGATAAAGATTTAAAAGGAAAAAAAGTTGATATCACTAGTTATAGAGGAATGATAGGCTCTCTTTTATATCTAACTGGACCTGATATAATGTTTGCTACATGCTTGTGTGCTAGATTTCAAGCTGACCCTAGAGAGTCACATTTGATTGCTGTAAAAAGAATACTCAGATATCTAAAGGGTACCCCAAACCTTGGATTATGGTATCCCAAAGAATCTGATTTTAAACTAATTGGTTATTCAGATGCTGATTATGCAGGGTGTAAGCTTGACAGGAAAAGCACAAGTGGAAGCTGCCAACTTCATGGAGGCAGACTTGTTTCTTGGTTCAGCAAGAAACAAAATTCAGTTTCTACTTCAATAGCAGAAGCTGAATACATCGCAGCTGGGAGTTGTTGTGCTCAAATCCTATGGATTAAGAATCAACTCCTAGACTATGGTATGTCATTATCCAAAATTCCTATTTATTGTGATAATACAAGTGCCATAGCAATAACAGAAAATCCAGTGCAACATTCAAGAACAAAACACATAGATATTAGATATCACTTCATAAGAGAACATGTAAGTGAAGAAATATCGAATTACACTCGGTAACAACTGATAAACAACTTGCAGACATATTCACAAAACCTTTAGATGAATCTACTTTTTCTAGATTAGTTTCTGAATTATGAATGTTGAATTATGCCTCTAAAAATTGATTAATTTTTTTTTAAAACAAGTTGTTTAGTTGTATGCAGCTAGAATTAATTTTATGGAAAGAAGCTGTTTTATTAAAACAGAATTTTAGGAGCTGGAATTTTATTTCTGGAAGAAGTTGATAAAATGAATAATCAAATGATTGATTATTGAATAATATGAGCTAGAGTGAGTAAGAGACTAACTAGTCCCTGATAGTTGTTTTTAATTAGTCCCTGACTAAATTAAAAAATTAAACTATCAGAGACTACCTTAGTCCCCGATAGTTAATACTATCAGAGACTATCTTAGTCCCCGATAGTTAATACTATCAGAGACTATTTTAGTCCCCGATAGTTAATACTATCAGAGACTATTTTAGTCCCCGATAGTTAATACTATCCGAGAGTATCTTAGTCCCCGATAGTTAATACTATCCGAGACTAACTAGTCCCCGATAGTAAATCCTATCGGAGACTACCTTAGTCCCTGGTAGTAAACCCTATCGGAGACTAATCTTCTTCTAGTCTCTTACGAGTGAACAGATAAGAGATTAGGACAATCTCCGATCGAGGGTAAATTGGTAGTTACCCATCCGTAGGAATTGCAAACGTCTCTAACAAATTGATAAAACAAATTTCAAACATCTTTGCAATCACAATCACTCAAAGCTCTGAAATTATTTTCTCTCTGATAATACTCTGCAATTTAACCCTCTTTTAAGTTTCTTCCAAAGTTCACAGATCTCTTGCAATGGCCGCTAAAACAGTTGCTTTCAAGTTTGGAGACTTTGATTTCATTAAGACCAACCATGCAGGGGTGGCTGATAAGAATGTCTTTGAAGCCCAGTACCACCCCTTCGTGGATTTTCTTCAAAACTCCACACTAACTTACGCCATTTATGAAGCTCCCGTCCAAGCCGCTGAGGTCATCACGGCTATTTGGTCCACTGCTACCATACAAGGTGCACAAACTAACTCACCTATGGTAAGTTTCAGGTATGCAAACACTACTTATACTATAGATCATACCGTTGTAAATAATGCTTTACATTTACCAGTTTATGAAAACTTTGACTCCCCTGCCTCTGATGAAGAAATAATTTCTATGTTGTAAAACTTAAATTATTCTGCTGAAATTGGGTCTGTTGGGTTTATTACACGACCCCATCTAAGGCAAGAGTGGTCACTGTTCTTTGACATAATTACTAAAGCTTTTACAACAAATGCAGTGGTTATGATGCTATCACTACACTTACACAACAAATTGTTTTTAGTGTGTTGTATGGTAGACATCTAAACATTGGGCTTTTAATTCTGCAAAACTTGTTGCCAAAACTTAAAACCAGTAAAACTAAAATTTATTATGCTAGGTTTTTGATGATGATTGCTTATTATCTAATCCCTAACCTAAATATTACTGGAATGCAAGTTGTACCAACTGTTTTGTAGAGTAAAAGAATAGTCAAAGATGTGAAGAACTCTGCAAAGGTAACTATTCCTTTATTTTTCCCTCCTATCAGGAGATCTACTCTGATTGATAGGCTTCCCAATCTTTACTCTTTGCAATTTTTTGAGGATAATAAAAGCCAAAACCCTGTGAATCCTCCAACAACTTCACCACAACAATCTATAGCCCCCTCCACAGTCTCCCAAAAGACTGTGGTTGTAAAAACCAAGACAATCACAAAACTCCCAATTAAGAGAAAAATAATTGAGGGAGCAAGTGAGGACGAGGGAGAACCAGAAGCTGAAGTTCCACATCAGAGGAATCTTCAGAGGAAAAAGAGAATTATAACCCTTAGCCAAGCCCAATCCAGTGCTTCTCAAAAAGCATTGGAGGCTATAAGGACAAACAGTGAACTGTCACCATCCTCCCAAAAGGATGTTGACATTGAAGAAAGTTCCCAACCAGGAACATACTGTACAGAGTCAGCACAAACTCTTGGTCACAACCAAGAGGAACCCATAAGAGAGTTAATAAAACAAAAGAGTGACACAAGGAGTGCACACACAGAGTCATCTAATGATGTTCCTCAATTTTTAATCTCTGAGGAACAACCAACACTCCCCACTGTACATTCTTCTCCTTTTTCTCTCATTCTTGATTCTTTTGATGTAAATATAACTGATTCTCTTGATTTTTCCCAAGAGGAGCCAATACTCGAGACAAGTTCTCATACAATTTCCATGGATAGCTCCCTAGCCCAAAATACACAAAGGGAACCCCCTATTCATGCTGTTACAAGCACTTCTCAAACCCCCACTTCTGTAGGAAAGAGTGACACCATCAAAATGAGTGAGGTTGTGAGAATAATTAGTGAGAGTCAGGCTCCTGGCCTGGAAAAAGGAGAGCACATACACATAAAAGAGAGTCAAGCTTTAGAAAGCTTGGAAAAAGGAGAGCATAAGAAGCTGGGTGCCCAACCCCAGGCAAAAGGAGAGGGTGTGAGCAAGGATGAGATCCTTGAACAAAATAAAAGAGAGAAATTCTCAGCAGGTATATTTTTACAACCTGTTGATACAAGCTCACAAGAAGCTCATGTTTCTTCTGCTCCCTCCACAAATATCCAAACAGAAGAAACTGAGAACATTTCAAGCACAGGGGATGCAGCATTAAATATGATATCTGAATTGTCTAATGCTGACTTTGAAGTTTTATATAGTCTGCAACAAAGACAAGACCACATTTCTGCATTAAAGACAAGGCTTACAGATGAACCTGTGCATGAAGAAGCTCCAGAAACAAATGTTGATGAATGGTTGGATGCAACCTATTCCAACACACTAGAGGATGCAGCCGCCCAATTGAGGCAGGATTATGTGACCAACATAGGGTCAACTGCTTCTGCACCATCAGTTAAAGATATATTAGAAGAAGTAACCAAGGTGGACAATAAACATACAAAGTTTCACCACTTCTTGGTTACTGGTATATATGGTGCAGTGCAACAAATAAAGGAAAGGATGGAGTTGGAGACAGACAAAATCAGAAGGTGCTATGAAGGACACTTGCCAAGGAGGACAATCACTGCCATTGATACACTTATCAAAGACAAGTCCAAGACTGATAGTCGACTTCAAGCCCTAGAAGCTAATATTCAACTCCTGATCCAAAAGCAAGATAGAATGGAGCAGCTACTGATGCAGGCAATTCCAAATCTGGCCACCTCCTCTCAATCCAAAGATGCTGATGTCAAAAAGGGGGAGAGTGGTCCATCCAATGTTCCTGTACAAAAGCAAAAGTCTGGTCCTGTCCTTGATGCAGAATTGCAAGCAATGTTGGACAGGATCCTAAAGAAACATTCGGATCTTGAAGCAGCAACAAAAGCAACAACAACACAACTTCCAACAACAACAACAACAGCAACAGCAGCAACAACAACATCTCCTTCTTCCACTGCACAAGCTCCAACAATAAAAGACAAAGGCAAAGGTGCCATGGTTGAAGATTCAAAGAAGAAAACTACTACTCAACCAGGACAGCCTAAGCTACTGGGGGATGCCATGAAGACAGCTCACTTTTCTACTCCAGTTGAACTAATAGTGGATGGGAAAGTGGAGTTGGTCTATCCTTAAGAACAGAAACTGATAGAATCTGATGCACTACTAGCTCAGAAACTTCAAGAAGAGGAGGATATAGCAGCAGCTAGGGAGGAGGAGGAGGCAAAGAAGAAGAAAATCTTTACAAGGAGATCAAGTGCACAGAAAGCAACCATAACCAAGAAGAAGAATAAAGAGATGGAAGAGGCTGAGAAGAAATCAAGAAGGAAACCTTTGGTCCAGGAATCTGCAAAGAAACCTGTGATCAAGGCAACTATCAAGAAGCCTACCTCTCAAGATCCTCCAAGGTCAACTGAGACTGCTTTGGTGGCTGTGAGTGGACCAACAAAGCCACAAACAGTTTCATCAAAGAAGTCTTACAAAGTTGAAATGGCTAGTACAGAAGAAATCATCAAAGCCTTGAAGAAAACCACAAAGAGGATTGATCTAATAAAGGGTAAAAATAACAAAGATGTTCTCCATGTCTTTTTGAAAGATGGAGAGTCTTTGAAATTTGAGAAGCCAGCCTTGGAGGGACAAACTAAAGAAAATCTGGAGTGGTTGCTAACTGTTGTGCTTGAGACTTCTGATCTCAACATGGATCTTCGAAGCCAGATTCAAAAGGTAATGAAGGTGAAGCATAAGGTGGATACAGTGCCGGACGCTAATCCTAAACCTCTAGGATTATGGTATGAGACTTTCCATGGAGAGAAAGTTTTCTTCAACTACAACAGAGACATTAATAGTGTCAGTGAGAGACACATTGAAGGCTTTATTAGTCTACTCAAGGATGCTAAAGAAGAAGTTGAATTGATATTGAAAAAGTTGTTGATAGATAGACTGGAGTTGCTGAAGAGAAATAGGAAAGAAAGGCTGGAATTGCTGAAGAAAAAAAAAAGGTTGTGTTGGAAGGTATATTTGTTGAAATAAGCTATTTTTTTTTTATTTTTGAAGCCAGACTTATAGGATTTAAAACTGAGTCTTGGTGGAAGCTGAACAAAAGATCAAAGATTTTTGTTCAGAATACATTTGTAGTTAGTAATTCTTTATTCTTTTTCTAAGTAATTGTAATATTGAGTTTTGACATCATTATCAACCTTGAAATTATGCTTATCATTCTGATATTCATAATTAGGGGAGATTGTTAGGTTTTAGAACATTTGATGATGATTGTCTTTAGATTACTTAGAATACAAATGTATAGAAAGTGTTAATTAGTAACACTGAAGTTTTGTAGCTAGTAGTTATCTCTTTGTTTGTAATTCATTTATTCTTTGTAAAGAGATACGATTATTTTTTATTTGTAATTAACTACTGGAATGGATTATCGAAACTTCAAGAAGTCAAGTTGTGTATTTCATCTGTTAGAGTTTGCAAAAAGGCTTATCGGAGACTAGAAAAACTGGTCAGAGACTAAAATGTTTTAACTGTCAGAGACTAAAATGTTTTAACTGTCAGAGACTAGTTTTTCTATCGGAGACTAAAAGCTTACGTCATCAGAGATTAAAGAAAAAGGAATCAGAGACTAAGCTGACGTCATCGGAGACTAAGCCTTAACGTGTCAGAGACTAAATAACACTATCGGAGACTACACAAGCTGACGTCATCCGGGACTAAAAGAGTCATCAGGGACTAAATGTACCAGAGACTAAAGGATACGTCAGGGACTAAAGTCGTCGGAGACTAAAAGAAGCATCAGAGACTAATTGTAATTTAATCTCTGAAAGATACAGAGTTCGAATTGAGAAAGGAATGTCTTCCACGTAAAGTAAAATATTATTGAAGACGTAGCTGGTAAGGAAACTCACCAGATATCTTTACCTAATCAAAAAGGAAAGATTGTATTTGATTCGAATAAGGAAGCTGAATTTTATTCAGAATAGGAACTGAGTTAAATGTAATTCAGTTGATATAGAAGCTGTAATTAGTTTTACAGAGAGTAATTCAGAAGCTGTATAGGTTTTTCATAGTTTTGTATCTTTTCCTATACAGAATAGAAAAGAAGCTGACGATTACATTATTGTGATTGTTAGGATTTGTGTTCAATTGTAAATCAATAAAGCAATTGTTTATAAATAGATTTGTGTTCTTGTTCTTTTTATTCCGCAAGAAAAATTTAGTTTCTTAAAGAACAAGTAATCGAAGAATTTTCAAAGAACTTGTATTCAACCCCCCTTCTACAAGTTCTTGTCATCTCACTGGGAAAACAATAATTGGAAGTTTAGAGGATGGAGTCAAGACTAGAAGTGCAACTCAAAATGAATGTTTATATCTCAGTTTTCTTTCAAAGATTGAACCAAAGAAAATTGTGGAAGTACTTCAAGATCCTGATTGGATAATCGCCATGCAAGAAGAATTAAACCAATTCACTCGAAATAAAGTCTGGAGACTGGTACCCAAACCAAAGAATAGATCAATTATTGGTGCCAAATGGGTCTTTCGAAACAAATTGGATGAAGCTGGTACAATTACAAGGAACAAAGCAAGACTGGTTGCAAAAGGATATTCTCAAGAAGAAGGAATAGACTATGATGAGACTTTTGCACCAGTAGCAAGACTTGAAGCAATAAGAATCTTCTTGGCATATGCAGCCTACAAGAACTTCAAGGTGTACCAGATGGATGTCAAAAGTGTTTTCTTAAATTGTAAATTGGAAGAGGAAGTCTATGTTTGCCAACCCCCAGGTTTTATAGACTCCAAATTTCAAATCATGTATATAGATTAGACAAAGCACTTTATGGCTTAAAACAAGCACCAAGAGCCTGGGTGTAAGTTTGACAGGAAAAGCACAAGTGGAAGCTGTCAACTTCTTGGAGGCAGACTTGTTTCTTGGTTCAGCAAGAAACAAAATTCAGTTTCTACTTCAACAGCAGAAGCTGAATACATCGCAGCTGGGAGTTGTTGTGCTCAAATCCTATGGATCAAGAATCAACTCCTAGATTATGGTATGTCATTATCCAAAATTCCTATTTATTGTGATAATACTAGTGCCATAGCAATAATAGAAAATCCAATGCAACATTCAAGAACAAAACATATAGATATTAGATATCACTTCATAAGAGAACATGTAAGTGAAGGTAATATCGAATTACACTGGGTAACAACTGATAAACAACTTGAAGTCATATTCACAAAACCTTTAGATGAATCTACCTTTTGTAGATTAGTTTCTGAATTAGGAATGTTGAATTATGCCTCTAAAAATTGATTATTTTTTTTTAAATCAAGTTGTTTAGTTGTATGTAGCTAGAATTAATTTTCTGGATTACAACTGTTTTTAATTAAACAGAATTTGTGAAGCTAGAATTAATTTTCTGGATATAAGCTATTTTATTAAAACAGAATTTTAGGAGCTAGAATTTTACTTCTGAAAAATTTGATGAAATGAATAATCAAATGGTTGATTATTGAATAATATGAGCTAGAGTGAGTAAGAGACTATTTTAGTCCCTAATAGTTGTTTTTAATTTGTCCCTAACTAAATTAAAAAAATTGAACTATCGGAGACTAACTAGTCCCCGATAGTTAATACTATCAGAGACTACTTTAGTCCCCGATAGTTAATACTATCAGAGACTACCTTAGTCCCCGATAGTCAATACTATCAAAGACTAATCTTCTTCTAGTCTCTTACAAGTGAACTTATCAGAGATTAGGGCAATCTCCGATCGAGGGTACTATGGTAGTTATCCTTCCCACGATCAAAAACGGTTCACTAACCTTAAGAATTGCGAACGTTTCAAACAATTTGATAACACAAAATTCAAACAACTTTGCAATCACAAACACTCAAGCTCTGAAATTATTTTCTCTCTGCAAATACTCTGCAATTTAACCCTTTTTCAAGTTTTCTTCAAAAGTTCACAGATCTCTTAAAATGGCCGCTAAAACTGTTATGTTCAAGTTTGGAGACTTTGATATCATCTAGACAAACCATGCAGGGGTGGCTGATAAGCATGTCTTTGAAGCCCAGTACCACCCCTCTGTGGATTTCCTTCAACACTCCAATCTTTTGTATGCCATTTACGTAGCCCCCATCCAAGCCGCTGAGGTAATCACGGCTGTCTGGTCCACTACTACCATCCAGGGTGAGAAAACTGTCTCCCTTGTGGTAAGTTTCAGGTATGCTAATAATGTCTATACCATAGATCATACTGTAGTAAATAATGCTTTACATTTACCTGTTCATGAAAACTATGACACTCTTGCTTTTGATGAAGAAATTTTTTCTATGTTTAAAAACTTACATTATACTGCTGAAATTAGTTCTGTTGGGTCTATTACATGTCCCCATCTTAGGGAAGAGTGGTCACTATTGTTTGACATAATAACAAAAGCATTTTCTACTAAGTGCAGTGGCTATGATGCTATCACTACACTCACACAACAAATCGCTTTTAGTGTGTTGAATGATAGGCATATTAACATTTTTTAATTCTTCAAAATCTTTTGATAAAGCTTAAAACCAGTAAAAATAAAATTTA
Organism: Centella asiatica; assembly: GCA_014636745.2. Lineage (NCBI taxonomy): Eukaryota > Viridiplantae > Streptophyta > Magnoliopsida > Apiales > Apiaceae > Centella > Centella asiatica. Next base: position 11,188,151 of record CM025780.1, on the reverse strand, counting down.
TTATTCTAGGTTTTTGATGATGATTGTTAAATATCTAATTCCTAACCTTGATATTACTGGAATGCAAGTTTTACCAACTGTTTTGCAAAGTAAAAGAATATTTACAGATGTGAAGCATAAATATGCAAAGGTAATAGTTCCTTTATTTTTTCCTCTTGTCATGAGATCTATTCTCATTGACAGGCTTCCAAACCTTTACTCTTTGCAATTCTTTGAGGATATTGAAAGCCAAAACCCCATTAATCCTCCAACCACTTCACAACAACTGTCTATAGCCTCCTCCACAGTCTCTCAACAGATTGTGGTTGTAAAACCAAAGACAATCACAAAACTCCCAATTAAAAGAAAAATAATTGAGGGAGCAAGTGAGGATGAGGGAGAACAAGAAGCAGAAGTTCCACTTAAGAGAAAGAAGAGAGTTATAACCAAAAGCCCACAACAATCTAATGCTTCTCAAAAAGCATTGGAGGTTATAAGGAAAAACAGTAAACTGTCACCATCCTCCCAAAAGGATGTTGACATTGAAGAAAGTTCCCAAACAGGAACACTCTGTACAGAGTCTGCACAACCTCTTGTTCACCAACAAGAGGAAACCCAAAGAGAGAAAATAAAAGACAAGAGTGACACAAGGAGTGCACCCACAGAGTCATCTTTTGATGTTCCTCAATTTTCAATGTTTGAGGAATAGCTAACACTCCAAACTGTCCATACTTCTCCTTTTTCTCCCACTCTTGATTCTTTTGATATACATATGATTGATTCTCTTGATTTTTCCCAAGAGGAGCCAATAATTGAGACAAGCTCTCAAACAGATTCCATGGATAGATCCCTAGCCCAAGAAAAACAAAGGGAACCCCCTATCCATGCTGTCACAAGCACTTCTCAAACCCCCACTTCTATACGACAGAGTGACACCATCCATATGAGTGAGGTCGTGAGAATAATTAGTGAGAGTCAGGCTCCTGACCTAGAAAAAGGAGAGACCATACAAATACAAGAGAGTCAAGCTTTAAATAGCTTGGAAAAAGGAGAGCATGAGAAGCTGGGTGCCCAACCCCAGGCAAAAGGAGAGGGTGTGAGCAAGGATGAGATCCTTGAACAAAAGAACAGAGAGAAATTTTCAGCAGGTATATTTTTACAACCTGTTGATACAAGCTCACAAGAAGCTCATGTTTCTTCTGCTCCCTCCACAAATATCCAAACAGAAGAAACTGAGAACATTTCAAGCACAGGGGATGTAGCATTACATGTGATATCAGAAATGTCTAATGCTGATTTTGAAGTTTTATATGGTTTGCAACAAAGACAAGACCACCTTTCTACATTGAAGACAAGGCTTGCAGATGAACCTGTGAATGAAGAAGCTCCAGAGCATAATGTTGATGAATGGCTTGATGCCTCTTATGCCAACACTCTGGAGGATGCAGCCGCTCAATTAAGGCAGGACTATGTGACCAATATAGGGTCAACTGCAGCTGCACCATCCATCAAAGATATTCTTGAAGAAGTAACCAAGGTGGAAAAGAAACATACAAAGTTTCACCACTTCTTGGTTACTGGTGTAAATGCTGCAGTGCAACAAATAAAAGAAAGGATGGAGTTGGAGACAGACAAAATCAGAAGGTGCTATGAAGGACACTTGCCAAGGAGGACAATCTCTGCCATTGATACACTTATCAAAGACAAGTCCAAGACTGATAGTCGACTTCAAGCCCTAGAAGCTAATATTCAACTCTTGATCCAAAAGCAAGATAGAATGGAGCAGCTACTAATGCAGGCAATTCCAAATCTGGCCACCTCCTCTCAATCCAAAGATGCTGATGTCAAAAAGGGGGAGAGTGGTCCATCCAATGTTCCTGTACAAAAGCACAAGTATGGTCCTGTCCTTGATGCAAAATTGCAAGCAATGATGGACAAGATCTTAAAGAAACGTGCTGATCTTGCAGTAGCTACGATAACAACACAACTTCCAACACCACCAACAACAATAACAACAACAACAACAACAACAACAACAACAGCAACAGCAAAAGCAGCAACAAAAGCTTCTCCTTCTTCCTCTGCACAAGCCCCTACATTCAAAGACAAAGGCAAGGGGGTTATGGTTGAAGATTCAAAGCAGAAAAGCACTGTTCAACCAGGACAACCCAAGCTAATGGGGGATGCCATGAAGACAGCTAACTTTCCCACTCCAGTTGAACTGATAGTGGATGGGAAAGTGGAGTTGGTCTATCCTCAAGAGCAAAAATTGATAGAAGCTAATGCTCTATTGGCTCAAAAACTTCAAGACGAGGAAGACATGGCTGCAAAAAGGGAAGAGGAGGAGGCAAAGAAGAAGAAGATTTTCACAAGGAGATCAAGTGCACAGAAAGCAGCCATAACCAAAAAGAAAAATAAAGAGATAGAAGAGGCAGAGAAGAAATCACGAAGGAAACCTTTGGTCCAGGAATCTGCAAAGAAACCTGTGATCAAGGCAACTATTAAAAAGCCTACTTCTCAAGAACCTCCAAGGTCAACCGAGACTGCTTTGGTGGCTGTGAGTGGACCAACAAAGCCACAAACAGTTTCATCAAAGAAGTCTTACAAGGTTGAAATGGCAAGTACAGAAGAAATCATCAAGGCCCTTTAGAAGACCACAGAGAAGATAAATCTGGTAAAGGGTACAAATAACAAAGAAATTCTCTATGTTTTCTTGAAAGATGGAGAATCTCCGAAGTTTGAAAAGCCAGCCTTGGAGGGACAAAAGAAAGAAGATCTGGAGTGGTTGCTGAGTGTTGTGCTTGAGACTTCTGATCTCAACATGAAACTTCAAAGCCAGATTCAAAAGGTGATGAAGGTGAAGCATAAGGTGGATACTGTGCCGGAAGCTAATCCTAAACCTCTAGGATTATGGTATGAGACTTTTTCATAGGGAGAAAGTCTTCTTTGATTACAACAGAGATATTAATAGTGTCAGTGAGCGACATTTTGAAGGATTTATTAGTTTGCTCAAGGATGCTACAGAAGAAATTGAGTTGGTGCTGAAAAAGCTGTTGATAGACAGACTGAAGTTGCTAAGGAAAAATAGAAAAGAAAGGCTGGAGTTGTTAAAGAAAAGATGAGACTTTTAGGATTTAAACCCGAGTCTTGGTGGAAGCTGAACAACAGATCAAAGATCTTAGTTCAGAATACATTTGTAGTTAGCAATTCTTTATTCTTTTTCTAAGTAATTGTAATGTTGAGTTTTGACATCATCATCAACCTTGAAATTATGCTTATCATTCTGATATTCATAATAAGGGGGAGATTGTTAGGTTTTAGAACATTTGATGATGATTGTCTTTAGATTACTTAGAGTACAAATGTATAGAAAGTGTTAATTAGTAACACTGAAGTTTTGTAGCTAGAAGTTATCTCTTTGATTGTAATTTATTCATTATTTGTAAAAAGATAAAGTTATTTCATATTTGTAAGTAACTGCTGGATTGGAGAATCGAAGCTTCAAAAAGTCAAGTTGTGTATTTGATCCGTTAGAGTTTGCAAAAAGGCTTATCGGAGACTAGGAGAACTAGTCAGAGACTAAAAAGATTTTATCTGTCGGAGACTAGTTTTGCCTATCGGAGACTAAGGCTAAAGGAGTCTGAGACTAAAGTTTACGTCATCAGAGATTAAAGATAAAAGCATCAGACATTAAGCTGATGTCATCGGAGACTAAGCCTTAACGCGTCAGAGACTAAATAATTCTATCGAAGACTACACAAGCTGACGTCATCAGGGACTAAATGCACCAGAGACTAATAATGACGTCACTAGAGACTAAAGATGAAGTATCAGGGACTAATCGAGTTTTAATTCCTGAAAGATATAGAGTTCGAATTAAAAAGGAATGTCTTCCACGTAAAGCAAGATATTATTGAAGACGTAGCTGGTAAGGAAACTAACCAGAAATCTGTTCCTATCAAAAAGGAAAGATTGTATTTGATTCGAATAAGGAAGCTGAATTTTATTCAGAATAGAAACTGAGTTAATAATAATTCAGTTTAGAGAGAAGCTGTAATTAAGGTTTATAGAGAATTTTTAATTTGAAGCTGTATAGGTTTTTCATAGTTTTGTATCTTTTTCTATACAGAATAAAAAAGAAGCTGACGATCATATTTGCAAGAAAGTTTAATTTCTTAAAGAACAAGAAATTCAAAAAGTATTCAAAGAACTTGTAGTCAACCCCCCCCCCCCCCCTCTATAAGTTCTCGGCATCTCACTGGGAAAACATGTATTTTTGTGGAAACCCTTTATTTGAAATTATCCTATCAAATTATCACATAAGAACATAGTATGCCATTTATATCGAAAATTACATAGTCTTAAAATACAAAATTCATAATCTAGATCAACTATAGGTTAATATAACAAAATTATTTATTAATTTAACAAAACATAATCCCTGTCTAAAGTTGTCAAAAGTACCTCCTGATCCTTAGATTAAATATTCTTCACCAAGTCCTGAGTAGACCCAACTTACTATGACATCCTCAAAGGAACGAGTTAACCTTAGTTGATAATCAAAAAAGGCCATCAGAGCCTTCATTGATGCCTCAGAGACTGGTGCAAGATGTTTTGTGTTAGATATTTGTTGATCAACAGCTTGCATTGTCATTCTATATTGTGCTTCTACCCAACCCTTTGCATAACGCCATCTTTCCAATATGTATCTACAATCATAAGCTTCCCTAACATGTCAAAAAGTTGCCTCCTCTCTATCTCTTATATCTGCTTCATAATACCTAAGCTGATTTCGGAGTCTTTGTTCTGTATCAATAGTTATGACTAGTATTACAGATGCTGGCACCAAAGTTGGAACTAGAGCAGATAGGGGTACAAAGGCTTACTCAGAAGTAGGTATGGTGAAACTGAGAGTATGACAGTTTGTGGGAACATGTGAGTTGGATGGAACGTTTGGTACTATGGTGAATGGGGATACTGTTAGAGTTAAACAATGATGACGATGTTTAAAGAATAAATTGTGCATCTGTAAACACTTAAGGTATCTTATAAACCTTAATATATCTGCACAAGTTTTGCATCCACTAATGATAAACTTAGTCATTAGGGGATGTCTATTGTTACTCAAAATTATTTAAAGTATTCCGCACATCAAACATTCCAAACAAAGTTAACAAAACTTCAGTGATTAAAATCATCAGGGGAATCCACTAGGGGAACCCATCAGGGGATGATAAAGGCAGACCAACCCATCAGGGGAATGCGTCAGGATATGGCAATGACAAGCCAAACTCATCAGGGGAATGCGTCAAGGCATGACCGCGACATGTCAACCTGTCAAGGGAAAACATCAGGGTATGACAGTGTCAGGCTAACCCGTCAGGGGGAATGCTCAACACTGTATCAGTGGATTCCATCAGTGTATGTTGTGAGTCATAACATCAGGGGATCTAGAAGCACTTAGTAAAGTAAAGTGAAGTTTGAAGCACTGATCCAGTCTTTGACAAGACTTGTCATCAGGGGATCCAGAAGCACTGATCAAGTTCACATGAGGACTTGCCATCAGTGGATAGTTATGACTACATACACCCGTCATCAGGTCTTACACACAAATCAATGAAGCTAGTTGCAGAAGCAAGAGATATTAACTTAAAAGATATCTCTTGAAGTTTGTTGGTCCAATGACAACTCTCGAATATTAAATGCACATAGATCAGGGGATGAAAAAGGAGCAACAAAAGTAGCAGCAGTGTGACACATAGGACAACGATGTGACATATATGCGACAAAGTTGAAAAGAGCAGCACGTCTACGCACGTGGTTTCAACTACCGATCTTCTATATATGCCAAAGAGTTCTCATTACACAAAGTATCAATCCAACAGATCAACAAACTCAAAAGCATACAAATCACTAGAGAGAAGCTTTGTAATATATCTTGAGAGAAATATTCAAAGAAAATAGAAGCTAGTGTGTATGATTTAGAAGCTGTAGTTTTATAGAGAAGCTGTAACTTGTTACAGAAATTGTAGCTGATTAATCACATTTGTAATTAAATCAGATTTCTAGAAAAACCTCAAGTTTCAATACAATTATTTTAACTCGAATGCTTGTGTGTTCATCTTATTATTTGTTATCATTTTTCTGATATTGTAGCTATCTCCAGTTGTGGCAGCCCCGAAAATCTCCCAAAGCCGGGCCTCGGGCACAGTCAACAATTTAGGCGACAGCCCCAAGATCCCTAGGCTGGAAACCCCGGGCCCCGCCACAAACAGATATAAAATCATAACACAATTGAGATAAACACATCATAGCCAAGCATTTACAATAATCGCACGAGAAATACATTCTCAAAAACATCATAATAACATCTTAAGGTTCACTTCTTCTTACAAAACCTCAAAGCTTGAAAATAAACAAGCTGCAGCGGAAACTAATTTTATATGGCCCATCTAGCCTTACAACCTAAACATTTCTATAATGACCTTTCGTTTCACTTTCCCTTTAAAAGCCATCCATAGGAAATAAATTAAGAAGCTCTCACTATGCCATTTTCTCTTTTCCTCTATTAGGCGACTCGGCCTTCTTGATGTCACCTGAAAAACATTTCATAGCATTCTACATGAGCGTTTACGCTCAGCAAGTATATATTCATAAGCAAGAAGAACAGATATTTCAAAAGCTTTAATATTCATTGAGGATGGGCGAAGCAATGCCAAACCTCCTTATAAACCAATAAACAAGTAACATTTAGGGTTCCCGAGTGATATCAAAGTAATAACCCTCTTTAAAAATAAATCTTGATTCGCCCTCTCTTCATCAGATAATGCATCACCTGACCAGACTGATCATTATCTGACTTCCTTTAACAATCAAATTTCATCCCAGCTGGTCAGCCTGGTCGTTTGATTCCATCATTTGACATACATAGTCACTTGCAGAAACCAATTAATCTGCGAGGGTTTAATTACTGATGCATCGGTCTCTCATTCCCTATCTTCTTGAAAACATTTTCTTGTTTTAAAAACCTTGGCGTGTTCAACAATTAAAACCAGTGACGGCTAATAACCTTAGCGTGCTCAACAATTAAAAGCAGTGATTGCAAATAACGTAACTATATATCCATACAGGCCATGATTGGTTGTGCATACAAATTCACGACCTACAACACCCTTACATCATCTTCATTATCTTTTGGTGTGCTAGCGACTTTAAACAACTAGCAATCACCCAATAACATATAGCTCAATAATCAACATCTTTTCACGTACATCGGATCAATGATAGTACGCTACTTAATCATAAAAGAGATCATCATCTTGCATAGACATTAACATCATTTATTTACGTAAATCAAAATAATGATTCTACGTAATCAGTAAGAAAGAAAGTGGAATGAGTATATACTTGCCTTGGTCCTTAGCTAAAATTCACTATACTGGTTGCAAAAGGATTCTGTAAAACATCATTGTTGGTATAACATGAGAAATCCATACTTTAAATAATGACTACTTAGAATAAAGAATGGTTATCAGGGCATGAAGTTGCCCGTCAGGGAAAATTTTACTCGTCAGGGGATGGTTCACCCATCAGGGGATGTATGCCTGTTAGGGGATAATTCATCCATCAAGGAATATTCTTGTTCATCGCCAAACTCATCGGGGGCCAACTTGTTCAGCGCTGAACTCTCCAAGTAATCACTGAACTCATCAGTGGATGATTTGTCTAGTGCCAAACTCCTCGGTGGACAAAACATAGATGTTCATCAAAGACTAACATCATTAGTCATCAGAGACTAAGTTTTACCATCGGAGACTATGGGTGACATAATCGGAGATTAATGTTAACTCATTAGAGACTAATGACGTCATCTTAACCCATCAGAGACTAAAGGTGACACCATCAGAGACTAACGTTAACTCATCAGAGACTAACATTATCTCATCAGAGACTGATCATAGAACTTGTTTTTGATAAAAGGAAGTCTTCCATGAGCACCAACAATATCTAGTGAGGAACAAACTCAATCTTAAGATACATAATCGTCCCTTTAATAACTCAAAACACCATACTCTTAACAACTTTATTCGTTCCTAAAGACTTAACATACCCAGTGACTACTTTCAGATACAACGTAAAAATGAAAAGTAGAGGAGAACATAAAATTCTTACCTCTTAACTTGACGGGAGAAATACAAAGCTTGTCTGGAAGTAATCGCCCAGAAAGGAGAACTTGAAATTATATGGGGATGGTAGGTTTAAAGAAGAACTTTAGGAGAGAAAATCTTTAGAAAAGAGATTAAAATGTTACCTCTGAAGGAGGTATTTATAGAAGGCTGAGATTAAGCTTTGAGATAAATCATTGGTTAATAAAATGACTATTCATCATGATTTCTTAACAACTAATACATGTAATAAGCAGCTACTGTCCTTTATGCACATAAGCTTTATCCACTAATGACACACAAGCAGCTTACTAATCAACTTATCCTACATACTCATGAGGTAATTGCTCTTACGTACGCTATTCTGTTCAGCATGAGATTTACTGATCTGGGCGCTTGAGTCCTTCAAGCAATATAAACATAATTTACTTGTCCTTATAATCAACCTCCAAACAAATTATAACCCTTTAATGGTTTTAAAAAAAAAGGAACAAAAATATTTAGACATTCAAAAACATAATATATTAACTATACACGTTAATAAGAAAACAAAAATGAGTAAATAAATTATTTATAGATAAACAAATTTTCCAGGTCGTCACACCAACAGTCTTTAATAAGTTTCAAAAAAAGCAAAAAGTTTTGAGTCTTTGTATCCCCCCCCCCCCCCCTACAAACACTTGAGCTTATTTAGTTCTAACAATTGGTATCAGAGTCATATAGTAGATTACACGTGCTAAAAGATCTTGAGCTATGGACAACAAAGCTGGAAATAGTAAAGTCCCCATGTTGGAAAGGGAAAAATACTTTTTCTGGAAACAAAGAATGATAGTTCTTCTAAGAGCAATCGATGATGAATACTTGTAAATTCTGGAGGAAGGCCCTCACGTTCCGAAGAAGCTCATTCCCCAAGAGGTTGTCAATGGAGTCAGTGTTCCAGAAAAACTAATTCCAAAGACTACTGATGAGATGACACTAGAGGAAAGAGAGAAAATAAAGAAGGATCTAAAAGTAACAGGCATCCTATATAATGGTTTAGACGATGATATGCCGAATAATATCATGAATCTTACAACGTCTAAATCTATATGGGATACCATACAAATCCTTTGTGATGAAACCGAGGAAGTGAGGAAGAATAAACTGCAACTGTTGACACTACAATATGAGTGGTTCACAGTGAAAAATGGTGAAACACTCACTGAAATGTTCGACAGATTTAACAGGTTGGTAAATGACCTGAGATTATATGGGAAGGCCTACGCTAACAAGGATGTGAACAAAAAGTTCATGAGAGCCCTTCCCATATCATGGGATCCTAAAACAACAGCCATCAGGGAATCCAAGGACATGAATCTCCTAGACTTGGATAGGCTCTATGGCACCCTAAAGACATATGAACTGGAAGTTCAACAAAGATTTGAAATGTCAGGGGATGCCAGGAAGCTTAAATCTGTAGCCCTAATGGTTGCCAAAAAGGACAAAGAAGAAGCAAGACCAAGTGTCTTGATGAAGCAGCAGTCAAGGGATGCTGAAAAGGAAGGGGACAATGAAGCTAACTCAAAGGAGGATGAATATACTCCTAAAGAGTTAGAGGAACTGGATGAGACCATGGCTTTTCTTGCAAAGAGGTTTTTAAAGCTAACATTTCAAAAACCTTTTGGATCTAAAAGATTTTCAGCAAAGAAGCCAAGTAGCACTATAAACTTGATTGACAAATCAAGAATAAAGTGCTACAAGTGCAATGAGATGGGCCACTTTGCAAATGAGTGCTGCAAGGCCACAAAGGAAGGTGACTCCAGGGGCAAGGAAGCTGAAGTGGATTACAAAAAGAAATACTTTGACCTTCTAAATGCCACCAAGAAGGGAAAAGCTTACATTGCAGAGAGAAATGACTGGGCTGACTTAGATGAAGAAGATAATGAAGAATATGTCAACCTAACCCTGATGGCCTCATCCACTGACAGTAGCAGCTCACAAGTAAGTCTTGAAATTTCCTCTAACATGTCTAAAAATGATTGTGTTAAAACTGTTAAGGAAATAACTTGTGAGATAAAGGATCTTTATGACACCTTGAGGAGTGTTGTAGCTCAGACTGAGAGAGTGCAGAAAATAAATGAATAATTGATTTCTAGAAATAGTCTCTTAAAAACTGAACTCACTAGACTTGAGAGTCTTGAAAAAGAACTCTCAAGGACTAAATATCTCCTTGATTGTGCTGTTAAAAGAGAGGAATGGACCTCCAATCTTATGAGTCAAGAAAGGGAAGTCATAAAGAAATGGAATGTGTCTAGCAAAAAACTGGAGGACCAATTAAACAGTCAAAAATCTGATCCCAAATCTGGTTTAGGCTATAAAGAGACTCTTGTGAAGCAACCTCCTATTGAGGTTGAAAATGCAACTAGCTTTGGAAAAAGACCAATACAACCTATCAAATTTGTAAAGGTTGTAATAAACTTAGAAAAAGGGAATGGTTTCCCGATGAGTGAAGCCTCCACAAGTGGTGGAAGTGGCAAGAAACCTATTTTTTCCAAACAACTCAAATCCCCAGTCAAGAAAGAACTAGACTGTGCATCAGTGGATACACAGTCATCAGGGGATAAGAGTGCATCAAGTCATCGTAGCCCTTCAAGGGAAAAAGGCCTGTCAGGGGAAAATAAAAAGAATAGGAATGGTAAGCTAGGTGTAAACAAGGCTAGTAATTACACCTCTATTCATGAAGCCCCTAGAAAAGTATGTTGGAATTGTGGTAGTAATAATCATTTATCTTTTCAGTGTAAAGAAAAATCACAAATTTTAACTGGCACAATTTTATATGCTAATGATTTACCTACTGCTCAAGCATACACCCATAAGGGTAAAGATAAGAAAGTTATTGATAAATCAAAATCATATGTTGAAGCTCCTAAAAAGGAGAAAGTTTTTAATTTGCCAAAATCAAAAGTCATACATAAAGAAAAGACTGTTTTACCATTAACTGTGACTAAAACTAGAGGACCCAAAGCCACTTGGGTACCAAAAACAAATTAAATATTTTTTGTGTGCAGGGAAAAGTCAAAAGTAGTCAAATCTTGTTTCTAGACAGTGGTTGCTCAAGACACATGATAGGAAACAAAGCCTTGCTCACGGAATTTCAAGAAAAGGTTGGTCCAGTAATCTCTTTTGGTGATAACAGCAAATGACTGACTTTTGGTTATGGCAAAGCAGCAAATGGGAATGTCTCATTTGAAAATGTAGCACTAGTTGATGGGTTTAAGCACAACTTGTTAAGCATAAGTCAACTATGTGACAAAGGATACATCATTTCTTTTAAAGGGGATCAGTGCTTGATCTCAAATGAGGATGATGGGAAGCTGGTTTTATCAGGGATAAGAAAAGGAGATCTCTACATTGCTGATTTCAATTCAATAAGTGGAGAATCATGTTTCTACAACAAGGCAACCCCTGATGAGAGCGGACTGTGGCATAAGAAGCTCTTTCACCTAAACTTCAAGTCTATCAATGATTTAGTGAAGAGAGAGTTCGTAATTGGACTACCTCAAATGAAATTCATTCAAGAAGGATTACGTTCAGCTTGTCAACAAGGGAAGCAAAGGAAAATATCCTTTGTCAGCAAGGAAGCCACAATGATCAAAGATCCAATTCAATTGCTTCATATGGATCTCTTTGGCCCTGTCAACATTATGTTAGTGTCAAAGAAAAGATTTGCAATGGTTATTGTGGATGACTACACCAGATACACTTGGGTTAAGTTTCAAAATTCTAAATCAGAAGTACCTCAACAAATCATTGACCATATTAAGAAAATGGAAACTGAGTCAGGGTAGTGGTTAGAATTTTGAAGACAGAAAATGAAACTGAATTCAAGAATGCAGCTGTTGATGGATTTTGTGTGGAAAAAGGCATCAATCATACATTTTCTGCTCCAAGGAATCCTCAACAGAATGGTGTAGTGGAAAGAAAGAACAGAACCCTGATAGAAGCTGCTAGAATAATGCTAGCAGAGGCAAAGATTCCTACTTATTTTTGGGCTGAGGCAATTTCTATTGCTTGCTTCACTCAAAATAGGTCCTTAATCAACAAGGCTCACAACAAGACACCATATGAGCTAATGACAGAGAGAAAGCCAAACATCAAGTTTCTATATGTTTTTGGATGCAAATGTTATATATTGAGAAACTTTGGTGAAAACATAGGAAAATTTGATCCAAAGGCTGATGAAGCAATTTTCTTAGGCTACTCCCTTACATCAAAGGTCTACAGGGTTTATAACAAAAATCTCCAGGTGGTGATGAAGTCTATAAATGTAGCTTTTGATGGTCAAGAGATCTCTGGACTTGAAGATCCTGGTTTTCATGAAGAACTAAGATTTGAAAATGAAGATGATTTTGATTGTCAAGAGAATGAAGCTGATGAGTGCATACAAATGGAGATTTTATCCATCCCTGATGACAATCCAAACACTTTTGAAGCCCCTAATCAAACTAACATTAAGGAACTTTTGATGTTTTATATTAAGGAATTTTGGTGAGAACTTAGGAAAATTTGATCCAAAAGCTGATGAAGCAATTTTTCTAGGATACTCCCTGTCATCTAAGGCCTACAGGGTTTAGAACAAGAGACTTTAGGTGGTGATGGAGTCTATAAATGTAGCTTTTGATGATCAAGAGATTTTTGGACTTGAAGACCCTGGTTTTCATGAAGAGCTCAGATTTAAAAATGAAGATGAAAATTATTATCAAGAGATTGAAGCTGATGAGTGCAGACAAATGGAGAATTTATCCATTTCTGATGTCAATCCAAACATTGTTGAAGCCCCTTCAACAGATAGAGTTAATTTCCTGGACAACAGATCAAGGGATACTCCATCAGGGGATCATTCATCAGGGCATGCACCATTAGGGGATAACTATAACCCTAATTTAAGCATTAATTCAGGGGGAGTTTCCTCAGAAGCTGGGAGCACAGACTTAGGGGAAGGAGATGATAATCAAGCAAGCTCATCAAGATACATCTCCAATCCCAAATGGTCTAGAAGTCACACAACAGATTTGATTATTGGTGATCCAAACAAGAAAGTGCAGACTAGAAAAGCAACATCTAATGAATGCCTATATGCTTGTTTTCTTTCACAAATAGAGCCAAAGAAATTTGAAGAAGCCATTCAAGATGCAGATTGGATAATGGCTATGTGAGAAGAACTGAATCAGTTTAAAAGAAATCAAGTATGGAAGTTGGTACCTAAACCCAAAGATAGAATTATAATAGGTACCAAATGGGTATTCAGAAACAAGATGGATAAAGCTAGCATTGTTATCAGAAACAAAGCTAGACTAGTTGCAAAGAGTTATCTTCAAGAGGAAGGGATTGACTTTGATGAAACTTTTGCACCAGTAGCCAGACTTGAGGCTGTAAGAATTTTCTTAGTCTATGCAGCACATTCAAACTTCAAAGTTTATCAAATTGATGTGAAAAGTGCCTTTCTCAATGGGAAATTGGAACAGAAGGTGTATGTCCAACAACCTCCAGGGTTTGAAAGTTCAAAATTCCCAAATCATGTATTCAAACTAGAAAAGGCACTTTATGGACTGAAGCAAGCTCCTAAAGCTTGGTATGACACACTGTCTAAGTTTCTGGTGGAAAACAAGTTTTCAAGAGGTATCATTGACAAGACATTGTTCTTTAGACAACACCAAGGTCATCTGATCTTGGTTCAAATATATGTTGATGATATTATCTTTGGATCCACTGATACTAGATTGTGTGAAAAGTTCTCTAAGCTCATGCAAAACAAGTATGAAATGAGTTTGATTGGTGAATTATCTTATTTCTTGGGACTGCAGATCAAACAAGTCACTGATGGGATTTACATCCATCAGACAAAGTATGCCAAAGAACTTCTCAAGAAATTTGACATGGAGGACTCGAAAGTAGCAAAGACACCAATGGCCACAACAATCAAGATTGACCCTGATAAAAATGGAAAGAAAGGTTGATTTGAAGACTTATAGGGGAATGATTGGATCATTGTTGTATCTAACAGCAAGTAGGCCTGACATTATGTTTGCAACATATCTTTGTGCAAGATATCAAGCTGATCCAAGGGAGTCTCATCTCATTGCAGTGAAAAGAATCTTAAGATATATCAAGGGCACTACAAAGTTAGGACTTTGGTACCCAAAGGAGTCTGGATTTGAATTACTGGATATTCTTATGCTGACTTTGGAGGATGCTGAATTGATAGAAAAAGTACAACTGGAAGCTGTCAGTTTTTATAAGGAAGGCTTGTATCTTGGTTTAGCAAAAAGCAGCACTCAATTTCAACATCAACTGCTGAAGTTGAATATATTACAACTAGAAGTTGTTGTGCACAAATCCTATGGATGAAAAATCAGTTAATGGACTATGACCTGAGTTTCAACACAATTAGGTGTGATAACACGAGTGTCATTGTCATTGCTGAAAATCCTATGCAGTATTCCAAAACCAAACATATAGAAATCAGATATCACTTTATCAGGGAACACGTTATGAATGGAACTATTGAACTACAGTTTGTACCAACAAGCAAGCAGCTGGTAGACATATTCACCAAGGCTCTTGATGAAGCCACTTTCTTCAATCTTGTGGGAGAGCTGGGAATGGTGAGTTATGCAAAATGAAATTCACTAATCTTGCTAAAAGTCTTGTCATAAAGGTTATTAGAACAACACAAACTATCAAATTCCTATGTTCTGGTACTGCTAACTCATCTCATAAGTTCCTGATGAAATTAGTTGATATGTGACTATATATGTTATGTAAATATGTATATATACTTGTGTATTATGTATGTGTTTGTTTTTAACTGATGCATCAGGGACAGGGTCTCTATTAAGGAGCATCAGGGTCAGGGCATCAGACTTGCGCATCAGGGTCAAGGTATTCGACTCACGCATCAGGGTCAGGGTATCCGACTCGCGCATCAGCGTCTGGGCATCCGACTCGTGCATCAGGGTCAGGGCATCCAACTCGTGCATCAGGGTCAGGGTATGTATATACAATAAACATCAGGGTCAGGTAAAGTGCTTTTTACTGCATCAGGGGATTATGTCCAGTAATGTGATGACAACTCATCAGGGAATTCTTCTCTCACTGATGACGTGTCATCACATAACTAATATGACACCCTGATTGCGTGTTTTCAAGAACGGTTTTCAATCGTCAAAAGGAGGGTATTTATACTCTCTCTTTCTCTTTCTAAAACACTTCAAAATATTTAATCTAACTCTAATATTTTCTCGAGTTTTCTTTTTCTCTCTCTCAAATTCACAAGAACCCTAGAACTTCAAATCTTCAACAACATCAATGGCACCCAGTAATGTTCAACAACTTTCGAAAAATTTGGTGGATCCACCCACAAACTATGTGGGTTTCTTTGATATTAATGAGGTAAATGATTGCTTCAAATCGATGATGAACTATCTACTCAACTCTGAGTATAGTCAAGCAATCTTCACAGATGAAGAAATGTCTGGGGAAGCACTGTCACAACTATGGACAAGTGCAAAGTTCATGTACTCCACAACAAAGCCTGATGTGGTAAAGGGAATCTTGTTCAAGATTTCTTCTAAAAAGGGTAAAATAACTCCTTTCAGAATTAATTCTGCACTAGGGCTACCTACACAAGACCTTGTGGAAGTACCATCTGATGCTGATCTGCTTGATTTCTTAAGGGAACTAGGCTACAACACTGCACCCAATACAATGTTAAAGTTCAAGGACCTCAAGCGGGTCAACGTGAAGCAAGAGATTTCTTATCTCTTTAACACCATCACAAAGGTGTTTTTAGGTAAGTCTTATAACTTGGAGGTGATAATCTCATTAACTTTAAAGATAGCTTATGCAATAATTAAAAATGTACATATAAATATAGGAAAATTAATTTTTGTCGATCTTGTAAATAAAATGGGTAGTTTTAATTCTAGGAAATCAGAAGTTTATTTTGCTAGATTTTTATATATGATCATTAAGGATCAAATTACAAACCTTTCTTTTGAGAACGACATTTCTATACAGACTTACAAGCAAACAAAGAAATTGTTTGTAGAAATAATAAAGAAATCATATACTACAGAACCATTTGCACTTCTATTGCATATGGAACAGGTATTACATACTTTTCCCTCTACTTCCCAACTTGTAAATTCTTCTCCTACAACTACTATGACAGAGATCACAACCACTTCTCTGCCTTCCCAAGTAATACAACCAATTTCCACACAACCACTCTCAATAGCCCAACACTTAGTCTCCCAAAAGACTACGGGTACTAAAAGAAAATCCATTGAAGTTACCACAACAACTGAGGGGGAGCAAGGAGAGAGAGTGATTGCCTATAGGAGATTAAAAAGGAAGGTGGCATTGAGTGTTACCCAACAGCAAAGCCAGGCAGTATCCTCTCAAAAGGATACTGCTTTTGATAAGGAATTAAACATATTTCTAACCAGTTCCTCTCAAAAGGAATTTGTTATTGAAAATAGTCCCCAACCAGGGACACAGTTGAGTGAGGCACATACACTGACCATAGCCCCTAATGAAACTAACATCAGGGTCTCTGAGAGCCACTTGCAGATATCTGACACAGTGAGTGCACACACAAATTCTCTTGATGGATCACCTCCTCATTCAGTAATCCAGCCAACACTCCCTTCTACACCACTTCCTTCTTTCTCTGTTCCTCAAATTTCTTCAGATATTATGACACAAGAATTGAGTGTCATAAGATCAGGTTCTCCAATTTTTCAATTCATGGAGTAGCCAACAATCCCTGACACAGTGATTGATAGTCAACACACTCAAATGGTTGACTCATTTTTACTTAATACAATCACTGTTGATCAGCTAGGGGACATAAATTTATCTGTCTATACTACTGCAATAAGTCTTTATGTTCCCCCACCTATACATACTTCTTCTATAGAAACATACATTTATCCAATTGTACATACACAAATTTCTTCTACTCCCTCTCCTATAACTTCTATGGAACCAATAACTGTACATAATTTACTTGAACTGGCCACAGTAGTTGATTTCACAGCCCATAGGAGCCCATCTAGGATAATTTTGAGTGAGGATGTGAGAATACATAGTGAAAAGAGGCAAAGTCAATCCCCTGAGAGGACTTTGGCAAAAGGAAAGGATGAGAGTACTGCCTTAAAAGGCAAAAAAAAAAAGGAGAGTCTTTGAGAGATGCCTTAGCAGGCACAGAAAAAGGAAAGATTGAGGGAGATAAGGATGAGATCCTTGTAAATAAAGAAAAGAGAGAAAATTTTGATACTACCACTGTAAATATTGAACATACTTCCAGCTCTTCTGAAAGTGATGAAGATGATACTCCAGCAAATGATTTTTCCCAGTTCATTGGAGTTGATTTATACTTTCAGCAAAATAAAATGGCTAATACTGTATAGTTACTCAAGCAGGAGCTCTCAAGGACCACAGATCCAATTTTGACAAAGGTGTTTAAATCACAAATTATGATTGGGCAATCTGTGGATATAGAAAATAAAAAGCTCTATACACACTTCACAAACAAAATAAACAGTGTACAACAAGTTGTCAACTCCCTTGTAACCAGCCAGACCTTGCTCCGAATGAAGAAATGAGCTGATAACGTTGACAAGAAGCTTGTTGATTTTACCACTCAAATGGCAAGCATGGAAACTCTACAACTATCAATGGCTGACACTCTAAAACAAGTTCTTCACGTCACATCCCAACTCTTGACTTCCACTGATGATGCTGTCAAAAAGGGGGAGAAATCTTCAAGGCCATCGTCAGGGGATGTTTCAGAGAAGCCCTCAAATACTCAACCATCAGGGGATATGACTGCTACTGCTTCTGCTCCAAAACCCAAGGATAAAGGCAAAGGCATCCTGATTGAGGAACCAAAGAAGAAATCAAATACTCAATCAGGGCCTAAGCTACTTGGAGATGACATGAAGACAACCCTCTTTCCAACACCCGTTGAAGCTATAAATGATGGGAAAGTGGAGCTAGTCTTTCCTCAAGACAAGAAACTGGTGGAAGCTAATGCACTTTACGCACAATAACTTCAAGAGGAGGAGGAGAGGGAAATGGCAAAGGAGAAGGAAGAAGAACAAAAGAAGAAAAAGAGTGTTAGGCCAAGATCCTCCAGGAAACCTCAACCAAGGAAATCTCAAAATCCCAAGGGTGGATCAGGGGATAAAAACCAAGAAAAAACTAATGAACCTGATGCCACCAAACCCAAGTCATCTAAAGCCAAGGATCAAACACCTTCTCCTATAAACACAACATATGGTTCACCCACTCTAGCTGAATCCCTAAGAGACGAAAGACACAAGAATCTGACATTTATGTTTTTAATAAAAAGCATAAATGTCAGGGTCAATAACAAAAGGGATAAACTAATCTCTGTTCAACTAAAGAGTGGGTCCCAATTCATAGTAACTATGGACTGGTTTAGGAGAATGGATGCTGAGCAATTAGGAATGATCCTGAACTTAATTCCAAGAACATCAAGGCTTAACAAAGACTTGCGGGGGATGATTGAGAGGCTGAGAAATGTCATCAACAATGAAAGAAGCCTGCCCACAGCTTTGGATAGACCATTAAAGCTGTTCTATAAATCCACTGATGGGTAGGAGAAGAATTTAAGGATAAGAGAAGTTGATGGGCTTGACCTGGAGGAAGCGATGCATATTCTAAGACAAATTGCTTATCACAAAAATGAACATGTCATCCAGTTTAGAATCCTGCTACTGCAAAGAGTGCTGAAATAGATCGAAGAAACCGAAGCTGATGATGGGAATACAACTGTAGTAAGGGATATGCCACCAGTAAAAGGATTCAAAGAATATCCTAAGATGATCACAAACCCCATGGGTGTAGAATTCAAAAACAAAAAGGGCGAGATCATCACCTTCTACTGGTCACAACTTGCTGCACCTAATGTGCCAAAAATCAAATAAGTCCTTGAAGCTTTGGAATCAAGCAAGAATGTCAACATTGTGAAGTTTAAAAGACTTCTTCAAAAGGAGTTGGAGCAACTGTTAGCAGGAGGGGAAGACAACAGACTCAGGATTCCAGATCAAAATCCAAATCAGCGAAGACAAGGCTATGGAAGTGACTCTCAACCTATTGAATCAAGTCATCCATTACCCTTTGTCTCAGCCAAATGAAAAAGGAATCCTGATGTCTAAGAGTGTATATATTTTTTTTAATAGATATAGGAAATAATTGTATAGTGAGATTTTTTTTGTATAATAGATTAGTTCATACACAATTCTTTTTATACAGTTTTGGTTTTGACATCATCATCAGTGCATCATGTAAATTTATGGTTATCAAAATGATAATTATAAATAAGGGGAGATTGTTAGAGTTAAACAATGATGATGATGTTTAAAGAATAAATTGTGCATCTGTAAGTACTTATGGTATCTTATAGACCTTAATATATCTGCACAAGTTTTGCATCCATTGATGATAAACTTAGTCATTAGGGGATCAACTGCACTTCACAAGACAAGTCACAAAAATGGAACTTCTAAAGGACTTGATAAGTGAAGAGAAATGTCTATTGTCACTCAAAATTATTTAAAGTATTTCGCACATCAGACATTCCAAACGAAGTCAACAAAGCTTCAGTGATTAAAATCGTCTAGGGAATTTGTCAGGGGAACCCATCAGGGGATGACAAAGGCAGACCAACCCATCAAGGGAACCCATCAGGGTATGGCAGTGACAAGCCAAACTCGTCAAGGGAACGCGTCAGGGCATGACCAAGACATGTCAACCTGTTAAGGGAAAACATCAGGGTATGACAGTGTCAGGCTAACCGGCAGGGGGAATGCTCAACACTGTATCAGTGGAAGCCATCAGTGTATGTTGTGAGTCATAACATCAGGGGATCTAGAAGCACTTAGTAAACTAAATTGAAGTTTGAAGCACTGATCCAGTCTTTGACAAGACTTGTCATCAGGGGATCCAGAAGCATTGATCAAGTTCACATACGTATAAAGACTGTAGGTGTGAACATTGATAAAGTAAAATATAGAGATAAGTCATACTTATACACTAGCATGCGTATATAGCGGTTGGTGTGAAAACTGTAGAGATAACTTATAGAAACTTGAAGGAGAAAATATGGAAGCTGGACCAATAAAATCCAGAGAAACTCATAGAGATAAGTTATATACTACACATAACTTATCTTGGGAACTCTGAGAGGAAAATAAGGGAGCTGGTGTAGTGAATATACACCAGAGATGTTACATAACAGGTTGACATGCAAGGAAGGACATACAAAAAGAAGAAGTTATATGACAGAGCTGTAACTACCAATGAATATCAGAGATATTTTTGAAGGCAACTCACAGAAGAAGCTTGGAGGACAAAGGAGTTATGTCTATAAATAAAGACATGGAGCAGCTAAGATGAGATATACAACAACAACAAGAACATCACTAAGATACATAACATCTGAAGAACATACATCTTAGAACACATCTTATCTCAGATTATATAGAAGTTGTAATAAATTTATAGAGAGAGGGAGAGAAACAAGTTTTCATAACTTGAGAGACGCTAGAAATTATTTTCTAAAGTGCAACTGTTTTTTTTTTAACAGAGTTATTCGAAGTTGGTCATTCACACCAGTGAGTTTTTGTAATAATTCATTGGTTTATAAAAGTTAAGAAGTACTTGTGATATATTGTATTCTATCAATTTTTCAACTTTTAATACAATATATTCACTAAGCTCACAAATTTTGAAAGTATTTTGTAGTTTGTATTCAATCCCCACCTTCTACAAACCATCTTATGGGACAAACACTATTCCCTGAAGGTATCCCTTGACACTCAAGTTATCCACTGATGGTATCCCCTGACAGTATCCCCTGATGGAATTATCCACTAATGACATCCCCTAATGTAGTATTTAGGCCATCCCCTGACGGGATTATCCACTGACGCCTTTTCAAATACTCACATCTTTAATCACTGATACTATATTGGTTTTTCCTTGAATCTCTGATGTGCAAAATAGTTGAACATTAAGTACACTAGACATTACCTGATACTAACAAGTCATTTGAGATATCCACTTATGACTTGCTTAGTGTAGTATTGACTATTCTCTGATAGACTAAGTTGTCCATCAGCGTATGCTTATTTGTGCAAATATACTAAGATTTACAAAATACCTTGAGTATTTACAAGTGCACAGTTATTAAAGTAACACACAATTCATCATCATCAACATAATACCTAACAATCTCCCCCTATTTATGATTATCAATTGTATAATCATAAATCTAGTTTATTTACTAGTGATGATGTCAAAACCAAAACTTTAAAGAATAAAGAATGAGGAATGCAATTGCATTAATCTATTTGTATTTATATAAATAGAAAGAAAAACTATTTACTAATTTATAATACTGAAACAAGTGTTTACCACTTAGATTTTAGGATCCTTCTATTGCTGAGCTATAATAAAGGGCAATGGATGACTTGATTCAATCGGTTGTGAGTCAATTCTGAAGCCTTGTCTTCTTTGGTCAAGATTTTGATCAAGAATCCTGAGTATCTTGTCTTCCCCACCAGCCTCTAATGTGTTGAGTTCCTTTGCAGTAATCTTCTGAAATTGACAATGTTCACATTTGTGCTTTGTTCCAAAGCTTCAAGGACAGATTGAATCTTTTCCAAGTTGGTTGCGACAAGTTGTGACCATTAAAAGGTGATAATCTCCCCTTTCAAATTTTTGAACTCAACACCCATGGGGCTTGTGATCATCATTGGATATTCTTTGAATCCTTTTACTGCATCCCTTATAACTACTAAGATCCTATCATCAACTCTGGTCTCCTTAATTTCCTTCAACACTTTCTTGACAAGCATAACTCTGCACTTGATGACATGTTCATTCTTGTGATAAGCAATTTGGCTTAAAACATGCATCGCCTCCTCAAAGTCTAGCTCATCAACATCTTTATCCCTTATATTCTTCTCTTGCCCATCAACGTCTTTATAGTATAACTTCAAGGGTTTATCCATGGTTATGGGCAAGTTTCAGATGTCATTGATGACTTTTCTCAGCTTCTCAAGTTCTCCCCTTAAGTCTTTGTTTAGTGGCATTGTATTGGGCACGACTTGTTTGGCAAGGACAAGTTGTTTAGGATCCATCCTCCTGAACCAATCAAAAGAGAATGTGAACTCTAACCTACTCTTCATCTAGATGACAATGACTTTCTCCTTGTTGCTCTTTAACCTGACATTTATGCTGTTGTTGGCATGCATATATGTCAGGCTCTTTAGTTTATCAACCCTTACAAATTCAACCAATGTAGGTGGTCCATATGTTGCAGGAGGAGTTTGAACATTGGCTTTAGATGACTTGGGTTTGGTAACATCAGGAGATGTTAAAGGTACCTATGCGTCAGGCCTTTTTGATTTGTCTTTGCTCTTATCCTGTGATGCACCTCTTGAGAGCTGAGTTTTCCCACTCCTCTTCTATTTTTCCTTTCCCTTCTCCACTACCATTTCATTTTCTTGTTGAAGTTGATGTACGTATAGTATAACAACTTCCATGAGCATCTTGTCTTAAGGAAAGTCAAACTCCACTTTCCCATCTATTAGAACTTCAATAGGTGTTGGGAAGTGATATGTCTTCATGGCATTTCCCAATAGTTTGGGTTGTCCTGATTGAGTAAAGTTCTTCCTTTTAGGTTCTTCAATTAGGATTCTGAACTTTGGTGGAGATACTGATGAACCACAAGCTTAATCCAACTGAAACAAGCCTCTACCGGTATCCACACAAGCATATAACTTAACTAAGGAGATGAACGACTTCCATTATAAGGTACTAGCCAAAAGGAAATCAAAGAACAACTTTTATCTCACTTTCTCTGTTTGGTCTATTTCTTTCTTATCAACATTTTGCTATATAGAGCATAAGAAATAATTGAAGGTTGTGTATATCTAGTATATATCTCTATCTATGTATATGTCTAACATATATCATCAAGGAGATAAGAGGAAAAAGAGTATTTATAAGCAACTAACCTCCTCTTCCACCACCCCTTTGAACCAATAGATCATCATATATATCATATATATATTTAGATTCAATGAACTTTGATAGAGGTGGCTAATCTCCTCCTCCACCACCCCTTTCAACCAATAGATCTTCATATATTTCATATATATATGTGTGTGTGTGTGTGTGTGTATTTAGAGTCAATGAACTTGGATAGATGTGGCTAGGTACAATGAACCTAGATAGAGGTCTATCTAAATACAATGAACCTAGACAGAGGTGTGTCTAGATACAATGAACTTGGACAGAGGTGGCTAACCACCACTTGCAAGTTGATATATGCAGCAGCTATTAACATTTAATACTCTACAATTGTTGTTACAATTGACTAAGTCAATTACTTATATTAATTTTCAACTACAATTTTAAATAAGCCAATCATATTCACTTATTTATCTAATATCCTAATTAATTCTTCTTTTAATTATGCTCTTAGTGTGAGACATCACTGTTACCCAAAGAATAATAGTGTTGGTTATTCAACATAACCTTCTCTCGTGATCAATGTTTCAATGTAATATAATTCCTTTTGCCCTTGATATCCAAGATTAAATTCAAGGCATGAAGTGTGTCATCCTCTTTATAATTTAATCTTTGTTTTCTTCTTCGATGAGTAAGCTATAAGAGACAATTCACTATTTGAGCATGGCCATGCATTTCATAGTTCTACTCAATCAAGAGGCCTAAAGATATCACTCCTAATATACATGTGTTAAGAATTATAACATTTAATGATGATGTATAAACACTTAGAATTGTTTAATTTGTAATTGTACATGTACCTGTAGTAGTGCACTATGAGAATCTACTTTCAAAGACTATAGGTGAGCATCAGAGACTACAAGAAATGCATTTGGAGAGCTCAACAAAAGTCAAAGTTGCTCAAGCAAAATTAGCCTCTTGGAGACTAAGTTTTTGTTCATCGGAGACTAAGTTTTTGTTCAACAGAGACTAAGTGTTTGTTTATCGAAGACTAATGTTGAAGCTACTAGAGGCTAAGGCAAAGACGCTTTAATGCATTAAAATAGCCTTGAGATGATTTTACTAAAGTCAAAATCATTTACCTATCACCAGAGTCTAGGCATCAGGAGATAGGTTTCTCGGTGTCAGGGGATAAATTTCTCGGCACTAGAGACTATCTATCAGGGGATAAAATTTTCAGAGACTAAAAATGACATATGGGATGACACATGGCTCAATTCACAAATCCATTAGCTCATGTTAAAAATGGTGGAATTAAAATATAAATAGTGGTCCAATAAGGAGAGATTGGCTACCAAAGAAGCTTCAAGAAGATAAGCTATACACTGCATGTGTGAACACTTATATGGAGATAAGTCATACTTATACACAGGTGTTAGGTTTTATTAACATTTGATGATGATTGTCTTTAGAATACTTAGAAATACAAATGTACAGAAAAGTGTTGGTTTGTAACACTTTAGTTTTGTAGCTAGCAGTAGTATCTCTTGTTTGTAATTTAGTCATTATAATAAAGAGATAGGTTCATTACTTTTGTATGTACTGCTGGAATACTCGTTGAGATTGTTCAACAAGTTGTTTAAGTTAATTAGTCCTTCGGAGATTGATTTTGGCTTGTCGGAGATTAAGGGAAAAGTCCATCAGAGATTAAAATTTTGTTCATCAGAGATTGGACTTTGCCCATCGGAGATTGAAGAATCCTTCATCGGAGATTAAAATGTTTTGTTCATCGGAGATTGAAGGATTGGTCATCGGAGATTAAAGCTTACGTCATCGAGGATTGTAATAAAGAGTCAGAGATTAATGCTGACGTCATCAGAGATTAAAACAATACCTCGGAGATTAAATGCTGACATCACCAGAGACTAAAGCCAAAGCATCGGAGATTACTCGAAGTAAAGCATCGGATATTACACGAAGTAAAGCATCAGAGATTACACGTTGTAAAGCATCGGAGATTACTCGAAGTGATCAGGGACTAATTAAAGAAGCTATCGGAGATTAGTCGAGGACTTAATCGCTGATGGAGTTAGAGTTCAAATCAAAGAAGGAAAGTCTTCCATGAACACGTAGACTTTATTGAAGACGTAGCTGACAAGGAAACTTGTTAGAAATCTTTCAATTGGAAAGATTGTATTTGATTTGAATTAGGAAGCTAGGTTTTTGTAAACTTAGTTTTAGAAGCTGTAATTATAAATTACAGAATAGTAATTTGAAGCTGTGTATGTCTATATAGATAGAGAGAATTGAAAGTGTTATATTTTTCTATATACACAGAATAGAAGCTGACGATCAAAGCTTGTTTTTGATTGTTAGAAAACTTGTAATCAATTGTTAAATCAATAAAAACAATTGTTTATAAAGTTTTGATCTTGTTCTTATATTCCGCAGAAAGTTAATTTCTTAAAGAACAGGAATTCGGAAAAAGTTGTAAGAACTTGTATTCAACCCCCCTTCTACAAGTTCTAGGCCATCTCACTGGGAAAACAACAGGCATGTGTATAAAATTGCAAGTCTGAAACTTGCAGTTGTAACTTATAGAAACTTGAAGAGTAAAATATGGAAGCTGGTCCAATCAAAAACCTAGAAGCTCATAGAGATAACTTATTCACTGCAGATATAACTTATCATTGGAACTCCAAGAGCAAATTCAGGAAGTTGGCGTGCTGATACACCAGAGATGTTACATAATAGGTTGGCGTGCAAGAAAGGTCATGCAAAAAGGAGAAGTTATGTGATAGAGCTGTAATTACCAAAGAATATCATAGATATTTTTAGAGGCAACTTACTGTGGAAGCTTGGAGGACAAGGGAGCTATGTCTATAAATAGAGACATGGAGCAGCTGAGATAAGAAGGACATAACATAACACACTGAGATACACAAAAACACAAGTATTCTTATTATCTCAGAGAGAAACAGGTTTTTCATAACTTAAGAGTAGCAAGTTTTTAGAACTTAAGTAGCTAGAAATCATTTTTCTAGAGTGTAGCTGTTATTTTTCAAGAGAGTTATTTGCAGCTGGTAAGCATTACCAAAGAAAATTGTAAAGATTCAAACTGATTAACAAGACAAATTCATTTTGTTGATTGATATCCATATCTTACAATTTGCTTTACTGTTTCACTTGTTATATCTTTTTAGTAAAGTTGTTATAACTATTCTTAAGTTTTAAACTGTGTTAAATAGTTTAATTCAAAGAAAAGTTAGAAATTGTATTCAAACCACCCCCACCCACCCCTCCCTTCTACAATTACTCCATGAGACAAACAACATGGGAGGGACAAATCTCATCTAGATTATTCACATTCCTCACACGACTCATAATATAGCCAATAGTCATCTTTATGGTTTATCCGGTTAAAGATGACTTTTGGTGATATCAAACTATATGAATCCTTGTGTAGAGATGTAATAACTTCAGGTCAAAGGACCATTACATCAATGTCATTATGAGAATAGCTTATGACACTTCACTTACATGTAGAATTCTCATAGTGGGTCAATCCAGTACACTGTTCTCCAACATATACCTATGTAATGACTTGATATCTCACGTATCAATCACCAATGAGGTTTGGTCATCAGTCAACCCACATACTAGTCTCAATGTGTAATACCCTAGATTTATGTAAATATTATTATAATATTAAGACTATTAATAAATAAATTTTAGTCAAATTTATTTATGAGCATGGGTAATTATTAATACCAAAAGAAATAAATTTTAGTATAAGATATTATCTGAATTAATTTATGTAGTAGTAATATGAATTACTACTACTATAATTACGAAAGTAATCTACGAGAGGGATGGTTGAGTAATAATCCCTTATGATGAGTAAACATTTCAAAAGTTAAGCCATTAGTAGTGTGGTGTACTACCACATGACACCTATTAGTAGTTCCTACTTACGTGTAAATATAATGATTATGTAATTGTTAGCATATTTTAGTGATTTAGTAAATTTCACGTCCGAAGTCAATCTAAAGTGAGAAATATCTCACATTAGATATTTTGATTTCTCCTGACTCTCTTGTATATAGGACGACCCTTGTCATACTACTCTTTAAAACACTCTCAAACTTAGAAAAAAATATCTATACAACGTGTACCATAGAAGCGAAAGCTTACAAGGTAATTTTGAAAGCTTTATTAGAGTTATTTATTTGAACTATATACTTATTTAACCTGAAGAAGAATCTACATGAAACCATGGTTAATCAAAAGAGTAATCGTCTCATAGAGATAAACCAGAAGGGCAATCTCTATCCTCTTAAGAAATAACTCTCTACATATATTTAAACTTTACCTTTCTTTATTTCTGAAAATTTTGTTATGTACCTTGAGCTATGACTTTTTATGATAACTTGTCTTTTGATAGCCACGTTCTTCATAAACAATTGTTTAGAAATGTTAAAATGAATTATGGAATAAATATACAAAAAAAAAAAACCTTTACTGCAAACTATCGGAGGATAAATATCCACCGATGGGTTATTTTAGCTATCAGAGGATAAATATCCACTAATGGGTTATGCCAGCTATCGGAAGATAAATATCCACTGATAGGTTATGTTAGCTATCGAAGGATACATATCCATCGAGGAGTTCGGCGCTGACTTATTGAGTTCGGCGCTGAACAACTTATTCCCCGATGACTTTGGCTATAGCAAACTTATCCACCGATGAGTTTGGTTGTGACAACCCCAAAATCCCTTACTGGACCAGGACCTCGTCAAAAGAAGGAAAAGATAACAACACATCCATTCATAGTATGAATACTGATACAAGGAAATAGTAAAGAGTTATTACAACCCAAAATATTACATTCTCAGCGGAAGCTATTCTATCTCTTTGTTATAGTACATAACATCACAACTTCAAAACATCATCCTTCCTTCCTCAGTGGCTAACTCAGTAGCCAAACATCTTTGCTTTCCCCTTATCAGAGGGTTCAGCCTTTGGACCATGCCCTACAAGACATTAAGTTCAACAAGAATGAGTGATTTACGCCTAGCAAATATATAAACAAATTAGAGAAACAAATCTGGAAATGTTGATGGAAGTTCAATTCTGTTTAAGAGGCTCAGTGAAATAGTACTAATGTCTCAAAAATCTTTGAAAAGTCTTTAGGATCATTGATGATAAACAACGTGTAATCCTCCTTGAAGAAAGGCAGGTATTCACTTGTGCACAAATTTCTCAAAATATCCATCGGGGGCTAAACCCGTTGGATCTGCAACCATACGGTATATAGCTAGCCTAACTGTGACCGCATGATCCCTCCTTGTGTGAACGTACGTAGTCACTTATAATTCCTCTAGGTCAGGTGAAGAACAAATCAGTACCTTTCCTTTCCTCTGGCCAACCATGTGGCATAACCCATTTAAGGGACGTATCATTCTCATTTAATAGCACAAATATAAGATTGAAAATTACTGATAAATCAAAGCTCAGTTATATCCATGCACTATCATTCATATCATGCTAGCAAAATTAAAGCATAGCATTCTGGTTCACAAGGAAATTTAAACATAAAAGTCATAACTTTGTACGCATGTCCAATCAATTAATCATGCGCTTAACTGAAATAAGCATAAGAGTGAGAATATACTTGCCTCGGTCCTTTGGACATAATCAAATTCAATTTACTCGTGAGTGAAAGATTCTGTAAAATATGCATATCACATGATAAATTTAATACCTTAATAAGAATTATGAAAGAAAATGCATATGTGATGTCCTTAAACTTTTAATGTTTCAAATCTGACAAAAGAACCGTTGAGGTTAAAGGAATAACATCATCAAATAATTTAAGGAAAATAATGTTTTATAGCTTTTGAAGACAGACTGCGCATTAGGGGATAACTAGTCATCAGGGGATGACTAGACATCAGTGGGAAAACTACCCGTCAGGGGATGTCTCTCGACCATCAGGGGATAGCCTCTTGGCCATTAGGGTATCATTCACTCATCAGGGGATAGTCATCAGGGAATGACTTACCCATTAGGGGATAATTTCCTCACCGCCAAACTCGTCGGTGATAACTTTGACTATTGCCGAACTTTCTTGTCTGTCAGGGAATGATTTGTTCATCGCCAAACTTAGTAAGTCATCATTGAACTTCATCAGTGGATCATTTGTTCAACGCAAAACTCAGTTGGCTATCACCAAACTCCTCGGGGACTAATATCTTTAGCCATCAGAGACTAACATATTTTGCCCATCAGAGACTACGGATGACGTCATCAGAGACTAAACTTAGCCTATCGGAGACTAAGGATGACGTCATCAGAGACTAATTTAAACTTCCTTCATCAGAGACTAACAACATTTCCTTCATCGGAGACTAAAAAAATCATTCGTCAGAGACTAACATCTATCTCATCAGAGACTAAAGTATCTTATCAGAGACTAACAAATATCTCATCAGAGACTGATGATGCCATCTCAACCCATCGGAGACTAAGGTTGACGTCATCAAAGACTAATATTATCTTGTCAAAGATTAACTTTATCTCATCAGAGGCTAATATTAGAGCTTGTCTTTGCTACGATGGAAGACCTAACATGAACAACTCAACCTAGGATGCCTCATGAACATGAAAATGCAAAAGAATATAATCCTTTAAAGTTTTATTCCTTTTTGAAAACTTAGCATACATGGTTAATAAATCTTTGATGCTATGTACAAAAGAAACTGAGTAGAGTACCTCTTTTTCTTTAAGGGAGAAATTTAAAGCTTGTCTGAGAACAATTTTTCAAAAGAAAGACTTGGAAATTTATGAAGATGGTAAGTTTAGAGAAGAACTTTAGAAGAGAAATTTTTTAGAAAAGAGATTAAAATTTTACCTCTGAATAAGGTATTTATAGCAGTCTAAGATTAAGACTTGAGATAAGATGATTGGTTAATCTAGATGGTAAAACGGCTGCTTATCATTACTCTTTAACAGCTAACAACGTAATAAGTAGTTGTTGTCACACATGCACATAAGCTTTATCAACTAATGACACACAAGCAGCTTATTAACCCAAACATCAAACGTACATATAAGATCATTTCCCTTATGTAAGCCATTCAAGTTGTTTTGAATGAAACTTGCTAACCTCCACACTCATATTCCATAACATCAATCTTTGTTCATGCTTGATTAAATTAATCTCATACAAGATTTTGAGATTACTGTATTCAAATCCCTTTGATGATTTTACAAAGGAAATTAATGTTATAGAATTTTGGACATCACATGGACATAATACTTAAGCATTTAAAATTCATACCTCATACCTCATAGGAAATCATCTCATAAACATTTTATTCCTATTTATTTAAGAAAATAAAATTTTGGGTCGTCACATTGGTGCTGAACAACTTATTCCCTGATGAGTTTAGAGATAGCCAACTTATCCACCGATGAGTTTGGTGATAACCAACTACCCCCTGATGACCAAAAGTCACCCCCTGATGACCAAGAGTCACCCCTGAATGGCGAAAATTATCCCCTGATGGGTAAATATCCACTGATGGAAAAATCATCCCTTGTTGACTATCCCCTGATAGCCTAAAGCTTATCCCCTGACAAGTATAATTCATCCCCTGATGCAGACTTAACATGATCTAATTAGTGACAACCTTATTACCTAAACATAGCTATAATTTTAATTTTCTTTAATCATTTATGAACCATAAAACATGTCTCTCAGGAACACATAAACCTGTCATACATTGTCACTCCGATCAAGGCAAGTAATATATTTGTTATTCTTTCAACATATAACTCAGTTGTTCTGTTATACGTGATTTTCTTGCAAATAATATGTTTACTATTCTTCAGCATATAAGAGCTGCTTATGCAGGCATACATGTGCTATAATGCTTAATGCAATTTAACATTTGATCCATTGACTCGATCAGCGTTAAGACATGTTATGAATATACTCGAACTTTTTTTTGTGTATACATAGTAGTTTCGTGTACGTACTGATAGAGAATAAAAGTTACTTGTTCAACTTGAGCTAAAACTTATTATTAAATACTTGATTACTTGTATCCAGTTCACAAGCATCTTATCTGATCCATGTCAACGTATAACATATTGCATCATCTAATCCAATTTAACTTATCTATTACTTCTACAAGGTTAGCTATGTGAATACCTTGTGACCCTCGTTAAAAATTACAAGGTCAGTTGTGTGAGTACCTTGATAATCTTCATTGAGGTGTCAAGATTTATCCACTTAATAAGCAAGAGAAAGGAACCAACTTGGATGTGAGAATAGGTTACTCTATTCTGCCAGGCCCTAGAGATTGTAGATGTAATTAAATCTACTAAATGTCTTACGTAAGTATATAGCATACCACATTGAGATAGCCCTAGCCTGCTATTGTCAAGTGGTAAGAGATACTCTCAGTAGGCCCTAGTGCTGAACAGAGTTAAGGCGATCAAGTAAGACATATTACTAAAAGACGTTAAGAGAGCTTATGTGGATTCTAATCTTTATTCAAAAGTTTAAATTTTCTAATCTCCTTTCTATTTGAGAATATAGATTCTTCCCTTTTGCGATGGATTCCAGCAGATTGAATTTATGATATTATTTTACTATGAATATTGTATTTCAAAGCTAGTTTCAACTTCTCTTTCCTTTCAATTAACCTATATTATATTACTTGCTGAGCTTTTATCGCTTATACGTGCTTGATTCTCTTTCAATTAAAAGAGATAAATGAGAAAGTTCCAAGAGTAAGGAAAGGTTGTGTCAGTACCAATAGAACTAGTTGTTCAGGGCTCGTAAATATGATTTTTGGTTTGGTTTGATCTTATTTTTAAGAAAAAGTTATGTTATTCCACTACTAGAATCTTTCAAAACAATGTTTGTAATAATTACTGAGTATACTCTGCTTTAAATATGATTATGAAAAGAAACGTTATTGTATGATAGCTCTTTAGTCCACTTTGACAACCCAAATTTTCCACTGAAGGTCTGAGTCACGATAGTTAATATTAAACTCACGACTCTGGCCTACGGTGGGGAAAATTTTGGCCATCACAGCTTGGTATCAGAGCCCAAAACACCAGAAAGATTGTTTATGAGCCAAATTAGAGAAGTTGGGATAAAATAAAGTGATTGAGAAGCCAGTCCTAAAATAAGGCGTTAAGATTTAAGTGGTAAACATATCGTAAGAATAGGTAAAGTTAGAAATCTTATTAACAATTATTTTTGCACCATGTGCATAAGTTATTATATACATTGGAAGATAAAAAAAAAATGTTTTTTTTAGTACTCAAATACTGCCTGGTAAGGTACTATTCCATTGGCTATAACTATACGTTATGAATTGAAATTTATTTTCCTTGTCTTCGAAAGATTGATCAAGATACTTATAACCTTGTAGATGTCTGGCATACATCTACCCGGTAGTACCCTGAATGTTTTACCAATTGCGAAGCTAAATAAGTGGATCCCAAAAGATATTCTGTCACACCAACCTATGTTTATCAAAACCAAAGTCCCTGAGCCTATTACTAATAACCCAATGTCAGAGGGTGAAGATGATCCCACTTAGGATGCTAGCAATAATGACATAAATGGGCAAAAGGTAGAAGATCAAGAGAGTTCAGGGGAGGTGACTCCAACACAAGTCACACCTTCAATCTCTCCACCAACTATTGTACCAGATATTCCTTTTAGCTCGCATATTACCAGGAACTCGGTTCCCACAGATTTCCATACTTTCAATTTCACCATACCTGCTTCTGAGTCAGCATTTGTACCCCCACCTGCACTAGCTCCAACCTTGGTACCAGTACTTGTAGTACCAATTCTGACTATAAATGTTTTGGATATGGAGCAAAGGCTCCAAAACCAGCTTAGATATTATGAAGCAGATTTATGGGATAGGGAGGAGGCGTCTTTTTTCCATGTTAAGGAGGCTTATGACTATAGACGCATGTTGGAGCGATGTCGTTTTGCAAAGGGCCGTGTAGAAGCTCAGTATAGAATGGCAATGCAGGCTGTTAACCAACGAATGTCTGAAACAAGTCATTCTACACCAGTCTCTAAGGCATCAATGGAAGCCCTGATGGCTTTTTTTGACTACCAACTAAGGTTAGCCCATTCCTTTGAGGATGTTATGGTAAGCTGGGTCTATTTAGGACTCAGTGAAGAATACCTGAACTGAGGATCATAACGTAATTTTGGAAAGTTTAGATATGTAAATATGTGCAATTAGTATTCACTACAATGGCTTTTGGAATAGGGAGTTACGTTTTGTTAAGACACAAACTAATAGATGATAAAGTGCTTTTTGTTACATCATCTTAACCTATGGTTGGCCTAGGCTTGTAAACCAACCTGAGGAAGGAGACTTGACATATATCCGATTTTGCGTCTTGTATAAAATGATGATGAACGCAAGTCTATATAATTTTCACTTACTATTTTGCATGATATACTCTATTCTTACGTAATAATTGACTAATAAAAATAGGGTAATTTCACATTTAACAAAAACTAGTGTTAATTAAATAGAAAATGAATAGGGGAAACCATAGCGGACGTGGAAGACCGCTCTAACAAGAGAACCAAACTGGTGTTAACACTACTAACCCTATGCAAGACCTTATGAATCTATTGAAAGAAGTATTTGGGAATTCCCAACCAATTCCTCAACCTAATAACTCAACACACAGGGTTATTTTTAAGGATTTCAAGGATCTGAAACCACCTATATTTACTGGAAAAGAAGGTCCAATAGCAGCCCGTGAATGGGTTAAAGAAGTAGAAAAAGCCTCTAAGATTTATGAGGTTGAAAATTTTTAGAAAACCACCTTTGCCTCTTACCTGTTAACAGGAAAAACAAACTTTTGGTGGGAGAATGCAGAACGGCTAGAGTTAACTCAACAAGCTGCTTACAACAACAACGGGGAAATTTCGTGGGAAAGATTCATTGAAATATTCCTTGCAAAGTATCTCCCTTTAAGTATGTTTGATGAAATGAAAATCAACTTCCTTAATTTAAAACAACGAAGTATGACGGTAGTCGAGTATGAAGCAAAATTTATTGAACTATCCCGCTTCGCTCCACATCAAGTGGACACCGAACGGAGGAAGGCGAGACGCTTTAAGCAAAGACTAAATCATTGGCTCTACAATAAAGTAGAAATCTTGGCACTAGATGATTTTTATGCCATCGTAGAGAAAGCTAAAATAGTAGAACGAGGGACTGAAATCCTCGCAAATATAATTGTGATAAAGGAAAGAAGGATTACACCATATGGAGAAGGAATAGGCCTCAAAGAAATCTACAGGTTAAACAAGAACCTGGAGTGGAAAATTTTCCTATCATCAATTCTAATAAGAATAAATGTTGTTGGAATGAAGACCCATCGGAGAGTGGTGGACAAAGAAAAGAGAGTGTTTGCCCCAGGTGTAATAGGAACCATGAGAAGGAACCATGTTTGAAAGGACTAAAAGTATGTTATTTGTGTAAATAGCCAGGGCATATTTCCCAAGGCTGCCCCAACCTTCCTGTGATAAACCAAAATAAACCTCAAAATCTGAATCTGGAAGGATCTACCTATACCACGTGCTACACCTATGGCATGAGAGGTCATATTTTCCCAAACTACCCCCAGAAATCAAGGAAGCTCACTGAGGGAGAGAAAAGGGCACCAACTGGACCTAATGCAAGTTTTGCACGTCCTATGGCGCACACTTATAACATGACTGTCAGTTATGCCCTATAATCTGCTAACATGGTGACATGTATGCTTCCAATTAATTCTATACTAGCATACATATTATTCAATTCAGGAGCAACTAGATCTTTTATCTCTATGCACCTAGTTAAGAAACTAAAACTAGAACCACAAGAAATGCTCAATCTAGTAGAAGCTATGATTGCTGATTAGGAGAAGTATTACATTACAAAAGTTTTTAGTTAACGTATCATTCAAGTAGGAAAGTATGAGTTTTCAGCAGACTTGATACCTTTTCCACTAGGAGAGTTTTGATGTTATCCTGGGTATGGATTGGTTAGGAAAATACAAGGTTAAGGTTGATTGTTTTAGGAAGCATGTATTACTCCATACACCTCAAAACAATAAGATAACATTCCATGGAACCAAACCAACAAATTCTGGCCATATCCTTTCTAACATTCAAGCTAGGAAACTAATTAAAAAAGGAAGTGAAACTTTCCTAGCCTATGTCCAAGACATTACTAAAAAGAAACCTACAGTAGCTGACATTCCAGTGATTTGAGGATATAAGGACGTGTTTCCTGAAGAATTACCAGGTTACCTCCTGATCGAATAATATAATTTGGCATTGAATTAACTCTTGGTACATCACTAATATCAAAAGCACCATACCGTATGGCCCCGATAGAATTAAAGTAATTATTGATACAATTGTAGGGATTAGTAGATAAAGGCTTCATTCGTCCTAGTGTTTCACCCTGGGGAGCCCATGTTTTATTTGTGAAAAAGAAGGATGGATCAATGCGTTTATGCATTGACTATCATGAATTGAATAAGGTAACCATTAAGAATACATACCCTTTACCATGAATAGATGACCTCTTTGATTAATTAAAGGATACAACCTACTTTTCTAAGATTGAGTTAAGGCCTGATTACCAACAATTAAGGGTAAAGGCTGATGATGTTTTGAAAATAGCATTTTGTATCCGATATGGACATTACGAGTTCCTTGTAATGCTATTTGGCTTGACAAATTCCCTTGCAGCATTTACGGACCTAATGAACCGAGTATTTAAACTCTATCTTGACAAGTTCATTATTGTGTTCATAGATGATATTTTGGTTTACCCCAAAACAAAGAAAGAGCAAGAAGAACATTTTTGACTTACTATTGAAATTCTGAGAAAAGAAAAGTTTGCTAAGTTTTTTAAGTGTGAGTACAATTCCTTGGTTATATCATTGATAAAAGTGGAATATTGGTGGATCCAATGAAAATTAAGGAAGTGACTAAATGGCCTCAACCTAATACTCTAACTAAGGTAAGAAATTTTCTTGGATTAGCTGGTTACTACCAACGATTTGTCAAGGATTTCTCAAAGCTAGTTGTGCCACTAACCAACCTTACCAAGAATTTAGTAAAGTTCTCATGGACTCCAGAGTGCGAGAAAAGTTTCAAGGAATTAAAGAAGAGATTAACAATGGCACCAGTTTTGACCTTACCGGATGACATTGGGAATTTTACTATTTATAGTGATGCATCTCTACAAGGACTTGGTTGTGTGTTAATGCAACAAGGAAAGGTTATTGCCTATGCTTCAAGGTAATTAAAGGAATAGGTAAAACGTTACCCAACTCATGACTTGGAGCTAGCAGCAATTGTTTTTGCACTTAAGATTTGGAGACATTATTTATATAGGGAAAAATGTGAGATATACATGGATCATAAGAGTTTAAAGTATATTTTCACACAAAAGGAGCTTAATATGAGACAACGTAAATGGTTAGAATTAATTAAGGATTATGATTGTACAATAAATTACCATCCCAGAAAAGCTAACGTAGTAGCAGATGCCTTGAGTAGGCGTGAACGATTGAACATCATAACCTCACAAACTGAGTTGTGCAAGGATTTAGAACGTTTATAACTCACCGTTTTGTAAATAGAGGATGATGTACTAATAGGTGAAATGACTCGGGTGGAACCCCAACTGTATAGTCAAATCAAGAAAGCTCAAGAGAACCATCAAGAAGATAAAGAAAGACTTTTAGTAAAAGAAAGAGGAAAGTGTCAAGTAGATGCTAAAGGTCTACTACAATTTAGAAATAGAATCTGGGTACCCCCAAAGGAAGAATTGTGACATGAGATCCTACAAGAGGCACACTAGTCCAAATTTTCAATACATCCAGGAAGTACCAAAATGTATCAAGATTTATGTCTGAATTATTGGTGGCCCAACATGAAAAAGGAAGTCACTGATTGGGTACGTCATTGTTTAACCTATCAAAGAGTAAAGGCAGAACATCAGAAACCCAGTGGATTACTACAACCTTTGGAAATTCCATAATGGAAATGGAAACTTATTGTAATGGATTTTGTAGTCGGATTACCCACTACAATTAGAGGAAGTAATGTTATTTGGGTTATTGTTAATAGACTGACCAAGTTAGCACATTTTTTGTCTATAAAAGACATCTCTAAAATGGATCAAATAGTAAAATTCTGTGTGAAAGAGGTAGTGAGTAGACATGGAATTCCAGTATCAATAGTGTCAGATAGAGAACTTAGTTTTACTTCGTGATTTTGAAATAAGTTTTAAGAATATCTTGGTACCCATTTGGATATGAGTACTGCATATCATCCCCAGACTAATGGATAGTCAGAAAGAAAAGTGCAAACACTAGAAGACTTGTTAAGAGCTTGTACATTGGATTTTAAGGGAAATTGGGATGAACACTTACCATTAATAAAGTTTGCATACAATAATAGCTACCATGCCAGTATTGGTATGGCCCCTTTTAAAGTACTCTATGGTAGAAAGTGTAGGACTCCATTACATTGGAATGAGGTTGGAGAAAGGAAGTTGGAAGGACCAGAAATGATCCAACAAATAGAAAAAGCTATTAAAATCATCTGACAGAGGATGAAAGTAGTCCAGGATCGATAAAAGAGTTATACAGACCAACATCGTAAGGACCAAATGATGAACATTGGAGATTTTGCTTTTGTTAAAGTATCCCCTTAGAAGGGAATTACAAGGTTTGGAAAGAAAGGAAAACTAAAACCTCGTTATGTTGGACCCTTTGAAATACTAAGAAAAATAGGATCTGTAGCATACGAGCTGGCACTACCTCTAATTTTAGGTCACCTTCACAATGTGTTTCATGTATCGGTTCTACGGTCTTATAAGCCTAATTTCAAAAGGGTAATAGATTACCAATCTATTGAAATCAATGACGATCTGACATATGAAGAGGAGCCAATCCAAATAGTGGATCATCAAGTTAAGAAATTGAGAAATAAAGAAGTTCCCTCTGTAAAAGTTATTTGGAGAAACCACGATGTTAAAGAAGCTACGTGGGAGCTAGAAGAAGATATGATTGAAAAGTATCCCCACTTATTTCATGAGTAAATTCTAGGGACGGAATTTTTATAAGGGAAGGAGAATGTAATACCCTAGATTTGTGTAAATATTATTATAATATTAAGACAATTAATAAATAAATTTTAGTCAAATTTATTTACGAGAATGAGCAATTATTAATAGCAAAAGAAGATATTATCTGAATTAATTTATGTAGTAGTAATATGAATTACTACTATTATAATTACGAAAGTAATCTATGAAAGGGATGGCTGAGTAGTAATCCCTTATGATGAGTAAATGTTTCAAAAGCTGAGTCATTAGTAATGTGATGTACTACCACTTGACACCTATTAGTAGTTCCTACTTACGTGTAAATGTAATGATTATGTAATTGTTAGCATATTTTAGTGATTTAGTAAATTTCACGTCTGAAGTCAATCTAAAGTGAGAAATACCTCACATTAGATATTTTGATTTCTCCTGACTCTCTTGTATATAGGACGACCCTTGTCATACTACTCTTTAAAACACTCTCAAACTTAGAAAAAAATATCTATACAACGTGTACCATAGAAGCGAAAGCTTACAAGGTAATTTTGAAAGCTTTATTAGAGTTATTTATTTGAACTATATACTTATTTAACCTGAAGAAGAATCTACATGAAACCATGGTTAATCAAAAGTGTAATCGTCTCATACAGATAAACCAGAAGAGCAATCTCTATCCTCTTAAGAAATAACTCTCTACATATATTTAAACTTTACCTTTCTTTATTTCTGAAAATTTTGTTATGTACCTTGAGCTATGACTTTTTATGATAACTTGTCTTTTGATAGTTGCGTTCTTTATAAACAATTGTTTAGAAAGGTTAAAATGAATTATGGAACAAATATACAAAAATTAAAAAAAAAAACTCGAATACAAGCTATCGGAGGATAAATATCCACTGATGGGTTATTTTAGCTATCGGAGGATAAATATACACTGATGAGTTAAGTCAACTATCAGAAGATAAATCCACTAATGGGTTATGTTAGCTATCGGAGGATAAATATCCACTTAGGAGTTTGGCGCTGACTTATTGAGTTCAACGCTAAACAACTTATTCCCCAATGACTTTGGCGATAGCCAACTTATCCACTGATGAGTTTGGCGCTGAACAACTTATTCCCTAATGAGTTTAGAGATAGCCAACTTATCCACCGATGAGTTTGGTGATAACCAACTATCCCCTAATGACCAAAGTCACCCCCTGATGACCGAGAGTCACTCCCTGATGGCCGAGAATTATCCGCTGACAGGTAATTTATCCTGTGACCAGTAAATATCCACTGATGAGCAAATCATCCCCTGTTGGCTATCTCCTAATAGCCTAAAGAGTATCCCCTGACAAGTATTGTGACGACCCCATAATCCCATACCGGACTAGGGCATCATCATAAGA
>CM025780.1:11126250-11144006 GCA_014636745.2 Centella asiatica | reverse complement strand
GAGAGAAAATGCATATGTGATGTCCTTAAACTTTTAATGTTTCAAATCTGACAAAAGAACTGTTGAGGTTAAAGGAATAACATTATCAAATAATTTAAGAAAATAATGTTTTATAGCTTTGAAGACAAACTACGCATCAGGGAGAAATCTTCCACGTCAGGGGATCATTTGTCATTAGGGGATAATTGGTCGTCAGGGGATGACTGAACATCAGTGGGTAAACTACCCATCAGGGAATGTCTCGCCCGTTAGGGGATAGTCATCAGGGTATCATTCACTCGTCAGGGGATAGTTATCAGGGGATAATTTGCTCATCGCCAAAATCGTCAGGTGATAACTTTGACTATCGCCGAACTCTCTTGGCTATCAGGGGATGATTTGTTCATCGCCAAACTTAGTAAGTCATCACTGAACTTCGTCAGTGGATAATTTGTTCAGCGTCAAACTCCTCGGGGACTAATATCTTTAGCCATCAGAGACTAACATATTTTGCCCATCAAAGACTACAGATGACATCATCAGGGACTAATTTAAACTTTGTTCATCAGAGACTAAGGATTTCCTCGTTAGAGACTAACAATTATATCTTATCAGAGACTAACTCCAACCCGTCAGAGACTAAGTTAGGACTTGTCTCTGATATAGTGGTGTCTTCCTCACTCCTCCATGGGTGGTGTTCTCAACCAACCCCATACTTAGGTCAACTCTCATCATCCTCTCAGTAATACAACATAACATCTCTTAGGGTCGTCTAGTTCTTATAGATACAGTTTAGGCTTCAAAACTCAAGTTGACAAGGCTTAAGCATGGTGTTTACAACTACTGATAAAAAGAAATGTTTGGTAGTTAAAGGTTTGTCTACCAAATAGTTGTCAACATTCATACACTCATCTTAGGTTAGCTTCTTGAAATAAACAGACATTAACTCTAGGTGTTAAAGTATGCATTAAATCGTACTTTTGGAAATGAATGAACAAGGTATTTAAACATGGCATGCATAACAGAACAAAAGTGTAAGAAACAGAACAGGACTTTAATGTAATGCTCTTACCTCTTTGGCTGCAAAGAAGAAGTTAAAAGCCTTGGGTTGCTTTTCGAAAAAGATAGTTGCTCTGAAAGTAAACCTAGATTTGGTGGTATACTATATAGAAAATTTATGAGAGTGGGGCTAGGGTTGTACCCAAATGATATATATATATATATATATATATATATATTGCCAAATAACAAGAGCTGTTGGATTGTTTGAGATTTGATTTTAGTCGTTGGTTGGAAAAAGGCAGCAACGGGCTTTAGAAAGAAATGATTGGTGAGAAAGGGTGGATGCAATGACTGCTAACGTCAGTCGGTCATCTAT
The DNA here is from genome assembly GCA_014636745.2 of Centella asiatica. Taxonomy (NCBI): domain Eukaryota; kingdom Viridiplantae; phylum Streptophyta; class Magnoliopsida; order Apiales; family Apiaceae; genus Centella; species Centella asiatica. The sequence continues at coordinate 11,142,649 of CM025780.1, read as the reverse complement.
CATAACCCACTCTAGTGTACAGTTGGAGATGATATGCATTAATTGCCTCTTGTCTCACAATAGTCTTTGGTTCAAAAACGGGTACTGTAGCCAAAACCCGTTCATACCCGTGTGCTTTCATCCACGTGAAAACATGCACATACACTTAAAAAAAATAATCTTTTAAATGCTTGAGCTAGAAATACATTTAAAACCTTTTTTGGACATCACATTGCCATTGAACTTTTATTTAAAATATGAATTCATCATTCATGCCAAAAAGAGAAATTAAACCCTCATGCATAAAATAAATTAATCATATAATAAAACTCATTTAAAATTTTTGGGTTCTCACAAGTTTGAACTTTGGCTTAAATAGGCTTGAGTTTGGTAACATCAAGGGATTTTGAAGGTGCCTAAGTATCAGGCCTTTTTGTATTATCTTTGTTTTTATCCCCTGATATACCTTTTGGGGGCTGAGATTTCTTCGACTGAGTTTTCCTTGAGGCTCTTGGCTTGACTCTTCTCTTCTCCACTTCATTCTCCTTCTCCATAGCCATTTCCTCTTCTTGTTGAAGTTGTTCTGCATAGAGTGCATCAGCTTCCACAAGCTTCTTTTCTTGAGGAAAGACAAGCTCCAATTTCCCATATATTAGAGCTTCAACTGGTGTTAGGAAGTGAGCTATCTTCATGACATCTCCAAGTAGCTTGTGTCCTGATTGGACAAACTTCTTCTTTTTAGGTTCTTCAATAAGGATACCCTTACCTTTGTCATTTCTTGCTATTGGAGCTTCTAGTGAAGAAGGAACAGTCATATTTCCTGATGGTAGTGTTTTGGACTTTTCAGGAACAACCCTTGATGAAGTGTTTGAAGATTTCTCCCCCTTTTTGGCAGCATCATCAGTGGAAGTTGTGAGTGGAGTAATGACTTAAAAGAATTTGTTGAAGGTTGTCAGCCATAGTTTGTTGCAGAGTTTCCATCATTGTCAGTCTAGAGTTGAATGAAGATAGTTGTTGGTCAACATTGTCTGTCAGCTTCTTAAATTTGAGCAATGAATGGTTGGTGGCAAAGGTATCAACCACATTCTGTACATTTTTTATCTTATCTATAAACAGTGTTTGGAGCTTTGAGACTCAACGTCCGGAACTTTACCTAACATGATCTGTGATTTCAAGATCTTGACGAGGATAGGATATACCGCACGTGAGAACTCCTGTGTAAGAAGTTTTATTGTATCTGCCATGGGATTCTTCTGATAGTAAAAATCAATTATCATGGGCAAAAAATCACCCAAAGGAGTGTCATCTTTATCACTATTGGAAGAACAAGGTGTATGTACATTTTCAGAGTTTTTTTTCTCTGCTCTTTATTAATAAGGATCTCATCCCCATGTCCCTCTTGCTCTCCTTTTTCTGTACCTTCTAAGGCATCACTCTGTATCTCTCTTTTTCCATTACCTTCTAAGGCAGTACTCTCAGTCTCTTCTTTTGTCAAGGTCCTCTTAGAAGTTTGATCTTGCCTCCCTTCACTATGTATTCTCTCAGCCTCACTCATTCTTGTCCTAATAGGGCTTCTATGGGCTATGGTCGCATCAACTGTGAACAAAGTTAATAAAGTATTTACAACAAGTGTATCCACAATTAAGAGTTGAGGAATGGAAGTACACTTACTTATATGTACAATTGGGGATGTATAGGTATCTATAGAGGAAGTATTTATACTGGTTCCTATATCCCCTAATTAATTATTAGTGATTTGATCATTAAGAAAGGAATCAGTTATTAGAAGATCATGACTCTCAATCACTAAGTCATTTCAAATGTGCTCCTTTAAGAAGTGAGAGGTTGGAGGATCTGATGTCATGTCACTCAGAGTTTATGTCATAACATCTAAAGAAAGTTGAGGTGAAGAGAAAGAAGGGAGAGGTGTAGAGGGGAGTGTTAACTGGATCATTGAGTGAGAAGGTGATCCATCAGAGGAGGTAGTGTGTGCACTCACTATACCTGATATCTACAAGTGACCCTCAGAGACCCTAATGAGTGTTTCAACAAGGTCTGTGGTCAATGTTTATTCCTCACTCACATATGTCCTTAGTTGAGGATTATATTCAATAACTGAATCCTTTTGAGAGGAGACAACTAGAGATGTGTTTTGTTCCTTATTCAGGTCAGTATCCTTTTGGGAGGATACTGCCTCACTTGGTATGGGGTCATCTCTCTTGGCTTTCTTCTTCTTCTTTGTCTTTTCTAAGCTATCCACTCGCTCTCCTTGCTCCCCCTCAGTTATTGTGGTCATTGTGGACACCTCAATTTTGGCTTTGTTTTATTTATGTTTCCCTTGATGTAACAAAAGAAAGATGGAATGAGGCTTGTTGGATTTAATTTTGTGTTAAGTGCAGGGTTAACAATTTCTCCTATTTGAAGTGAATTGAGTTCATAACCACAACCCCTGATGGACCAGGAGTAGAGATGGATGAACAAAATGCCAAGATAGCGTGCATCAAAATCTACACATCCGAGGATCTTGCCGAGGTGTTTGAGCTTGGTGAAAAGAAAAGCATCCTCAAGCTTATCTTGTAGTAATGCTTATACAAAGCATTGGTTAGGAAGCGCAACAAGAGCTACGGTGACTTTAAGAGTGGACAAGATGTTAAGAGACATGGAGCAAGGCAAGACTGCAGTAGGGGCATCAGGACATGCATTTCTCGGCATCAGGGGATGCTTCTCGGCATCAGGGGATGTTTCTGGGCATCAGGGGATGCATTTTTCCGCATCATACGACGTTTCTGAGCACCAGGGGATATTTTTGAGCATCAGAGGATGCATTTCTTGGCGTCAAGGGATGTTTTTTAGCATCAGGGCATGTTTCTTGGCATTAGAGGATAAATTACCTTGTCAGAGATTAGTGTGTCAGAGGATAAATTACCATGTCGGAGACTAGCACGTCAGAGGATAAATTAGCCATCGGAGACGAGTGCATCAGAGGATAAAATTAGCCATCAGAGACTAAAATTAGCCATTAGACACTAATTTTATCCCATTAGAGACTAAGTGCTTACTTACTAGAGACTAAAATTAGCCATCAGAGACTAATTTTACCCATCAGAGACTAAGTGTTTGCTCACCAGAGACTAAGGATTTGCCCATCGGAGATTAAGCTTTGATTCATTAAAGGCTAGAGAATTAACTCATCAGATACTAAGAAAATTGCTACATCAGAGACTATTGCTTAGGCTTAGAAGAACTCATCACTACATTAAAGATAAAATGGACATCAGAGATTGAGGTGACATGTGGGATGATACACAACTGACTCATGCAATCCATTAAAACAGCCAAAGATAAGAAATAGAAAAATAAAGAAGGTAGTCGAATAGGAAAAGATCAGCCGCAATGGATGTCACATAGCAGTTTTGGTGTGCAAGAAAGGCCATCTAAAAAATGAAAGTTATGTGATAGAGCTACAATTACCGGAGTAATATCAGAAATATCTTGAGAGATAGCTTATACAAGAAGCTTGGAGGACAAAGGAGCTGGGCCTATAAATAAAGACCCCAAGCAACACAAAACGGGGAGGGGGAGAGAGAATCGGGGGAAAGGAAAAGAAAAAAGAGAGAGAAAGTGAACTGTTAGAACATTTCAAAGTTTTTTTTTTAAAGTTTAGCTAAGGAAAAGGCCCTACTTTTCCTTATACAGAAATCATTCTTGTAACTCTTTGTTCTACCTCAATCCAATAGAAGTCAGACTGGTATTTGTTTATCTATCTAGCCCTTTGTTTCTCCATATTTTACTTTGATCAAGGTTAGTTTCATATTCCTATAATAGGGTGATTTCTAGTCAAGAATAGCTTTGTCCATAGCCACTTCTTTTGGAAACATCCTTATATTTAATCTATTAGCACCTGCACATCATCCAATCTCACATTTTGTCATAAATTTATTTTGTCCTAACATAACTTTTGTGTAATCCCAATTTACATAATGTAAGCTAAAAAACTGACTTGATTTTAATCTTGTTATCAATGTGTACATATTTTCACAGTTATGATGTCTCCTCTAACCTTTTATTCCTATTTTCTGCCTGAGCTAATGATGCATGGGTTTTAAACCCTCCTTAGGAGGATCCAGCCAAAAATCTTCAATACAGGAGCCAACACTTGTTAATGTTCATTCGTTTAGTCTTAAGTTATTTAGTTTACTTCTAAAGAATGTTATAAATTTTGTTAGGAAAAAGCTATTTGATATCTATTTAAGACTGATCCTTCACCTCCAGTTTAGCTCCTATAATTACAATCCAAACTGAATAATGAAAATGCACTACACACACACACACACACATTGGCACACATGCGCACTTTGATGTTTCTTCCAAAGACAACTTCAAGTTTTAAGAGATGATTTCATAGAAAACAAAATCTTAAAAAGCAATCACTAATTATAGTCAGGATAGGGGGTGCCTAAGACCTTCCCCCTATTCAACCTAGCAACGAGCTCATTTTTTCTTGGTTTCATCGTGACCATAATTTAAGAGTCATCTTGAAATTAATTTTTAAAAAGGTAAAACTGGAAAGGTGTCGTAACACACTGTCTCATATTTGTTAGGTGGCAACTCATCTTGAATGATCTTATCACCCTGTTGCATTTATAAAAAACTTGGACTTTTGGAGAGGGGTTTTTGAAGAAACCTTTAAATGAGAAATCTCATAACTCAACCCCACATATTTCCCAAAATTTCCAAGGTGTGACAGTCACTTCTGAGGATTTTCTTTTAATTCCTTTAGTCTTTTGGGAGACTAAGGGTTTTACTATTGACAGTTATTGATCAGAAGAGGGTAGTACTACTTGTGTGGGCTGAGAAGTGGTAGGGATCTTAACCATTGTAGTTGAAGTAGAAGAAATAGGAGGTTAAGAAAAAGTAGGGAGTGCAGTTATTACCTGTGCTATATGCGATGGTAGCACAAATGGCTCAGTCATGTATGCTTTCTTTATTATCTCATTGAATAGCTTCTTCGATTGGGTATAACTCTGTATTGCTATCATCATTCTTAAAAGAAAGATTAGGTAGTTAATCTTTGATAAACATGGATAAAAATCTAACGTAATATACTTCTGAATTCCTAGAACTACCCATTTTATTAACCAGATCATCAAAAATTAATTTACTTATATTTATTTTTACATTCATAATCATGGCATAGACAATTTTCAAAATTAAAGAGGTAATCACCTCAAAATTTGAAGACTTACCTGAGAATACCTTTGTTATGGCATCAAAGAGATAAGAGATCTCCCTTTTCACGTTCATCCTCTTGAGATCCTTGAACTTCAATACCGCAGTGTTTGGGGAGTTGTAGCCTAGTTCTCTTAAGAAGTCTAGCAGTTTAGCATCTGTTAGCACTTTAACAAAGTCATCTGTGGGCAACAACAGAGCAGAATTAATTTTGGAAGGAGTAACTTTGCTCTTCATAGAAGAAATTTTGAATGAGATTGTCTTCACTGCATCTGGTTTTGTGGTGGAATGAATAAACTTGGCGCTCGACTAGAGTTGCGAGATAGTTTCCCCCGACATCTCGTCATCAATGAATATGGCCTTGTTATACTCAGAGTTGAGTAAATAGCACATCATTGGCTTGAAACAAGCATCCACCTCGTCGATGTCTGAGAATCCCACATGGTTGGTTTGTTGAATCACGAGATCCTTAGGAATCCTTTGAGCAGTGATTGGTGTCATTAAAGATGTTAAAGAGTTAAAGTTAGGGTTTCTATGAAAGAGAAAGAAAGCTCGAGCAGTTGTTAGAGAGATAGCAAAAAAATGTTTGGTGTGTCGTCAGGGAAAGAGAAATTGTGTATAAATAGCTTTTTCAAAAGACCCTTATGCCACATCATCATAGGTTGATTATTATCCCCTGATTCCACATCATCAGGGATTAATTATTATCCCTTGATGCAATGTCATCAGGGATAAATGAATATCCCCTGATGAGCCTGACTGCAACCACAACCCCTGACCAAGTTTTATTATTTATTTCTCATTTTATTATTATTATTATTATTATTATTATTTTATTTATTATTTATTATTAATTTATTTAAAATCAAAACATATAAGCACAAAGATATTTCATTGTCAAAGAATAACATGAGAGGTTAGAGATACAAGTACATAAGCACTTGATTGTTTGAACCACTCCAACACTTTGTCTGGCATTGCAGTATCAATTGTATTGATTTTTCACTTTCCATAATTCACCATTCCCAACTCTCCCACCAGATTGTTGAAGGTGGCTTCATCTAGAGCCTTGGTGAAGATGTTTGCCAGCTACTTATGTATTCATACAAAATGCAGTTCAATATTCCCAATCATTACATGCTCCCTGATAAAATGATATCTAATCTCTATATGCTTGGTTCTGGAATGTTGCATAAGGTTTTTTGCAATGACTACGGCACTTGTGTTGTGACACAAAATTAGAATTTTGTTGTATTAGGCCATAGTCCATTAACTAATTTTTCATCCATAAGATTTGTGCACATCAACTTCCAGCTGCAATATATTTAGCCTCAATAGTAGATGTTGAATTAGAATGTTGCTTTTTGTTGAACCAAGATACAAGCCTTCCTCCCAGAAATTGACAGCTCCCTATGGTACTCTTTCTATCAATTTTGCATCCTCCAAAGTCAACATTAGAATATCCAATCAATTCAAAACGAGGTTCCTTTGGATACCAAAGCCCCAACTCCGCAGTGCCCTTGATGTACCTCAAGATTCTCTTCACAACAATTAGATGGGACTCCCTTGAGTCAGCTTGATATCTTGCACAAAGATATATTGCAAACATAATATCAGGCCTACTTGTTGTTAAGTACAATAGTGAAACAATCATTCCCCTTTAAGTCTTGAGATCAATTTTCTTTCCATTCTTATCAGGGTCAATCATGTTGGTTGTGGCCATTGGTGTCTTTGCTACTTTTGAGTCCTCTATGTCGAATTTCCTGAGAAGTTGTTTGGCATATTTTGACTGATAAATGTATATCTCATCAGTGACTTGTTTAACTGGAAGTCCCAAGAAATAAGGCAATTCACCCATCATTCTCATTCCATATTTACTTTGCATGAGCTTGGAGAACTTCTCACATAGCTTAGTATCAATGGATCCAAAAATGATATCATCAACATAGATTTATACAAAGATAAGATGACCTTGGTGTTGTCTAAAGAACAATGTTTTGTCAATGATACCTCTTGTAAACTTGTTTTCCACAAAAAACTTAGACAGTGTATCATACCAACCTCTAAGAGATTGCTTCAATCCATAAAGTGTTTTTTTCTGGCTTGAACACATGATTTGGAAACTTAGAACTTTCAAAACATGGAAGTTATTAGACATACACCTCCTATTCTAATTTCCTATTGAGAAGAGAACTTTTCACATCTATTTGATAAACTTTGAAGTTTGAATGTGCTACATAGGCCAAAAAAAATTTTATAGCCTCAAGTCTGGCCATTGGTGCAAAGGTCTCATCAAAGTCAATACCTTCCACTTGAAGATATCCATTTGCCACCAGTCTTGCCTTATTTCTGATAGCAATGCCAACTTCATCCCTCTTGTTTCTGAATACCCACTTGGTGCCAATGACAGTTCTATCTTTAGGCTTATGCACCAACTTCCAAACTTGATTTCTCTCAAATTGATTTAACTCTTCCTACATTTCCATGATCAAATCAACATCTTGCATGACTTCTTCAAATTTCTTTGGTTCAAATTTCTTCTCGTCTGCACTCTTTGGCTAGGATCACCAATAATCAATTCTATTGAATGACTCCTAGACAATTTGGGCTTAGGTGGGAGTCTGGATGAACTTGCATGATCTTCATTTCCTCCCCTTAAGTCTATGCTACCAGCTTCTGAGAAAAACATGCCCTGAATTTGTGCTCAAATCAAGGATTAAGTTATCCCTTAATGGTGCATTCCCTGATGGATTGCCCCCGGATAGAGTATGCCCTGATCTGTTGTCCAGGTAATTAACTTTATCTACTGAAGGGGCTTCTTAGTTGCTTGGATTGACATAGAAGATGTCAAGATCCTCCATTTGATTGCACACATCAGTTTCTTTCTCTTGATCATCATAATCATCTTCATTTTCAAATCTGAGCTCTTCATAAAAACCAGGCTCTTCAAGGCCAGAAATTTCTTGATCATCAAAAGCTACATTTATAGACTCCATCACAACCTAGAGCCTTTTGTTGTAAACCCTGTAGGCCTTGGATGTTAGGCTAGGAAAATTGTTTTATTAGCCTTTAAGTAAAATTTTCATAAGTTTTCACCAGAGTTCCTCAATATAAAGCATTTGCAACTAAAGACATGTAGGAACTTGATGTTTGGCTTCCTCCCCGTCATCAACTCATATGGTGTTTTGTTGTGAACCATATTGATCAAAGACCTATTTTGAGTGAAGCAAATAGTGGAAATTGCTTCAGCCAAAATGGAGGTAAAAATTTTGGCCTCTACTACCATTGTTCTAGCAACTTCTATTAGGGTTCTATTATTCCTTTCCACTTCACCATTCTATTAAGGAGCCCTTAGAGTTGAGAATGTATGATTGATGCCTTTCTCCACACAAAACCCATCAACAACTGCATTCTTGAATTTAGTTCCATTATCAGTCCTCAAATTCCTAACCACTGACCAAGATTCAGTTTCAACTTTCTTTACATGGTCAATGACTTGTTGTGGCACCTCTAGTTTAACATGTTGGAACTTGTCCCAACTATATCTGGTGTAGTCATCCACAATGACCAATACAAATCTCTTATTTGATAATGACATTATATTGACAGAACCAAACAGAACCATATGTATCATTTACATTGGATCTTTGATCATTATGGCTTCTTTGCTGACAAAGGATGATCTCCTTTGCTTCCCTTGTTGGCAGGTAGAGTATAAACCCTCTTGAGTAAACTTCATTTGAGGTAGTCTAGTCACCAACTCTCTCTACACCAAATCATTAATTGTTTTGTAGTTTGAGTGAGATAGCTTCTTGTGCCACAATCTGCTTTCATCAGGAGTTACTTTCCTATAGAAACATAAGGCTCCATTTGTTGAGCGAAAATCAACAATATAAAGATCTCCTTTCGTAACCCCTGACAAAACCAGCTTCCCATCATCTTCATTGGAGATCAAGTACTTATCACATTTGAATGAAATAATGAATCATTTGTCACGTAGTTGACTTATGCTCAATAGATTGTGCTTTAGCCCATCAACTAGTGCTACATTATCAAATGAGACATTTCCATCTCCTACTTTTCCATAACCAAGTGTTTGTCATTTGTTATCATAACCAAATGAAATTACTAGACCAACCTTTTCATTGAACTCTGTGAGCAGGGCTTTGTTTCCTGTTAGATGTCAAAGAGTAACCTAGGAAAATTGCTTCATCAGCCTTTGGATCAAATTTCCCTAAGTTCTCACCAAAGTTCCTTAATACAAAGCATTTGCATCCAAAAACATGTAGGAACTTGATGTTTGGTTTTTTCCCTGTCATTAGCTCGTATGGTGTCTTGTTGTGAGACTTGTGGATCAAAGACCTATTTTGAGTGAAGCAAGTAGTGGAAATTGCCTTAGCCCAAAAATAAGTAGGTATCCTTGCCTCTGCTAGCATTGATCTAGCAGCTTCTATCAGGGTTCAATTTTTCCTTTCCACTACACCATTCTGTTGAGGAGTCATTCGAGCAAAAAATGTATGATTGATGCCTTTCTCCGCATAGAATCCATCAACAGTTGTATTCTTGAATTCAGTTCCATTATCTATCCTCAATATTCTAACCACTAACTCTGACTCAGTTTCCACTTTTTTGATATGGTCAATGATTTGTTGAGGTACTTCTGATTTAGCATTTTGAAACTTAACCTAAGTGTATCTGGTGTAGCCATCCACAATAACCATTGCAAATCTTTTCTTGGACACTGGCATTATGTTGACAGGGCCAAAGAGATTCATATGAAGCAATTGAATTGGATCCTTGATCATTTGGCTTCCTTACTAACAAAGGATGATTTCTTTTGCTTCCCTTGTTGACAAGCTAAACATAATCCTTCTTGAATGAATTCCACTTGAGGTAGTCCAGTTACCAACTCTCTCTTCACCAAGTCATTGATAGCTTTGTAGTTTAGGTGAGATAGCTTCTTATGCCGCAGTCTGCCCTCGTCAGGGGTTACCTTGCTGTAGAAGCATGATTCTCCACTTACTAAGTTGAAATCAGCAATGTAGAGATCTCCTTTCCTTATCCCTGATAAGACCAGCTTCCCATCATCTACATTTGAGATCAAGCACTGATCCCCTTTGAAAGAAATGATGTATCCCTTGTCACATAGTTGACTTATGCTTAATAAGTTGTGCTTAAGCCCATCAACTAGTGCTACATTTTCAAATGAGACATCCCCATTTGCTGCTTTGCCATAACCAAGAGTTAATCCTTTGTTGTTATCACCAAAAGAAATCACTAGACCAACCTTTTCTTGGAACTTTGTGAGCATGGTTTTATTTCCTGTCATGTCTTGAGTAGCCGCTGTCTAGAAACCAGATTTGACTGCTTTTGACTTTTTTCCTACACACAAAGAACATTTAATTTGTTTTTGGTACCCAAGTGGCTTTGGCTCCTTTAGGTTTAGTCACAGTTAATGGTAAAACAACTTTTTCATTGTGTGTGACATTTGGTTTTGGCAAATTAAAGACTTTCTCCTTTTTAGGAGCTACATTATACACGTCTGATTTAACAATAATTTTCTTATCTTTACCCTTAGGGGTGCATGCTTGAGCAGTTGGTAAATCATCAGCATATAATATTGTGCCAGAAAGAATCTGTGGTTTTTCTTTACACTGAAAAGATAAATAATTATTGCTACCACAATTCTAACGCACTTTCCTAGGGGCTTCATGAATAGAGGTGTAATTACTAGCTTTGTTTACACGTAACTTTCCATTCTTATTCTTTTTACTATCCCTTGACATGCCTTTATCCCTTGAAGGGCTACGAAGGCCTGATGACTGTGTATCCACTGATGCATAGTCTAGTTCTTTCTTGACTGGGGGTTTGAGTGCTTTAGCAAGAACTGGTTTCTTGCCTCTCCCACCACTTGTGGAAGCTTCACACATTGGGAAAACATTCCCTTTTTCTAACTTTGTTATAGCCTTTACAAACTTGATAGGTTGCATTGGCCTTTTTCCAAAGCTATCAGCATTTTCAACCTCAATAGGAGGTTGCTTCACTAGAGTCTCAGCATAGCCTAAACCAGACTTGGGATCAAATTTCTGACAGTTTAATTGATCATCCATTTTTTTGCTAGACTCATTTCATGTCTTTATGACTTCCCTTTCTTGACTCAGAAGATTGGAGGTCCATTCCTCTCTTTTAACAGCACAGTCAAGGAGATTTTTAGTCCTTGAGATTTCTTTTTCAAGACTCTCAAGTCTAGAGAGTTCTGATTCTGAAAGAGTATTTCTAGCAGTCAAATGTTCATTTATATTATGCACTCTCTCAGTCTCAGCTACAGCACTCCTTAGGGTGCCATAAAGATCTTTTATCTCACAAGTCATTTCCTTAACAATTTTAACACAATCATTTTTAGACATATTAAAGGAGATTTCTAGACTTACTTGTGAGCTACTGCTGCTAGTGGATGAGGCCATCAAGGTTAGGTTGACATATTCTTCATTATCTTCTTCATCTGAGTCAGCCCAGTCCTTTCCCTCTGCGATGTAAGCTTTTCCCTTCTTGTTGGCATTTAGAAGGTCAAAGTATTTCTTCTTGTAATCCACATCAGTTTCCTTTCCCCTAGATTCACCTTCCTTTGTGGCCCTATGGCACTCATTTGCAAAATGGCTCATCTCATTGCATTTGTAGCACTTTATTCTTGATTTGTCAATAAAGTTTTTAGTGCTACTAGGTTTCCTTGCTGAAAATCTTTTTGATCCAAATGGTTTTTGAAATTTCAACTTGGAAAACCTCTTTGCAAGAAAAGCTATGGTTTCATCCAGTTCTTCTAACTCTTCAGGAGTGTACTCATCTTCCTTTGAGTCAACTTCATTGTCCCCTTCTTTTTCAGCATCCTCTGACTGTTGCTTCATCAAGACACTTGGTCTTGCTTCTTCTTTATCCTTCTTAGCAGACATCAAGGCTACAAATTTAAGCTTTCTTGTATCCCCTAACATTTCAGATCTTTATTGAACCTCCAGTTCATATGTCTTTAGGGTACCATAGAGCTTATCCAAGTCTAGAAGATTCATATCCTTGGATTCCCTGATGGTTGTCGTTTTAGGATCCCATGATATGGGGAGTGCTCTCATGAACTTTATGTTCACATCTTTCTTAGCATAAGCCTTCCCATATAAACTCAGGTCATTTACCAACATGTTAAATCTATCAAACATTTCAGTGAGTGTTTCACCATTTTTCATTGTGAACCACTTATATTGTTGTGTTAACAGCTGCGGTTTATTTTCCCTCACTTCTTCAGTTCCATCACATAAGATCTGGATGGTGTAAGATTCATGATATTGTTCAGCATATCATCGTCTAAACCATTATATAGGATGCCTGTGACTTTTAGATCCTTCTTTACTTTCTCTCTTTCCTCTGGAGCCATTTCTTCAGTAGTCTTTGGGACTAATTTTTCTAGTACACTGACTCCATTGACAACCTCTTGAGGAATAAGCTTCTTTGGAACGTGAGGGTCTTCTTCTAGAATTTGCAAGTATTCATCATCGATTGCTCTTAGATGAACTATCATCCTTTGTTTCCAGAAAAAGTATTTTCCCCTTTCCAACATGGGGACTTTGCTATTTCCAGCTTTGTTAGCCATTTTCAACGATCGTCTAGCAAGTATAATCTGCTAGTTGGCTCTAATACCAATTGTTAGAACAAAATAAGCTCAAGTGTTTGGGGGTGGGGGGTTTGAATGCAAACATTCAAAATTTTTCGAACTTTAAAACTTGTTAAGCACTGATGGAAATAGCTACAATATCAGAAAAACTATAATGACTTTTAAAATGAACACACAAGCATTCAAGTTAAAATAGTTGTATTAAAACTTGATGTTTTTTCTAGAAATCTGTTTAACCACAAATGTGATTAAACAACTACAATTTTCGTAATGAATTATAGCTACAATTTCACACTCACTAGCTTCTCACTTTCTTTGAATATTTCTCTCAAGATATATTACAAATCTTCTCTCTAGTGTTTTTGTGCTTCAATGTGTTGATTGATCTATTGGATTGATAAGGTGCAATGAGAACTCTTTTGCATGTATAGAAGATCAGTAGTTGAACCCACGAGCTTGGACGTGCTGCACTTTTCAACTTGGCCGCATATATGTCACATCGATGTCCTTTAGGAATGATGTGTCAAACTGCTGTTGCTTTTGTTGCTTCTTTTTCTTCTCCTGATTTGTGTGTATTTAATGATCCAGAGTTGTCATTGGACCACCAAACTTCAAGAAATATCTTTCCAGTTTATATCTCTTGCTTCTGTAACAAGTTTCATTGATTTGCGTGTAAGACCTGATGACGAGTGTATGCAGTCATAACTATCCATTGATAGCAAGCCCTGATGTGGACTTGATCAGTGCTTCCGGGTCCCCCTGATGACAAGTCCCGACTAAGACTCAATCGGTGCTTCAACTTTCACTTGAGTTATTCAAGCGCTACTTGATCTCTTGACGTTAAGACTCAAAACATACACTGATGGCTTCCACTGATGCAGTGTTGAGCATTCCCCCTGATGGGTTAGCTTGACACTGTCATACCCTGATGTATTACCCTGACAGGTTGACATGTCACTGTCATGCCCTAACGCGTTCCCCCTGATGAGTTTGGCTTGCCACTGTCATACCCTGACGCATTCCCCTGACGGGTTGGTCTACCTTTGTCATCCCCTGATGGTCTTAATCACTAAACCTTTGTTGATTTTGTTTGGAATGTCTGATGTGCAGAATACTTAAGTGTTTTTGAGTAACAACAGACATCCCTTTTCACTATCAAGTCCTTTAGAAGTTTCAGCTGGTGACTTGCCTAGTGAGTTATACTTATGACTAAGTTGATCATTAATGGATGCAAAACGTGTGCAAATACAAATACTTAAGTTTATAGAACACCCTGAGTATGTACAAATGCACAATCAAAACTAAAACCATCATCATCATTTATACTTAACAGGTTGAGATAATGAGTAGATAGAGAGGTCAATTAAATAGGATCTCTATCTAAAGTATAGAAGAGAAAGGAGTGGTAACCTCCCAAAACACATCTTAATCTGAGGAGGACTCCACATCCTAATCCAAGGAGTACTTTTATCCCAAGTATGTATAAATAGAGGATAAATGACACATTATCAAGTACGCAATTCCAATATACAATATTCACATATGTTAGTTAAAAGCCTTTGCTAACAAACACACCCAATGATTTTCCAAAGGCCTAAACTCTATGGTTCTTGAAAAATTTTCTTTTGTAGGTTGGGAACGGCATTTAATTCGTGGTCAAAGCTCATCAAAGCCAATTGCAATAAGGTAATTAAATTTATTTAATTATTTAAAATTTTAATTTTTTGAATTAATATGAAAAAAGAAAATTGTGACGGCTATATGTTAAAATCGATGCCTGTGACCGTCAATATTAAGCACATCAAATTGCAACTGTAAAATTGGTTGGCCTTAATTATGACATTTTTAAAATCTACGACTTGCTTTCGATTTTAATGTTAATTGCGATGGTAATTGGTTAATTGTGATGGTTTTGGCCATAGCAAAAAACTCCTTTTTTTGTAGTGTGTCCTTATCAAAAATTCTATTAATGTGGCTCACTAAGGGTTATCACTTCTCAAATTAGGATTTTATAGTTGTTCAAATAAAAAGACATAATGAGAATGAATGTAAATTTAACTATATACGTCGATAAGTCCATTATACATATATATATATATAACCAACAATAAAATGTATACATAATCACATGACATCATGACATGTTCAGTTCCATTTCATTCGACACAACATTAAACCGTATAATTTTTCAAGACATTATTATAAACTTGAAGCATACAAACGAATGCCAAGGGCTAATCCCAGAACTAGGAGAAACACGAAGAGCTTGATGATTAAGTTAGATGACTCATTTTTTCGCGGCGGAGTTGGGGTTGCTCTGATCACTTTTATTGGTTTAGCCGCCTTTACCACCACTGTTGATGCCACATCAATCTCCCCAACGTAGTATTCATCTAGCATTAATCTTGCAGCACTCCCATGACCCGCCGCCTCAAATTCTTCAGTTGCATCTTCCCCTATACAAAAATATATTAAATTTATTTCCAGTTTGTCCAAGTAATTTTGTTCATTTGTTATTAAATAGAGATGCACATTTTTAGCTGATATGATTTTTTTTTTTTTTTGGTTAGACTATTTGGGTTTGGCTCTATGACTACTATTTGATCTGATATAAGCGTAGTTTGACTTTTTTGCATGCAGATTATAATGAAAATTTTAATATGTTAAATATTTAATTTAATTTAAAAAATAATAATAATAAAAAATATTTTAAATAACAATTATATGAATAAAATTTTTAACTAAAATAACATACGTAGAAAAAAAAATCAAATTGACACTTATATTGAAACCAGAAAGTACTCCAATTCTGGACCAGTTAGTTTCGGTTTTAAAATCTATGCACACACCACAAGAAGTAAACTTATAATCATTATTGGTTGATTTAATTATACTTATTCTAGTTAACGTGTGATATTATAATTGATTACATTTTTTTTTTTGGTGATAATTGACTTTATTATTATTCTTTTGATTGTCGACATTTGATTTGAAAGTAATATGCCCTCAAGCCAATCACGTTAGACGTGATGGAATATTTATTTTGTAATCTTATTCATTTATTAATAAAAGAATTATTTATTCAAAAACGTTTATTTATATGTTTAAGTTGTTAAATATATTAACTCATAGTTTAGAGTTATATTTTAGGATCATGATGAGATCATGCTAATGATATCTAAAATTTGTTAACTCGAAACTAAAAATATTCCTAATCGTAGGATCACTAATAAGGGTGTTAGTGAATCCGAAATGATTAGTACATACTGTGCTTACTCTTAACAAGAGGATAATTGATCTCATAATCATTTGTGTGACGACATTAAAACAAGTATGTAGGTGCTTATTAGAGAATAAATTCACTGAACGTGACTCGCTTAAATGAACACCTAATGGAGTTTTACCTGCTTGTCAATAGGAGTTCATCTAGTGATAGTTGTACAAGTGATCCTTAGACTTGAGATCGTTGCGGTTATCTTGTGTACAGTAAATTATACTTTGTCATATATCTTAACTCAAGCAGTGTATATAAGT
>CM025780.1:11062599-11116250 GCA_014636745.2 Centella asiatica | reverse complement strand
AGATAATGGAGTTTTATTATTATTTAATAAATAACCAATTCCTAAATAGTTTAGGAATTAGTTTAGGGGTTGTCTATATATGGAGACTTATAATAGATTAAACCCCAACTGAAATAATAATTGGTAGCCTCCATAATATTTGTCACCAAAATATTGTGAGAGAAATCCAATATTCTTCATAATCAAAATTCTCTGGTGGATCACCTTTAGAGTACTACACACTTGAGTAGTAAACGTTAGATCTAGTGGAACGATCAAGAACGTGGAATAAATTGTAAGACGGATCAAGGGGATCAACTAGAGCGTGAAGGATAAAGATTGCGGTGTTAATTCGTGCGAAAAAGTTTCTACATCACCGTCGTCGAATTTACAACGGTATGATTTTAGTCCTTCTATAATTAATAAAATCGTATAAGGTGATTACTGGGATTGCAGAAAAATTTTAAATTGTTATTTTTATTCTTCCGCTTCGTTGTCTATATTATTATATTTAATTTGATTGTAGTTAATTAAAATCTCTTAAATCAGTCTGCAAATGAATTCGGTCATCTCTTGTAAATTAACATTGAATTGTAAAAGTATAATTATGTACCTGCTACTCGCAACAAAATTTCATCACCGCCGGGATGATCTTCCAAGAATTTAGTCACATCGTAAGCCTGTTTTATCGTATCAAAGTGAAATATTAATTTACAATTTGATTTGATTAAATATTATGAATTATCTCGAAATAAAAAGGAATTAAAGCAAAATGAAGCTAGTTGTGGAGCCTTTTTCAATCGGCCGGCCGGCCGGCCGCCATATATAATCAAGCTGTAAATTGCTTATGGGAGGATGTGTATGTATATATATATGGCCTTTTGTTAATTTACAGTTTACTACTCTACTAGAAATTTAATTGGTTCTCTAAATTGATATATTAAATAATTAATAAAAGAAATGAAGTCATCAAAGTTAAGAAGAAATATAAGCCAAACAAAGGACACAAGATCAATACAAAACTTCATAAACTAAAAAGCATATATCACCTGATCATGAAAACTTAACAAAACAGAAGATTAAATAAATCACCCAAAGTATGATCCATATTTTAATTCCATTGATAAGTAATAACACAAAATCATGCATGAAAACTAAAGATTAGCAAGGGAGATTGATTGTAGGAATTACCTTTGCATTAATAATAACCCAACAGTCTTTGGCGTTATCATGCTCAGATACTTGAGTGAAGGTGAAGAGTTTGTTAGTAAAACCCATATATATAATATATATAATTTTCTTCCTGCTAATATGATTTTAACTCGATCTTGAGAGGATTAGAGATTGGGATGAACTCGATCTGCCTAATCAAATTACTTTGATATACTTTGATGAAATAAAATACAATATAATATGGAGAAAGATGATGCTTTCAATACAATATACAATATAATATATATACACACACATACACACACAAAAGGACAGAAATTTTCTATGGAGAAAGATGATGCTTTCAATGATTTTGAAATGTGGAATCTCCACAAAGCCATTTACGTTAACCAAATTTTGGCAATGCTCTCATTTGACTTATTTTGGGATGTCATTGTTAAATTTAGATTCTCGCTATTAACTAGACTCGGTACCATTTACAATGATTGAACTCCAATTGAACCGAGTAACTACCTGTTAAAGTCCGTGCAAGTGAAAAATTTGTATTTTAACTAACTAGCTCGCATATCGTGCCTTGCACGAATTATTTTTATTTATTAATATTTTATTAAAAATTATAATTTAATATTTTCTCTAATTTAAAATATATTGTCAATTTAATTGTTGTCTATTTCAAATTTGTATAATTTGACTTATTTTGATTGTACAATAAAAAAAAATACTATAATACTTTTATCAAATATACTAATCTCAAAATTTCATCGAGTTAAAGTGTCTTTGCAACTTTAAATTTGATCTCATACATTTTCATTAATATTTGATATATATTCTTATATACTTTGTTATCAATATAATGATAATACAATCTTAATAATTACATCACACAATCATAAATGAATTACATAGAGGGTACATACAAAAGATTCAAAAAGAGGAAAATTAAATTAAATAGTTATACATCAATTTTTATTAAAAATAAATTTAAGTGAATTTGAATTAAAATGAAAAATAATTAACGAATCTATAAAATTAATTAACAAAATTTATATATAAAACAAAAGTAGTAAAATAGAATAAGAAATAAGGTTAAAGTAAAAAAAAAGAGGTTGTATTTTTAATAATTAACACTCTCCTTTACGGGAAAAAAAAAAGTTGCATTTGAAAATTAAGTTAATTTCATAAAATGAATTATATTGGTATAATTTCTTAAATTTGTCACTACAATTTAAAACAAATATTAACATCAGTTTTATAACAATACAAAACTTCATAAATGTTAAGTGAACCCTTTCTTGTTTACATTGTTTAAAATATTTATAGTTAACATTTATTTGAAATTGATGATTTAATATAGTTCTTGATTAGATATGTTGTAAAAGGACTTAGAATAAAATCCAACTTATGAGGTGAATTTCAACGGAGTAGTTTAAGTAATGATAGTTCAAGCAAAAAAACTTTTCAACAAAATAGATAATTAGCAAGACTTCTTCGGGAAGCAACGATATGTGAGACCAATGATATGACTAAGTACTTTCATCAAGACCTAACACCTACGGAGTACATCTGTCCATGTGCAATTCAAATAAGAATCTTCACAACAATACTCTGCATAAGCAAACCTCAAAGATAAGCAAGGGACTTTAAGTAAGTAAGGTTCTACCTTGACTCACTTGCTGAGTAAGTTACCTAGTTAATCTCTTAAACAAGGATTAAGCAATGTATCACTCTTTAAACAAGACTTAGGAAAAGCCTTGTTGGGTTTAGGTGATTTGCCTATTTGTAAATTAGGAATAGATAACTTAACATAGTTAGTCTTGTCAAATTTGGAAGCGCAGTTATGCAAATGCTATGAATTTGCTCTGTCATTGAAGTTGAAGACCAAGCTCAAAAAGAGTTAAAATTCTTCAAGGTGTTTCAAATTTGGCTGTCGCCAAAATTGTTTGACTGTCACCAAATTTTATGCAAAGAACTTCGATGCCAAAGTCATTTGATTGTTGTCAAAGACTGTGCAAAGTACTCGGCATCAGGAAATAAAAGCTATTGCCAAAGTACTCGGCGTTAGGGGATAAAAAGCCTATCGCCAAAGTACTTGGCGTCAGGGGATAAAAAGTTATCACCAAAATCCTCGACGTCAAGGGATAAAAGACTATCACAAAAGTACTCGACATCAGTGGATAAATTGTGAAGCGACAAAGTACTCGACGTGAGTGGATAAAAGGTGAAGCGCCAAAGTGATCAGCATCAGTGGATAAAAAGACTTAACGCCAAAGTGAGGACCATTAGGGAATAATGACCTCAGCGCCAAAATCTGCTCTTGACCATCACCAAAATCCACCAATTTCGCGCACCAAAAGAAAAGATGACTTTGCACAACATGAAAGAGCTACAAAAATAGGAATGAAAAGTGATTGAACTTTTTCTTTTCTAATCCTAGCAAGTCTACAACACTAAAGGCAAAAGAGAGATGGAAAAGCTTTGGAGAAAAGCAGAAACTGACAGAAAGCAATCTTTCCATATCTTTGTTGCATCAAATCTTGCTTATGTATTTTTACAACCTTGCATGTAAAGAAAGAGTTCTGAATAAGAAATTTGCATATATATAGACAGCCTCTCTCTATCAATAAAAAAGATACATATCCAATAAATACACAATAGAGCAAGCAAGAAATAGCTTGATCTTTCTCTCTTATAAATAGAAACTAAAACTCATGTTTCAGAAAAGGTAGCTGATTGAAAAATCAAGTTATACCAAAACCTTGAGATAAATAAACTTAACCGTCAGAGAAACCCATTAGGGGATTGTCAGGGGAAATCATCAGGTAACAGTTGATTATCAGGGGAACCCATCAGGGGTTATGTTGACCATTATAAGAAACCGTTAGGGGATATCTTGATAGTCAAGGGAAACCGTCAAGGAATAGTCTGACCATCAGGGCAAACCGTCTAGGAATAGCCTATACACTACTTCAGTGGATAACATCAGTGGTCAACATTAGGTCTTTATATCAGGGGATCATGAATGTGAGAACCCAAAAAAATATATATAAATGAGTTTTGTTATATGATTAATTCATTTTGTGATTAATTATTTTTTTTTTGCATGGAGGTTTAATTTTTGGGTATGAATAATAAATTCATATCTTAAATGAAAATTTTATGGCAATGTGATGTCCAAAAGTTTTTAAATGCATTTTGAGCACAAATCTCTAAATGATTATTTTATTCAAGTTTTATCTAGTGTATGTGTATGTTTCACGTGGAAAGGCACGCGAGTATGAGTTAATGTGCGTTACAGTACTCACTTTGAATCAAAGACTGATGTGAGACGAGTGTTGTAATTATTTTATTTCAAAGTGGCGCACGTGACCTGTCTATTGTAAGTCATCTCCAACAGTACACTAGAGTGTTGGCTATGATAGATGACTGGCTGACTTTTAGTAATCGTAACACCGCCCTTTTCAAACCAATCATTTCATTCTAAAGCTTGTTACTGCCTTTTTCCAGCCAACGGCTGAAATCAAATCTCAAGCAATCCAACAGCTCTTGTTGCTTGACAAGTGGGATATATATATATATATATATATATATATATATATATATATCATTTAGGTATAGCCCTAGCCCACTTTCATAAATTTTCTATATAGCCAACCACTCACAAAATCCAGGTTCACTTTCAGAGCAACTATCTTTTTCGAATAACAACCCAAGCTTTCAACTCCTTCTGTGCAGCCAAAGAGGTAAGAGCATTATGTTAAAGTCCTGCTCTGTTTCTGCACTATTTTATTCTGTTATGCATGTCATGTTTGTAAAAGAACCTTATTTATTCACTCCAAAAGTATGATTTAATGCATGCTTTTAACACCTGGAGTTAACGACATTTATTTCAAAAAGTTATCCAAGATGAGAGTATCAAATGTTTGCAACCACCTAGTAGAAAAACCTTTACCTACCAAACATTTCTTTTTATCAGTAGTGAGAACACCATGCTTGAGTCTCCGTCAGCTTGAAACTAGTCTTCGATGGTATAAAATAGTCCCTGGGAGATTCCGAGTTAGTCTCCGACAGTATGGTATTAGTCTCTAGTAGGCTAAAACTGTTAGTCCCCGATGGAGGAAAATGTTACTAGTCTCTGATGAGTAAATTCCCTAGTCACTGAAGAGTTTGGTGCTGAACAAGTTATCACCCGACGAGTTTGGCACTGACCAAGTTATCACCCGACGATTTTGGTGATTAACAAATCTATCCTCTGATGGGTAAGTCATCCCCTGATGACTATCCCCTGATGATCGAAGGCTATCTCCTAATGGCCGAGAGATCATCCCCTGATGACCGAAGACCATCCCCTGACGGGTGAGTCATCCCCTGACGGGTGAGTCATCCCCTGACGTGTTAATTACCCACTGATGTCTACTTTTTACGCAGTTTGCCTTAAGGGTATAAAGTATTATTTCTTCTATTTTATTAATTATTTTTAAACCTCAACAGTTAGATGCAAGTTAAGGCATTAAAATTTTTTGGACATCACATATGCATTTTTCTTATATCTTTATCAAGGTATTAAATTTCTCATGTTACATGTTATGTTTTTTAGAGTGTCTCACTCACGAGTGAATTGAAATTGATTTTATTGCAAGGGACCGAGGCATATATATAATCAATCTGATGCTCATTTCAATTTAACGCATTATCTTTTGATTCGATATGTGTACAAGGCTATGATTCATATATTTCAATTACTTTTATGAATAAGAATGCTATGCTTTAAATTCCGCTAGCATGATATGAATAAATGTGCAAGGATATAACTGACCTTTGATTTATCAGTATTCTTTAATGTTATATCCATGCAAACAAATGAGAATGATATGTCCCTTAAATGGGTTGTGCCACATGGTTGGCTAGAGGAAAGGAAAGGTGTTGATTTGTTCTATCAGCTGACCTAGAGGAATTTATAGGTGACTACATACGTTCACACAATGAGGGATCATACGGTTACAGTTAGGCCAACTGTATACCATATGGTTAGCAGATCTAACGAGTTTAGCCCCTGATGGATATTTTGAGAAAGATATACACAAGTAGTTACATGTCTTTCTTCAAGGAGGGTTACACGTTGTTTATTATCAGTAATCCTCGAAGTTCTTCAAAGATTTTCAAGGCATTGGTATTGTTTCACCGAGCCTCATAAACATAATTGAACCTCCATTAACATTCCAGATTTGCTCCCCTGATTTGTTTATATACTTGTTGGGCGTAAATCGCTCATTCTTGTTGAATTCAATGTCATGTAGGGCGTGGTACAAATGCTAAACCCTCTGACAAGGGGAAAGCAAAGATGATCGATTACTGAGCTCAACTGACCTTATGGGTGGCCGCTGAGGAAAGAAGGAAAGTGTTTGGAAATTGATATGTTATGAACTGTAATTTAGAAATAGCTTAGCTTCTGCTGAAAATGTAATATTTTGGGTTGTAATAACTTGCTACTATTTTCTTTTATCTATATTTATGCTATGAATAGATGTGATGTTTTTTTTTTCATTCTTTTGACAGAGCCCTGGTTCGATAAAGGATTTTGGGGCCGTCACAATGAAGCACTATTCAAGTCTACATCAGAGCTTGTCATCAGTAGATATGACATCAGTGGATACTGAATCACTGATCAAGTCAACATCAAGACTTGTCATCAGGAGATAGTAAAGACATAACACTACATGTCATTAGGGTTTAGAAGAACAAGCACTGATACTTGGCGTGGAAGCAAGGGGTATAACTTGGAAGATACACCTTTAAGTATGGTGGTCCAATAGCAACTTTTTCACCAGAAACGCATGGAGAACTAGTACAGAAACTAAAGCAACAAGAGCCTATAGCAGTATGACACGTGTAAGTCAGAAAAAACTTTGATGGGACATACTGCAGCTACATTGAAAAAGAAACATGTCTTGCACATGGGTTCTATATATGTTGTCCTACATATAGAAAGGTGGATACACAAAACTTTCGAGAAGTAAACGAAGTTGAAAGACAGAAAATTATAAGAAGTAGAAAATCAAATATCTCTATTAGAAATCAACAAAACACTAGAAGCAAAGGGATATCTTCAAGAGGAAGGGATTGACTTTGATGAGACCTTTGCACCAGTGGCCTAACTTGAGGGTATAAGAATTTTCTTAGCATATGCAGCACATTCAAACTTCAAGGTTTTTTATATGGATGTGAAAAGTGTCTTTCTCAACTGAAAATTAGACTAGGAAGTGTATGTCCAACAACCTCCAAGGTTTACAAACTAGAGAAAGCACTTTATACAAGTTCTTGAGAGAAGCTTTGTAATAATTCTTGAGAGAAATATTCAAAGAGAAACACGTAGCTAGTGTGTGAGAAAAGAAGCTGTATATCTTTACAGAATTATAGTTGTTTAATCACTTTGTAATTATAACAGATTCCCAAAAAAAATACAAGTTATCATACAACTATTTTAACTTGAATCTGTGTGTGTTCATAGCAAATATCTTTACTATTTCTCTGGATTTTGTAGCTTTTCCAGTTTGTGCTTGTCAAGCATTCAAAGAACGAAAAAGTTGTGATGTTTGTATTGAACCCCCCTTTCTACAAGGACTTTAGCCTATTTTGTCCTAACAATGTCAAAAAGGAAAGATGACGAAGTCCTCATTTAAAAGAAAGACTGTTACATCCATTACAGATCCTCTTCAACTAATCCACATGGATTTATTTGGACCTGCAAATGTCATGAAAGTCACAAAGAAAAGATTTGTTTTAGCAATGGTGCATGACTATTCAAGATATTCTTGGGTGAGGTTTTTTCATAGCAAAGATGAGTACCCTCAAATAGTCATGGACTTCATCAAGAAAGTTGAAAAAATGTCCAACCAAGAAGTGAGAACTCTCATAAGTGATAATGAAATAGAATTCAAAAATACAAAACTAAGAGACTTCTGTGTTGATAAAGGAATTACACATCATTTCTCAGCCCCAAGATCTATAAAGCAAAATGGAGTGGTTGAAAGGAAAAACAGGACTCTTATAGAGGTAGCAAGAACTATGTTTCAAGATGCATATCTACCTACCTATTTCTGGGCTGAAGTAATCAGCACTGCATGCTTCACTCAAAATAGGTCTATGATTAACAAGATAAATGGAAAAACTCCATATGAGTTTAAGTCAGGCAAAAAACCTATTGTAAAGTTCTTGTATGCCTTTGTAAGTAAGTGTTTTGTGTTCTGAGATAGTGAGCATCTTGGAAAGTTTGAGGCTAAAGTAGATGAAGGAATCTTTCTGGTGTACTCACTCACAAACAAAGCCTACAAAATTTACATCATTAGGCTGCAAAAAGTTGTGGAGAGTATACATGTCAACTTTGATGACTCTAAATTTCCAGGACTGCAAGATGATGATGAAACTAAACCTCTGAGATTTGAAAATGAAAACTATTCAAGAAACTCAGAGGATGATGAACAAGAGTTTATAGTTGTTGCAGAAGAACAAAGAGAGAACATCACTCAACCTAGCATTGATTATGCATCTTCATCTAATACAACTTCAGAAAGTGATGGAAACAATTTGACTGTAAATTCAGTTATTGAGATAAGCAGCAACTCAGGGGTGTTTCTCATGAATCCATTTGATCAACTCACAGTGAACACACCACAAATGAAACCGCTTCATCAAGAAGAGATCTACCAGTGCAAAGGAGGTGGAACAGGAGTTATCCTTTTGAGTTAATCATTGACGATCCTGAGAGTGGTGTAAGAACAAGGAGAGCTACTCAAAATGAATGTCTATTCTCAAGTTTCTTATCTCAAACTGAGCTAGAAAGTTGAGGATGTATTGTTGGATCCTGATTGGGTGATTTCCCTTCAAGAGGAACTCAATCGATTTGAGAGAAACAAAGTCTGGAAACTTGTGCCTAAGCGAACAGAATCATCATTGGTACCAAATGGGATTCAGAAACAAGATGGATGGAGATGGTATTGTAACAAGGAATAAGGCAAGACTGGTTGCTAAAGGGTATTCAAAGGAAGAAGGCATTGATTATGATGAAACTTATGCACCACATCAAGGTATACCAGATGGATATAAAGAGTGCTTTTCTAAATGGGAAACTGAAAGAAGAGGTGTATGTCCAGCAACCTCTTGACTTTGAAGATTTTAAGCTTCCCAACCATGTCTATAAATTGGATAAAGTACTCTATAGACTGAAGCAAACACCTAGAGCATGTTATGACACTCTCTCCCAATTTTTACTTGAAAATCATTTCACTATGGGTGTCATAGATAAAACTTTATTTTTCAAAAGGCATGCGTAGGATATTATACTTGTAAAAGTTTATGTTGATGACATTATATTTGGGTCTACTAATGAAAGCTTGTGCAGAAAGTTTTCAAAGTTAATGCAAAGTAGGTATGAGATGAGTTTGATGGGAGAGCTGACTTTCTTCTTGGGGCTTCAATTGAGTCAAAGAACTGATGGCATATTCATAAGCCAGTCAAAGTATGTGAAAGATCTCCTAAAGAAGTTCAATATTGAAGATGCAGCACCTGCAAAGATACTTATTCCAACTGCTACCAAGCTTGATGCAGATCTTAAGGGAAAAAAGGTAGACATCACAGCTTACATGGATATGGTAGGTTCTCTCTTATATCTTACTACAAGTAAACTAGATATTATGTTCTCAACTTGTCTCTGTGCCATATTTCAAGCAGATCCTAGAGAATCTCATCTTATATCTATAAAAAGAATCTTTATATATCTCAAGGGATCTCCAAATATTGGCATTTGGTATCCCAAGGATTCAAATTTTGACCTTGTTGGCTACTCTGATGTTGATTATGCTGGATGTAGGATTGATAGGAAAAGCATAATTGGAAGTTGTCAATTTCTTAGTGGTAGACTAGTTTCAGAGTTTAGTAAGAAACAACTTTCATTTTCAACTTCCACTACTGAGGCTGAATACATTGCAACTGGAAGTTCTTGTGCTCAAATCCTATGGATGAGAAATCAACGTTTGGATTATGGCTTGACCTTGAACTAGATTCCAATTATGTCTGATAATACGTGTGTTATAGCCATTGCCAACAATCCTATCCATAACTCTAGAACTAAGCACATTGATATTAGGTACCATTTTATTAGAGAACATGTTATGAATGGTACCATTGAGTTACATTATGTCTCTACTGATAAGCTGCTTGCTGACATTTTCACAAAACCTTTTGATGAATCAACATTTTCAAGACTGGTTAGTGAACTGGGTATGTTACAAGACATTATAGTTGTGAGCTTATCTAATTGATCTTCATCTTCAAATAATCACCAATTGGGTATGTATATCCAACTTTTGTTTTGTAGCAAACAAGAGCTTGGCGCTTGTCTTTTTAAGTTTAACACTAGTCAAAACTCTAGTTTGGCGACAATTTATCAACCTTTTAGTTTGGCGTGTGTTAGATTGCTCTTGTATAGGTTCAAGTCATTCTAGTTTGGTGTCTTTTTATTCTCGCCTAAGTTTGGCGCTTGTGAACTGAGTTTGGCGTTAGTCATATTAAGTTCGGTGCAATTCTCTTTTCTTGTTTTTAGAGTTTGGCGCTACTTTACAACTGTTGGTGTTAATTGTGTCATTTTGTTTAACGTGAGTTTCGTGGTGTTCAATTAAGTACAGTTCGGGCTTTTATTTATTTTGAAAAAAATGTGTTTGGTGATGTACAAAATCTTTTTCGTTAAGTTTGGCGCAAGTCTTCAGTTACTTAAGCACTTAACTCAGTTTGGCGATGTATTTTTGTATACCAAGGAGTTTGGCGCTGAGACAGTTTGGCAGAGAGTTTGGTGGAAGGTTAATTTTCAATTCAAACAGTTCCAATTCCAAAATCATCACCAAACTCAAAGAATATAAATAGTTGCCTATGAGCCCTAATTTCATACTTCATCACTGAACTCTGCAAATCAAAAATTCAAAGGCGCAATTTCTCTAACCCTCAACATCTTCGAAAAATTCAAAAGCCCTAAATATATTCAACAATGGCTTCTTAATTCGTCATCCAGAAGACAAATCACTGCAGCATCCTGTCTGTGATGACTATTCGTGATCATTTTAGGGTATGGATAGGGAGCACTTCAACATCTATGGACAACCGCTCACACTTCTTCCACCAAGGATGATCTCTACATCAGGGTCACATTCAACGATATGGAATACACCATAACCGAGAGTACTGTGAACAACGCTTTACACCTACTAGTGGAGAATCATGCTGATGATCCTACTGCACAAGATTTGATCACCTTCTTCCAACACATAAGTTATGCAGGTGATTTAAATCTAAGCAAGATGGAGAAGCAGTTTCTCAAGATGGAGTGGAACTTCTTTTTCAATTCCATCTCCAGAGTGTTGGCACCCAAAATTAGCAGGTGAAGTGGGCTTACAAGTCTGCTCATTGAGATGATCAACAAAATGGGAAGCCTGGTCAGCAGGAGTCCTACCAGTAGGGCAACGATTAAGTGCTATTACCCTAGATTTCTCATGATGATACTTTTACATTTAAGGGTAGATCTTACACCATTTGCCACCAGTGAAGAAGAGGAGCCATCCCAAATGCTTGGCAATATCACTGTTTCTCTTCTCACCAAGAAGAAGAATGAGGAAATCAAACTTGTTTTGACACCACACATGGCAAGTATAATTTCTTCATATCTGCTTGTCCAACCCATCTTCTTCTTCTTAAAATGTTGGCCAAGAGGATGCAAACCCCCCCCCCCCCCCCTCAAACTCAGGCTGACCAACCTCTTCTACCTCAACCATTTAAACCAATTCCTCAAAACCCAAAGCCCTCTGGTTCTCAAAAATATCAGGGTTCAAAGAAGAGAGAAACCCGAATCCATAGGGTAGAAACCAGTGAGGCTATTCAAGAGGGAGGTGGGAGAGGGAACCCATAACAGTTGCTCTTCTAGTAGTACCAAGGAGGAAGAGGAGCAAGAAGGCAACTGCTACAAGCCACCATGTATCCTTCAATAGGGTGCAAAGGTTGAAATGGGACAAAACACATCCATAGATGCATCTTCTCAACAAGATACATCTATTGAACAGAGTCCCATTCCCAGGTCAACATATACAGAGTCTGCACCATCACATCTGCCCACACATGTTGATGCCCAAGACCAAAGAGTACACACGAGTAGAGAGCACTCTGAGTCCTCGTTTGATGGTCCTTCTTTTCTTTAGAGGGAACAACCAACACTTAACTCCTTTATGAAGCCTCTATCCTCCAACCATCCTTCCCCCTCCCCACATATTTCTTCCTCACCATTGGAACAATCTCAAGCTTCAATTGGTTCTTGTTAGTCAGATTACCTCTTAGTTGAGCCAACACTGAGTGGTCCACAAGAACCTGTTGCACCTAGTGCAGCAAATACCACATCTCAGATCCCACTCATTGATATGGAAGTAGAGGTTGCTAAGACTTTATTTCACTTCCCCATCATTGAGGCTGATACTAGACCAGAAGTTTATGATTCAACATTAGTCCTCCATACCTCCACTACACTTTCTCCAAGCTCTACATCTTCTGATGATATAGAGATTATGTATAAAGAGCCTCCTCCCAGGGAGTTACTGTGACGACCCGAAATTTTATTTTCTTAAATAAATAGAAATAAAATATTTATGAGATAATTCCCTATGAGGTATGAGTTTTAAATGTTTGAGTATTATGTCCATGTGATGTCCAAAATTTAATGATCTCAATTTCCTTTGTAAAATCATCAAAGGAATTTGAATACATTAATCTCAAAATCTTGTATGAAATTAATTTAATCAAGCATGAACAAAGATTGATGTTATGGAATATGAGTGTGGAGGTTAGCAAGTTTCATTCAAAACAATTTGAATGGCTTACGTAAGGGAAATGATCTCATAAGTACGTATGTTGTTTGGGTTAATAAGCTGCTTGTGTGTCATTGGTTGATGAAGCTTATGTGCATGAACAACAACAGCTTCTTGTTACATGTATTAGCTATTAAGAATCATGATGAGCAGCCATTTTACCGTCCAGATTAATCAATCACTTTATTTCAAGGCTTATCCTCAGCCTGCCATAAATACCTCATTCGAAGGTAACGTTTCAATCTCTTTTCTAAAGATTTTCTCTCCTAAAGTTCTTCTTTAACCTTACCATCTTCATACAATTTCAAGTTCTTCCTTTTGGACAATTACTTTCAGACAAGCTTTAATCCTTTCCGTCAAGTCAAGAGGTAAGAATCTTATGTTCTTCTCTGTTTTCTTCTTGCTAGCATCCGAGAGTATGAGTTTTGTGTGCTAAGTCTTCAGGAACGAATAAAACTTTTAAAGAATATGTTGTTTTTATGAAAAGAAGCTTATGCACCACAGAAAGGATGATTATGTATCCTAGGTTTGAGTTCGTTCATTCTGAGTATTATTCTTGTTCTTGAAAGATTTTCCATCGTAGCAAAGACAAGCTCTAATGTTAGTCTCTGATGAGATAATATTAGTCTTTGATGAGATGTTGTTAGTCTCTGATGAGATAATATTAGTCTCTGATAAGATGTTGTTAGTCTCTGATGAGATAATATTAGTCTCTGATAAGATGTTGTTAGTCTCTGATGAGATAATATTAGTCTCTGATGAGATGTTGTTAGTCTCTGATGAGATAATATTAGTCTCTGATGAGATGTTATCAGTCTCTGATGAGATAATATTAGTCTCTGATGAGATGTTATCAGTCTCTGACGAGTTATTTAGTCTCTGATGAGTTAAGATGACGTCATCAGTCTCTGATGAGTTATTTAGTCTCGGATGACGTCAGCCTTAGTCTCCGACAGGCTAAGGATAGTCTCTGGTGACGTCAGCCTTAGTCTCTGACAGGCTAAGTCTAGTCCCCGATGACGTCATCCATAGTCTCTGATGGGCAAAATATGTTAGTCTTTGATAGCTCAAGATATTTTTCCCCGACAATCAGAACTCATTCTCCTAATGGATGTGTAATGGTCTGAAAATCCCTTAGGCTTGTTTAAAATGAAAAGTCTCATTTTTCCAATGCAACAAATGATTGCATTAAAAGTCAAGAGAATAAAAATGCTCAGACATCACATTTGTACATACTCACATTTATATTATAAGCATAGATTCTCATGCTATGTCAACATGTATGTTTTTCAGAGGTATTTCACCAAGTAAGTGAATTAGATTTAGCTCAGCTAAGGACGAAGGCAAGTATATTCTCATTCCTATGCTTATTTCAACGCATGGTCAATTGATTCGACGTTTAAATTTCCTTGTGAATCAGAATGCTATGCTTTAATTTCCGCTAGCATGATATGAATGAAAGTGCATGGATATAACGGAGCCTTGATTTATCAGTTATTTTTCAATCTTATATCTGTGCAAATGTATTAAAATGTTCCCACTTAGGCATTGAGCAAGTGCTTATGTTAGTCTTGAGAGGGTAAGATGGTTATCGTACGTATTTACGAGCCTCCTCTGAGCTAAATAAGACATGCAAGATTGTTAAGGAAGGAAGAAAGAGTGCAAAATCTCAAAATCAAGATATGTTTTTAAAAGTGCTAGAGGTTTTGACAATTGAATCCATCATACCTCACAAATAGTTTGAACCCTTGTTACCCACCTTACATGATTATATACTTGTTGAGTGTAAATTGCTCATCCTTGCTATTGTTAAATGTTTTACAAGTGATAAAGGTAAGATGTACATGCATAAGGTCATTACGAGTTAACTGTGGGTAGTGATGAGGAGAAGCAGAGGAATGAAGATGTAAGAGCATGATTGAAGTGTTAAGTTTGTTAGACCAACGAGTCTCAACGTTTTGTAAAGATAATGATTAAAGTTGTTGTAATAGCTTAGTTTCCGCTGCAAGTTTTGTACTCTGAATAATTGTGAGAATGTACTATTAATCACTTGAGTACATTAGGGTTGTATGGACGTGAGGTTGTTGTTTGTTTCTTTCCCCTGACGGCGCCTGGGTCCCGTGTGGGATTTTCGGGGTCGTCATAGTTACCTGGTTCTTCTATTGCTCAAGAAGTCCAAGATAGGGTGAGTGAGACTAAGAGAAAAATAATGAGAGAAGAAATATAAATAAATATTGAGAGTCATGCCTTGAGCATAGAAAAAGGAGAGAGGGTTGAGCATTCCCCTTAAATAAGTGAGAGTGTGTCAATAGGGCCTTCAAAAGAAATTGAGGGAAGGGCTGATGAGATCAGTCAACAAAGCAAAGAGTGTGTGAGGCCCCAACTACCACAAATCACTACATGAGCAATAAAGGGGAGTGTAGACAGGGTTTCTTACTCAAATGATCTGACATCTAAAGTGAAAACCATGGAGACCAACCTAATAAACATTAAGGTTGATCTTCATAGGCAACTAGGTGTTCAAGTCTCGAGTCTATCAGCCATTAATTATGTCAAATCTCAAGTTAATGACTTGAAACTTCAGTTCTAGGCCCATGTTAGTCACCTTAAAGGTCAAATGCACTCAATTGCTGAAGATATCAAAAACTTCAAGGAACTGAGACATGAGGTGTAGGGTGTTAGGGAAGAGGTCACAGGAACCAAGGTAGGGATCCAAACCATCCTGGCATTGCTGAATAAGAGCAACGCTGATACTACTATTGCTACTACTAGTTTTGGTGTTGGACCTTCCAACTCAAATCTTCCCTTCTTATAGTGAATGATAACTCAACTAAGGGGAAGAATGAGGAAAAGGATGAAAAAGACAAAGTTTAGTCACCAGACACTAAATTAAGAGCCAAAGACTTCTGGTTCATGGGAGTTGACAGCCCTCAAGGGACACCTTCACAGGAGGAGGGTCCTAAGTTCACTGATGATGCTTCCTCCCATGGTGACATTAATGAGGCAACATTTGTAGATGAGGCAGCAAGGAGTGATAAGGAGGGAGATAAAGTTGAAGGATCCCTTCCTACACAACAGGCCAAAAAGATCAAGAAAAAGATAGGTGTGAATAAGGGGAATGTTAGATAAATAATGATGATGATCTTTAAAGGAAAATTGTGCGTCTATAAACCCTGTGCAACATTCCAGAACTAAACATATAGAGATCAGGTATCACTTTATCAGGGAACATGTTATGAATGGAACCATTGAACTACACTTTATACCAACAAACAAGCAACTGGCAGACATCTTCACCAAAGCTCTTGATCAAGCCACTTTTATCAATCTGGTGGGAG
Organism: Centella asiatica; assembly: GCA_014636745.2. Classification (NCBI taxonomy): domain Eukaryota; kingdom Viridiplantae; phylum Streptophyta; class Magnoliopsida; order Apiales; family Apiaceae; genus Centella; species Centella asiatica. Next base: position 11,099,866 of record CM025780.1, on the reverse strand, counting down.
AGCTGGGAATGGTGAATTATGCAAGATAAAGTTTGATCAACTTGATGAAGTCATGCCAGAAAAATTGTTGGGGAGTTCAAACTATCAAGTACTTAAGTACTGGTATTTCTAACTCATCTCATAATTTCTAGATAATGCTACTAATACATGGTTATATGTTTACAATAAATAATCAAAGAAAAGATTTGCATTGTTCATTGTGGATGACTACACCAGATATACTTGGGTCAAGTTTCAACATGCCAAAACTGAAGTACCTCAACAACCCATTGACCATATAAAGAAAGTGGAAACTGAGTCAAGGTCAGTGGTTAGAATTTTGAGGACAGACAATGGGATTGAATTCAAGAATGCAACTGTTGATGGATTTTGTGTGGAGAAAGGCATCATACATTTTCTTCTCCAAGAACTCCTCAACAGAATGGTGTAGTAGAAAGGAAGAATAGAACCCTGATAGAAGCTGCTAGGACAATGTTAGATATAAAGGATGATGATGATGATGATATAATAAGCGCATTTGTAAATACTCAAGGTGATATATAACCTTGATATACCTACACATGTTTTGCATTCACTGATGCTTAAGATAGCCATCAGAGAATGAGTTTTTAGTCACTAAGCAAGTCAACAGTGCAAAGCTCGAAAGAACTTGTTAGTGATCTTGATATGTTGATCGAGTATTCCGCACATCAAACATGTCAAGCCAATCGACAAAGCTTCAATGGTTAAGTATCATCAAGGGAACTCGTCAGGGGAACCTATCAGTGGATGACTAAGACAGACCAACCCGTCAGGTGAACGCGTCAGGGTATGGCAGTGACTGGCCAAACACATCAGTGGAACGCGTCAGGGCATGATCAAGACATGTCACTTGTCAGGGTAAGGCATCAGGGAATGACAGTGTCAAGCCAACCCGTCAGGGGAAAAGCACAACACTGCATTAGTGGAAGCCATCAGTGTGTGTCACTGGTCATAACATCAGTGGATCAAAGAAGCACTGAGTAAAACTCAAGTGAAGGTTGAAGCCCTGATCTAGTCTTGAACAAAGACTTGTCATCAGGGGATCCAGAAGCATTTATCAAGTTCACGTCAGGGCTTAACATCAGTGGATGGTTATGACTGCATGCACTCGTCATCAGGTCTATCGCGCAAATCGATGAAGCTTGTAAAAGAAGCAAGAGATATTACTGGAAAGATATTTCTTGAAGTTTGTTCGGTCCAATGACAACTCTCGAACATTAAATGCATGCAGATTAGGGGATGAAAAAGAAGCAACTAAAGTAGCAGCAGTCTGACACATAGAGTCTAAAAGACAACAATGTGACATATATGCGGCAAAGTTGAAAGAAGTAGCACGTCATTAGCACGTGATTTCATCCAGTGATCTTCTACACATACAAAGGAGTTCTCATTACATAAATAGATCAATCCAACAGATCAACAAACATCGAAGCACACAAATCACTAGAGCAGCTTTGTAATATAGCTTGAGAGAAATATTTCAAAGAAAGATTAGAAGCTGGTGAGTGTGAATTTGAAGCTGTAATTTTATTACAGATCTTGTAGTTGTTTAATCACATTTGTGATTATACAGATTTCCAGAAAAACCTCAAGTTTTAATATAATTATTTTAACTTGAATCTGTGTGTTCATATTTTATAGTTTTTCTGTTCATAGTAGTTGTTTCCAATTAGTGCCAACTAAAGTTTAAAAAGAGCAAAAAGTTTGTAGTGTTTGCATTCATTCCCCCCTTTCTACAAACACTTGAGCTTATATTGTTCTAACAATTGGTATCAGAGCCTCTTAGCAGATTATACTTACTAACAACGATCAACATCTATGACTAACAAAGCTGGAAACAGTAAAGTCCCCATGTTGGAAAGGGGAAAATTCTTCTTCTGGAGACAACACATGATAGTTCATCTTAGAGCAATCGATGATGAATATTTACAGATTCTGGAAGAAGGCCCTCATGTTCCCAAGAAGCTCATTCCTCTAGAAGTTGTCAATGGAGTCAATGTTCCTGAAAAATTAGTCCCAAAGACAACTGACGAAATGACACTCGAGGAAAAAGAGAAAGTGAAAAAGGATCTCAAAGTTACAGGGATCCTGTATAATGGTTTAGACGATGATATGCTGAATAGTATTATGAATCTTACAACGTCTAAATCTATATGGGATACCATACAAATCCTTTGTGATGGAACGGAGGAAGTGAGGGAAAATAAACTGTAGTTGTTGACACAATAGTATGAGTGGTTCACAATGAAAAGTGGTGAAACACTCACTGAAATCTTCGACATATTTAACAGGTCGGTAAATGACCTGAGATTATATGGGAAGGCATATGCAAATAAAGATGTGAATAGGAAGTTCATGAGAGCCCTTCCCATATCATGGGATCCTAAGACGACAGCCATCAGGGAATCCAAGGACATGAATCTCCTAGACTTGGATAGGCTTTATGGCACCCTAAAGACATATGAACTTGAGGTTCAACAAAGATATGAAATGTCAGGGGATGCTAGGAAGCTTAAATCTGTAGCCCTGATGGCTGCCAAGAAGGACAAAGAAGAAGTAAGACCGAGTGTCTTGATGAAGCAACAACTGGGAAATGCTGAAATATAAGGGGACGACGAAGTTGACTCCAAGGAAGATGAATATACTCCTGAAGAGTTAAAGGAGCTGGGTGAAACCATGACCTTTCTTGCAAAAAGGTTTTCTAAGCTGAAATTCCAAAAGCCTGCGGGTTCAAAAAGATTTTCAGCAAGGAAGCCTAGTAGTACTAAAAACTTTATTAACAAATCTAGAATAAAGTGCTACAAGTGCAATGAGATGGGCCACTTTGCAAATGAGTGCCGCAAGGCCACAAAAGAAGGTGAATCCAGAAACAAGGAAGCTAAAGTAGACTACAAGAATAAATACTTTGACCTTCTTAATGCAAACAAGAAGGGAAAAGCATATATTGCAGAGGGAAAGGACTAGGCTGACTCAGATGAAGAAAATGCTGAAGAATATGTCAACCTAGCCCTGATGGCCTCATCCATTGACAGCAGCAGCTCACAAGTAAGTCTTGAGATTTCCTCTAACATGTCTAAAAATGATTGTGTTAAAACTGTTAAGGAAATGGCTTGTGAGATAAAGGATCTCTATGACACCCTGAGGAGTGTAGTAGCTGAAACTGAGAGAGTGCAGAAAATAAATGAGCATTTGACTGCAAAAAACTCTCTCTTAGAATCAGAACTCTCCAGATTTGAGAATCTTGAAAAAGAACTCTCAAGATCAAAAAAATCTTCTTGACTGTGCTATCAAAAAAGAGGAATGGACCTCAAATCTTCTAAGTCAAGAAAGGGAAGTCATAAAGAGATGGAATGAGTCTAGCAAAAAATTGGAGGATCAATTAAACAGTCAAAAATCTGGTCCCAAATCTGGTTTAGGCTATGGAGAGACTCTAGTGAAGCAACCTCCCCTTTAGGTTGAAATTGCAGCTAGCTTTGGAAAATGGCCAATACAACCTATCAAGTTTGTAAAGGCTGCAACAAAGTTAGAAAAAGAGAGTGTTTTCCCGATGAGTGAACTTCCACAAGTGGTGGGAGAGGCAAGAAACCGATTCTTGCCAAAGCACCCAAACCTCCAGTCAGAAAAGAACCAAACTGTGCATCAGTGGATACATAGTCGTCAGGGGGAAAGAGTGCATCAGGCCGTAGTAGCCCTTCAAAGGAAAAACGCCTGTCAGGGGATAGTAAAAAGAATAGGAATGGAAAGCTATGTGTAAACAAGGATAGTAACTGTGACGACCCCAAAATCCCTCACTAGATTAGGGCTTCGTCAAAAGAAGGAAAAGATAACCACATATCCATTCATATAATAATTACTGAAAGAAACGATAATAAAGAGTTATTACAACCCAAAATATTACATTTTCAGCGGAAGCTATTCTGTCTCTATACTATAATTCAAAACATCACTTTTTAGATCCTCTTCCTTCCTTCCTTCCTTGTCGGCACTACGAAGGGTTAGCTAAACTCAGTAACCGATCATCTTTGCATTTCCCTTGTCAGAGGGCTCAACCTTAATATTCTGCCCTGCAAAACATTAAAATTCTACAAGAATGAGCGGTTCACGCCTAGCAAGTATATAAACAATTTGGGAAAGCAAATCTGGAATGTTTCAAAGAATTCAATTCTGCTAAGAGGCTTAGTGAATCAATACTAATGCCTCAGAAATCTTTAAGGAATCTTTAGGATTACTGATGATAAACAATTGTGTAATCCTTCTTAAAACAAAGCATAACTTCCTTGAAGTAAAAATATCCATCGGGGCTAAAACCGCTGGATCTGCTAACCATACGGTATACAGCTGGCCTAACTGTGCCCGTATGATCCCTCCTTGTGTGAACGTACGTAGTCACATAAATTTCCTCTAGGTTAGGTGAAGAACAAATCAGTACCTTTCCCTTCCTCTAGCCATCCATGTGGCATAACCCATTTCAGGGACATATCATTCTCATTTATTTGCACAGATATAAGATTTAGAATTAGCTGAAAATCAAAGCTCAGTTAAATCCATGCATTATCATTCATATCATGCTTGCGGAATTTAAAGCATAGCATGCTCATTCCTAAACAAACAATTGAAACATATAATCAAGTCTTGCACGCATATCGAATCAAATGATACTGCGTTAATTTGAAATAAGCATCAGATTGAATGTATATACTTGCCTCAGTCCTTTGCACAAAATCAAACTCAAATTACTCGTGAGTGAAGATTCTGTAAATTATACAAGTAATATTTTAATACCTTAATAAGAATTTATGAAAGAAAATATGTATGTGATGTCCTTAGACTTTACTGTTTTAAAGAATAACATCATAAAATAATTTTAAGAAAATAATGTTTTATAGTCTTGATAACAGACTATACGTCGAGGAATAATTTTCTCATTATTAAACTCGTCAGGGACTGATATCTTTAGCCATCAGAGACTAACAATATCTCATCAGAGACTAAGAATATCTCATCAGAGACTAGGAAATTCCTCCATCGGAGACTAATAATTCCTTCATCAGAGACTACGGAATTTCCTTCATCAGAGACTATTGATGACGTCATCAAGGACTGAATTTAGCTTGTCAGAGACTAAGGCTGGCATCATCAGAGACTAAATAACTCATCAGAGACTGATGACGTCATCTTAACCCTATCGGAGACTAAGGCTGACGTCATCAGGGACTAAATGGCTCACCAGAGACTGATGACGTCATCAGAGACTAAACTTTAGCCTGTCAGAGACTAAAGCTGACGTCATCCGAGAGTAAATAACCTGTCGGAGACTAATGACGTTATCGGGGACTAAACTTTAGCCTATCGGGGACTAAAGCTGACGTCATCATCAGAGATTAACAGAATATCTCATCAGAGATTACGAATATCTCGTCAGAGACTAACAATATCTCATCAGAGATTAACAGCATCTCATTAGAGATTAACATCATCTCATTAGAAATTAACATCATCTCATTAGAGATTAACATTAGAGCTTGCTTCTGCTATGATGGAAGACCTATCATGCTCAAACTCAACCTATGACGTCTCATGAAGATGCAAAGAATATTAATCTTAGCATAAATCTTTGATACTATGCATAAAAGAAACTAGGTAGAGTTCCAGGTTCTTACCTCTTCGTTCTTAAGAGTGAGATCAAAGCTGGTCTAAGAATAATTTTTCCAAAAGAAGAACTTAGAAATTTATGGAGATGATATATTTAAGCGAAACTCTTTAAAAGAGAAATTTTGGTAAAAGAGTTAAAATTTCATCTCGAATGAGGTATTTATAGAGTTCAAGAGCAGTAAACTAAGGTTACACATTGGAATAAAACGATTGGTTAATTTGGACGATAAAATGGCTATTCATCATGACTTCTTGACAGCATACAGCTGTTGTCCTACATGCATGAAAACTTAGCCACCTAAACAGTTTCTAATCAAACACGTAATCACAAATCCCACGTAACCCTCTCTTCTTCCTCCATGCTGTTCAATATAATCTTATATGGGATTTGCTAATCCCCTTTTTGATACCTTTTTAAGGAACTTAACCTCATCATCATGGATATCACATCATCATAAAAATTTTCATTATAGATATGAATTTATCATTCATATTTAAAAAGACTAACCTCCATGTAAAAATATAATAACACAAAATAAATTATTTCTTATTATAGAATGCATTTAAAATTTTTTGGGTTCTCACAGTAGTTACACTTCCATTCATGAAGCCCCTAGGAAAGCGTGCTGGAATTGTGGTAACAATAATCATCTATCTTTCCAATGCAAAAAGAAACCACAAATTTTGACTGGCACAATTTTATATGCTGATGATTTACCAACTGTTAAAGCTTGCTCCTCCAAGGAAAAAGGAAAAATAACTGTTAAGAAATCAAAAGCATATGTTGAAGCTCCTAAAGAGGAGAAAGTTTTAAATTTGCCAAAACCAAAAGTCACAATTAAAGAAAAGGTTGTTTTACCTACAACTGTGACTAAACCTAGAGGACCCAAAACCAATTGGGTACCAAAAACAAATTAAATATTTTTTGTGTGCAAGGAAAAGTTAAAAACAGTCATATCTGGTTTCTAGACAGTGGTTGCTCAAGGCACATGACAGGAAACAAAGCCCTGCTCACAGAATTTCAAGAAAAGGATGATCCAGTGATTTCATTTGGTGATAACAGCAAATGACTGACTCTGGGTTATGGCAAAGCAACAAATGGGAATGTCATTTGAAAATGTAGCACTGGTTGATGGGCTTAAGCACAATTTATTAAGCATAAGTCAACTATGTGACAAAGGTTACATCATTTCCTTTAAAGCAGATCAGTGCTTGATCTCAAATGAGCATGATGGGAAGCTAGTTTTATCAGGAATAAGAAAAGGAGATCTCTATGTTGCTAACTTCAATTCAGTAAGTGGAGAATCATGTTTCTATAGCAAGGCAACCCCTGATGAAAGCAGGTTATGGCACAAGAAGCTCTCTCACCTGAACTTCAAGACAATTAATGATTTAGTGAAGAGAGAGTTGGCAACTGGGATACCCCAAATGGAGTTTATTCAATAAGGGTTATGCTCAGCTTGTCAACAACCCTGTCAATATTATGTCAAAGAAAAGATTTGTAATGGTCATTGTGGATGACTACACTAGATACACTTGGGTGAAGTTTCAAAATGCAAAATCAAAAGTTCCTCAGCAAATCATTGACCACATCAAGAAAGTGGAAACAGAGTCAGGGTCAGTGGTTAGGATGTTGAGGACAGACAATGGAACTGAATTCAAGAATGCAGCTGTTGATGGATTTTGTGTGGAGAAAGGCATAAATCATACACTTTCTGCCCCAAAGACTCCTCAAAAAAATGGTGTAGTGGAAAGTAAGAACAGAACCATGATAGAAGCTGCTAGAATAATGCTAGCAGAGGCAAAGATTCCTACCTATTTTTGGGCTGAAGCAATTTCCACTGCTTGCTTTACTCAAAATAGGTCATTAATCAACAAGGCTCACAACAAGACTCCATATGAGCTAATGACAGGGAGAAAGCCAAACATCAAGTTCCTACATGTTTTTGGATGCAAATGCTTTATCTTAAGGAACTTTAGTGAGAGCTTGGGAAAATTTGATCTAAAGGCTGATGAAGCAATTTTCCTAGGTTACTCCTTGACATCTAAGGCCTACAGGGTTTACAACAAAAGACTTCAGGTGGTGATGGAGTCAATGAATGTAGCTTTTGATGATCAAGAGATTTTTGGACTTGAAGACCCTGGTTTTCATGAAGAGCTCAGGTTTGAAAATGAATTTGAGACTGATTATCAAGAGATTGAAGCTGATGAGTGCAGACAAATGGAGAATTTATCAATTCCTGATGTCAATCCAAATTCTATAGAAGCCCCTTGCAATGATAGAGTCAATTTCCTGGACAACAAATCAGGGGATACTCCATCAGGGGATCATTCATCAGGGCATGCACCATCAGGGGATAACTTGAACCTTGAATTAAGCACTAATTCAGGGGGAGGGTTTTTAGAAGCTGGGAGCACAGACTTAGGGGGAGGAGATGTCAATCAAGCAAGCTCATCAAGATACATCTCTAATCCCAAATGGGCTCGAAGTCATTCAACAGACTTAATTATTGGTAAACCTGACAAGAAAGTGCAAACTAGAAAAGCAACATCTAATGAATGCCTATATGCCTGTTTTCTTTCACAAATAGAGCCAAAGAAATTTGAAGAAGCCATTCAAGATGCAGATTGGATAATGGCTATGCAAGAAGAGCAAAATCAATTTGAAAGAAATCAAGTATGGAAACTAGTACCTAAACCCAAAGACAGAATTATAATAAGTACTAAGTGGGTTTTCAGGAACAAGATGGATGAAACTGGCATTGTTATTAGAAACAAAGCAAGACTGGTTGCAAAGAGATATCTTCAAGAAGAAGGGATTGACTTTGATGAGACCTTTGTGCCAGTAGCCAGACTTGAGGCTATAAGAATTTTCTTAGCCTATGCAGCACATTCAAATTTCAAGGTTTATCAAATGGATGTGAAAAGTGCTTTTCTCAATGGGAAATTGGAACATGAGGTGTATGTCCAACAACCTCCAGGATTTGAGAGTTCAAAATTTCCAAATCATATGTTCAAGTTAGAAAAGGCACTTTATGGACAGAAGCAAGCTCCTAGAGCTTGGTATGACACATTGTTAAAGTTTTTGGTGGAAAACAAATTCACAAGAGGTATCATTGACAAAACATTGTTCTTTAGACAACATCAAGGTCATCTGATTTTGGTTCAAATTTATGTTGATGATATTATCTTTGGATCCACTGACACTAGACTGTGTGAAAAATTCTCCAAACTCATGCAAAGCAAGTATGAAATGAGCTTGATGGGTGAGTTATCATATTTCTTGGGGTTGCAAGTCAAACAAGTCACTGATGGAATTTACATTCATCAGACAAAATATGTCAAAGAACTTCTCAAGAAATTTGATATGGAGGACTTAAAAGTAGCAAAGACACCAATGGCCACTGCAACCAAGATTGACCCTGATAAGGATGGAAAGAAAGTTGATTTGAAGACTTACAGGGGAATGATTGGATATTTGTTGTATCTAACAGCAAGCAGACATGATATAATGTTTGCAACATGTCTTTGTGCAAGATATCAAGCTGACCCAAGGGAATCTCATCTCATTGCAGTGAAAAGAATCTTGAGATATGTCAAGGGCACTACAGAGTTGGGACTTTGGTATCCAAAGGAGTCTGGATTTGAATTGATAGGATATTCTGATGCTGACTTTGGAGGATGCAGAATTGACAGAAAAAGTACAACAGGAAGCTATCAGTTTCTAGGAGGAAGACTTGTATCTTGGTTCAGCAAAAAACAGCACTCAATTTCAACATCAACTGCTGAAGCTGAATATATTGCAGCTGGAAGTTATTGTGCACAAATCCTTTGGATGAAAAATCAGTTAATGGATTATGGCCTGAACTTCAACAATATTCCAATAAGGTGTGATAACACTAGTGCCATTGCCATTGCTGAAAATCCTGTGCAACACTCCAGAACCAAGCATATAGAGATCAGATATCAGTTCATCAGGGAACGTGTTATGAATGGAACCATTGAACTACAGTTTGTACCATCAAATCAGCAACTGGCAGACATTTTTACCAAAGCTCTTGATGAAGCCACATTTTTCAATCTTGTGGGAGAGCTAGGAATGGTGAATTATGTGTCAGGGTCAGGGTCAAATGCTTAAGTTCTGGTACTCCTGTATCATTTCATAAATTCCTGATGAAATAAATTGATATGTGATAATATATGTTATAACTGTAAATATGTATATGTATATGTATACTTATATATTTTGTATTTTTGTTTGGTTGTTTGTTTTTGATTGATGCATCAGGGTCAGGGTCTCCGTCAAGACGTATCAGGGTCAGGGTATCAGACTCGTGCATCAGGGTCAGGGTATCTTGCTTTGGAATCAGCGTCAGGACATTCGACTTATGTATCAGTATCAGGGTATGTATATACAAAGAGCATCAGGGTAAGGTAAAATGTTTTTAACTGTATCAGGGGATTACGTCAGTTAAGCGATGACAACTCATCAGGATGTTCTTCTCTCACTGATGACATGTCATCACAGAAACTGAAATGACACCTTGATTGCGTGTTTTTAGGAGCAGTTTTCAAACGTCAATAGGCGGGTATTTATACTTTATCTCTCCTAACCTTCAAAACACCTTAACTCATTTAATCTTTCTCTGATATTTGCTCGAGTTTTCTTTCTCTCTCTCTCTCTCTCGTTTTCGCAAAAACCCTAGAACTTCAAATTTTCAAAAGCATCAATGGCACCCAACAACTCTCAACAAATCCCACAAAATCTGGTTGTCCCACCCACAAACTATGTGGGTTTCTCAGACATTGAAGAGGTAAATGATTGCTTTAAACCGATTCTGAACTATCTACTCAACTCGGAGTATAGTCAAGCAATCTTAACTGATGACGAAATGTCGGGAGAAGTACTATCTCAACTTTAGACCAGTGCAAAGTTCATGTACTCCACTACAAGGCCTGATGTGGTGAAGGGAATCTCATTCAAGATTTCTTCTGAGAAAGGGAAAATAACCCCTTCCATAATTAATTCTGCTTTGGGGCTACCTACTCAAGAGCTGGTGGAAGTACCTGGTGATGTTGAACTGCTCGACTTCTTGAGGGAACTGGGCTATAATGTTGCTCCTAATGCAGTGTTAAAGTTCAAGGACCTCAAGAGGGTGAACGTGAAGCGGGAGATCTCTTACCTCTTCGACACTATCACCAAGGTATTTTCAGGTAAATGTTCTAACTTTGAGGTTATCACCTCCGTAACATTAAAGATAACATATGCAATAATTAGAAATGTAAATATAAATATAGGTAAAATAATTTTTGATGACCTTGTAAATAAATTAGGTAGTTTTAATTCTAGGAAATCAGAAGTTTATTATGCTAGATTTTTGTATATGATTATTAAAGATCAAATTACTAATTTTTCTTTTGAGAATGATATACTTGTACAGACATACAAGCAAATGAAGAAATTGTTTGCAGAAATTATAAAGAAGTCCTATACAGCCGAACCATTTGCACTTCCACTGCATATGGTACAGGTAGTAAATTCTTCACCCTCCACTTCCCAACCTGTAAATTCTTCACCTTTATCTACTATGGCAGAGAATACAACCACTTCTCTGCCTACCCAAGTAAAACAACCCATTTCTACACAACCAGTCTCTATTGCCCAACCCATAGTCCCCCAAAAGACTATTGGGATTAAAAGAAAACCCAGTGAAGTTACCACATCAACTGAGGGGGAGTAAGGAGAGAGAGTGATTGGCTACAGCCGTAAGAAAATGAAGGGAGCCATGAGTGTTACCCAAAAGCCTGACCAGGGCGTATCCTCTCAAAAGGATACTGCCTTTGATAAGGAATTAAACATATTTCTAACTAATTCCTCTCAAAAGGAATTAGTTATTGAAAATAGTCCTCAACTAGGGACATAGTTGAGTGAGGCACATACACTTACCATTGACTCTTATGAAATTAACATCAGGGTCTCTGAGAGCCACTTGCAGAAATCTGACACAGTGAGTGCACACACTACTCAAGATGTTGTAGTTCAGAAGCTTCTCAATAAGATCAACATGAGTCATAAGCATTCTTCTACAGCATCTTTTGATGAATCACCTCCTCATTTAGTGATTCAGCCAATACTCCCTTCTACACTAATTCCTTCTTTCTCTGTTCCTCAAATTTCTTCAGATATTATGACACAAACATTGAGTGTCATAAGATCAGATTCTCCATTTTCTTAATTCATGGAGGAGCCAACACTCCCTGACACAGTGATTGATAGTCACCACACTCAAATGGTTGACTCATTTTTCCTTGATACAATCGTTGATGATCAGACAGTGGACATAAATTCCAATGTACATATCACAACAATAAGTCTTTATGTTCCCCCAATTGTAAATACTTCCTCTATAGAAACATACACTTCTCCAATTATACATACACATATTACTTCTACTCCTTCTCCTATCACTACTGTGGAACCAGTACTTGTACATAACTTACTTGAACTGGCCACAGTCGCTGATCTCCAAGCCCATAAGAACCCCTCTAGGACAATTTTGAATGAGGCTGAGAGAATACTTAGTGAAGAGAGGTAAAGTCATACCCCTGAGAGGACTTTGGCAAAAGGAGAGGAAGAGAGTACTGCCTTAGTAGGCCAAGAAAAATGAGAGAATGAGGGAGATAAGGATGAGATCCTTGTAAATAAAGAACAGAGAGAAAATACAAATACTATAAATACTACTTCAAGCTCTGAAAGTGATGAAGATGATGAAAATGATGCTCCACAAGATGATTTTTCCTAGTTCATTGGAGTTGATTTGTACTTTCAGCATAATCAAATGGTGGACACTGTACAGTTGTTAAAGCAAGAGCTCGCCAGGACCACTAACCCAATCTTGATCAAAGTGTTAAAATCACAAATCATGATTGGTCAGTCTGTAGAAATCGAGAACAAGAACTTATACACACACTTTACAAATAAAATCAACAATGTACAACAAGTTGTTGACTCACTTGTAACCAGACAGACTCTACTCCGGATGAAGAAACAAGCCGACAATGTTGACAAGAAACTTGCTGATCTCACCACTCAACTGTCCAGCATGGAAACTCTGCAACAATCCATGGCTGACACTCTAAAGCAAGTTCTCCAAGTCACATCCCGACTATTAACTTCCACTGATGATGCTGTCAAAAAGGGGAAGAAATCTTCTGGGCAACCGTCAGGGGATGTTGTTGAGAAATCATCAAGTCACGCATCAAGGGATGTGACTGCTCATGTTCCTGCTCCTAAACCAAAGGACAAAGGCAAAGGCATCCTAATTGAGGAACCAAAGAAGAAATCCAACACTCAATCAGGGCCTAAGCTACTTGGAGATGCCATGAAGAGAGCCCACTTTCCAACTCCTGTTGAAGTTGTGATTGACGGGAAAGTGGAGCTGGTCTACCCTCAGGACAAAAAGCTCGTAGAAGCTGATGAACTCTATGCACAACAACTCCAAGAAGAAGAAGAGAGGGAAATGGCAAAGGAACAGGAGGAAGCAAAAGAGAAAAAGAGTATCAGGCCCAGGACCTCCAGGAAATCTCAGCCAAAAAGATCTCAAAATCCTAGGGGTGCATCAGGGGATAAAATCCAAGACAAAACCGAAGACCCTGATGTCACCAAACCCAAGTCATCTAAAGCCAAGGATCAAGCACCTTCTCCTATAACCACAGCATATGGTTAAGATAGCCATCAGATAATGAGTTTTTAGTCACTAAGCAAGTCAACAGTGCAAAGCTCGAAAGGACTTGTTAGTGATCCTGGTATGTTGATCGAGTATTCTGCACATCAAACATGCCAAGCCAATCGACAAAGCTTCAATAGTTAAGTATCATCAGGGGAACTCGTCAGGGGAACCTATCAGTGGATGACTAAGGCAGACCAACTCGTCAGGGGAACGCGTCAGGGTATGCTAGTGACTGGCCAAACACATCAGTGGAACGCGTCAAGGCAAGACCAAGACATGTCACTTGTCAGGGTAAGGCATCAGGGAATGACAGTGTCAGGCCAACCCGTCAGGGGGAAAGCACAACACTTTATCAGTGGAAGCCATCAGTGTGTGTCACTGGTCATAACATTAGTGGATCAAAGAAGCACTGAGTAAAACTCAAGTGAAGGTTGAAGCCCTGATCTAGTCTTGAACAAAGACTTGTCATCAGGGCATCCAGAAGCACTTATCAAGTTCACGTCAGGGCTTGACATCAGTGGATGGTTATGACTGCATGCACTCGTCATCAGGTCTATCGCGCAAATCGATGAAGCTTGTAAAAGACGCAAAGAGATATTACTGGAAAGATATTTCTTGAAGTTTGTTCGGTCTAATGACAACTCTCGAACATTAAATGCACGCAGATCAGGGGATGAAAAAGAAGCAACTAAAGTAGCAGCAGTCTGACACATAGAGTCTAAAAGACAACGATGTGACATATATGCGACAAAGTTGAAAGAAGTAGCACGTCATTAGCACGTGATTTCATCCACTGATCTTATACGCATACAAAGGAGTTCTCATTACATAAATAGATCAATCCAACAGATCAACAAACATCGAAGCACACAAATCACTAGAGCAGCTTTGTAATATATCTTGAAAGAAATATTTCAAAGAAAGATTAGAAGCTGGTGAGTGTGAATTTGAAGCTGTAATTTTATTACAGATCTTGTAGTTGTTTAATCACATTTGTGATTATACAGATTTCCAGAAAAACCTCAAGTTTTAATACAATTATTTTAACTTGAATCTGTGTGTTCATATTTTATAGTTTTTCTGTTCGTAGTAGCTGTTTCCAATCAGTGCCAACTAAAGTTTAAAAAGAGCAAAAAGTTTGTAGTGTTTGCATTCATTCCCCCCTTTCTACAAACACTTGAGCTTATATTGTTCTAACAAATAATGTTAGCAGAGACAAAAATTCTTACCTATTTTTGGGCTGAGACAATTTTCACTGATTGCTTCACTCAAAATATGTCTTTGATCAACAAGGCTCACAATAAGACACCACATGGGCTAATGACAGGGAGGGAACTAAACATCAAGTTCCTACATGTTTTTGGATACAAATGCTTTGTATTAAGGAATTTTGGTTAGAGCTTAGGAAAAATTGACTCAAAGGCTAATGAAACTATTTTCCTAGATTACTCCCTGACATCTAAGGACTACAGGATTTACAACAAGAGACTCCAGGTGGTGATGGAGTCTATAAATGTAGCTTTTGATGATCAAGAGATTTTTGGACTCGAAGACCATGGTTTTTATGAAGAGCACAGATTTGAAAATGAAGATGACTCTGATTATCAAGAGAATGAAGCTGATGAGTGCAAACAAATGGAATAGTTAACCATTCCTGATGTCAATCCTACCAACAATGAAGCCCCCTCAATTGATGGAGTTAATCTCCTGGACAACAGATCAGGGAGTACTATATCAGGGGATAATCCATCGGGAAATGCACCATTAGGGGATAACTTTAACCCTTATTTAAGCATAAATTGAAGGGGGTTTTCTCAGAAGCTGGTAGCACAGACTTAAGGGGAGGAGATGATAATCAGGAAAGCTCATCAAGATACCTCTCTAAGCCCAAATAGTCTAGGGATCACACCAAAATATTAATCATTGGTGATCCCAATCAAAGAGTGCATTCCAGAAAAGCTACATCTAATGAATGCCTATATGTTTGCTTTCTTTCTTAATTAGAGTCAAAGAAATTTGAAGAAGCCATGCAAGGTGTAGAATGGATCATGGCTATGCAGGAAGAACTGAACCAATTTGAAAGAAATCAAGCATGGAAGTTGGTGCCTAAACCCAAAGACAGAATTATAATAGGCACCAAATGGGTTTTCAGAAACAAAATGGATGAAGCTGGCATTGCGATAAGAAACAAAGCAAGATTGGTGGCAAAAGGATATCTTCAAGAGGAAGGGATTGACTTTGATGAGACTTTTGCACCAGTGGCCAGACTTGAGGCTATAAGAATTTTCTTAACCTATGCAGCACATTCAAACTTTAAAGTTTTTCAAATGAATGTGAAAGATATCTTTCTCAATAGTAAACTGGAACAAGAGGTATATGTACAACAACCTCCAGGGTTTGAAAGCTCAAGATTCCCAAATCATGTTTACGAACTAGAGAAAGCACTTTATGGACTAAAGCAAGCACCTAGAGCTTGGTATGACACACTGTCAACGTTTCTGGTGGATAACGAGTTCACAAAAGGTATCATTGACAAGACATTGTTCTTTAGACAACACCAAGGTCATCTGATCCTGGTTCAAATATATGTTGATGATATCATTTTTGGATCCACTAACACAAGACTGTGTGAAAAGTTCTCCAAGCTCATGCAAAGCAAGTATGAAATGAGTTTGATGGGTGAATTGTCTTATTTCTTGGGGCTACAGATCAAACAAGTCACTGATGAGATTTACATACATCAGACAAAATATGCCAAAGAACTTATCAAGAAATTTGACATGGAGGACTCAAAGGTAGCAAAGACACCTATGGCCACAACAACCAAGATTGATCCTGATAATAATGGAAAGAAAGTTGATCTAAAGTTGTATAGGGGAATGATTGGTTCTCTGCTGTATCTGATAGCAAGTAGGTCTGATATTATGTTTGCAACATGTCTTTGTGCAAGACGTCAAGCTGATCCAATGGAGTCTCATCTAATTGCAGTGAAAAGAATCTTGAGGTACATCAAGGGAACTACAGAGTTAGGACTTTGGTATCCAAAGGAGTCTGGATTTGAATTACTTGGGTATTTTGATGTTGACTTTGGACGATGCAGAATTAACAGAAAGAGTACAATAGGAAGCTGACAATTTTTAAGAGGAAGGCTTATATCTTGGTCAACAAAAAGCAGCACTCAATATCAACATCTACTGCTGAAGCTGAATACATTGCAGCTGGAAGTTACTGTGCACAAATCTTATGGATGAAAATCAGTTATTGGACTATGGCCTAAATTTCAACAAAATTCCAATTTTTTTGTGATAATACAAGTGCCATTGCAATTGCTGAAAGCCCTGTGCAACATTCCACAACTAAAAATATAGAGATTAGGTATCACTTTATCAGGGAACACGTTATGAATGGAACCATTGAACTACACTTTATACCAACAAACAAGCAACTGGCAGACATCTTCACCAAAGCTCTTGATAAAGCCACTTTTATCAATCTGGTGGGAGAGCTAGGAATGGTGAATTATGCAAAATAAAGCTCGATCAATTTGATGAAGCCATGCCAGAAAAATTGTTGGGGAGTTCAAACTATCAAGTGCTTAAGTACTTGTATTTCTACCTCATCTCATAATTTTCTAATAATGCTACTGATACATGGTTATATATTTATAATATATAATAAAAAAAATTATATATATTTTAGGGTGTGTATTAAAGGTTGTACATTAGGGTCAGGATTCCATAGCAGAATCATTTGTACCTCCATCCCATATGAAACAGGTATTCCTTATACACCCTCCTTTTTCTCAATCTCTTATTTCTTCTATTTCAACTACGATGGCAGAGACAACTTCCACTTCTTTTTCTACCCAAGTAGTATTACCAATTTCTACACAACCACTCTCAATAGTCCAACCCTCAGTCTCCCAAAAGACTTAGGGTACTTGAAGAAAACCCTCTGAAGTAACCTCATCTATCGAGGGGGGTAAAGTGAGAGAGTGATTGGCTTGAAGAGAATGAAGAAGAAAATGACAGCCATGAGTGTTTACCCTAAAACAAACCAGGCAGTATCCTCCCAAAAGGATACTGACCTTGAAAAGGAATTAAACACATCACTAATTGTCTCCTCCAAAAAGGATTCAATTATTGAACAAAGTCCCCAACCAGGGACACAGTTGAGTGAGGCACATACACTAACCATAGCCCTTGATAAATCTAAAAGTAGGGTCTCTAAGAGCCACTTGCAGATATCTTACACGGTGAGTGCACACACAACTTCACTTGATAAATCACCTCCTCACTCTGTGATTCAGCCAACACCCCCTTCTACACTTCTTCTTTCTTTTTTTTCACCTCAAATTTCTTCAGATGCCATGACACAAACTCTAAGTGTTATGACATTAGATCTTCCAATTTCTTACTTCATGGAGAAGCCAATACTCAATGACACAGTGATTGACAATCAAGATTCACAAATGATTGATTCCTTCTTAAATGATTCAATCACTGATGATCATACAAGGGACATAAATACAATTGTACATACTAATGTTCTAAGTATTTATATTTCTCCCTTGTAAATACTACTTCGATTCATAGCTATACTTCTCCTATTAAACATACACCTATATCCTCCACTTCTGCTCAAATCACTTATGTGGACACAATTGTTGCAGATACTTTACTTACCTTATCCACAGTTGTTGATAACACAACCCATTGGAGCCCAATATGGACAATTTTGAGTGAGGCTGAGAAAATACTTAGTGAAAAGAGGCAAGGTCAACCCATTGAGAGGACTTTGGCACAAGGAGAGAATGAGAGTACTTCCTTAGAAGGCAATGAAAAAGGAGAGGAAAAGAGTGATACCTTAGAAGGCATAGAAAAAGGAAAGGTTGAGGGAAATAAGGATGAGATCCTTGTAAATAAAGAAAATAGAGAAAATATAGAATTTGTAAATACTTCTAGTTCTTCTGAGAGTGATAAAGATGGCACTCTCCAACAGGTTCTTCAAGTCACATCCCAATTCTCAACTTCCACTGATGATGCTGCCACAAAGGGGGAGAAATCTTCAAAGTCATTATCAGGGAGAAATCCTCAAAGTCATTATCAGGGGTTGTTGTTGAGACATCTGCAAATCAACCTTCAGAGGATGTGACTACTGATCCTGCTCCAAAAGGCCAAGGACATTAGATAGGAAGGTGAGCTTATCTTTCCTCAAGATCAGAAGCTGGTGGAAGCTGATGCACTCTATGCACAACAACTTCAAGAGGAGAAAGAGAAGGCTGAGGAGGAGGAGCAACAAGAAGAAGAGTGGAATCGATGCATGTTCTATGCCAAATTGCATACCACAAAAATGAACATATCATCAAGTTCAGAACCTTGATTGTACAAAAAGTGATATACTTGTACATAATTATTCTTTGTAACTATACAAATATATTTATGTTGTCCTAGTGAGATAGCCTAGAACTTGTAGAAAGGGGGTTGAATACAAGTTTTTAAAACCTTTTCGAATTCTTGTTCTTCAAAGTATTAAACTTGAGGAAAATAAAGAACAAAAATAAGAACAAAATTTATAAACAATTGCTTTTATTGATTAACAATTGATTACAAATTCTAACAATCGCAAATTGATTGTCAGCTTCAATTTCTGTACTGTATATTTACAAATCTATGAAAACATACAACTTCTAATACAATTATGTAAAATTAATTACAGTTTCCAAATCTGAATCGTAATTCAACTTCTATTCCTATTCAATATATATTTTCTATATACTATTGGAATAGGTTTTTCTCATTCCATAATGAAAAACTAATTCTCACTCTCTGGTTAGTTTACTGACCAACTTCATCTTCAATATATCTTCAATATTCATGTCGAAGATAACTTCTAATCCAATTAGGATTTTGTACTACATCACAGAATAATTTTACTTTAGTCTCTGACTACTTCAACTTTAGTCTCTAGTCAACTATGTTTAGTCTCTAACAGCTTAAGCTTAGTCTCTGATGCTTTAATCTTAGTCTCCGATGGCTTACACTTAGGCTCTGATGACTTAAGATTAGTCTCCGATGCTTTAAGTTGTAGTCTCCGATACATCATAAACCTATTTGATGTGTGTATTACTTCTTTACACACAAACAAATATGCAACAGAATACTACTGCAGCTTTTGAAAACTTTATTCCTTCTTGAACACTAGCATGCTAGACTATTATTCTTAAATGTTCATGTATGAGAAACTAAAACAGAGTAGAGTATAGTATAGGATTAATAAAGCTTTTACCTCTTCGTCTCTAAGGAAGAAATTGAAAGCTTAGTTGCTCTAAAGTGATAGTTGGTCAGGAGGAAGAACTTAAAATTTATGAAGAAAATGGGTTAAAGAGAAGTTCTAAGAGAGAAGAGATTAGAATTTTGTCTCAAAATGGGGTATTTATAGTGTTCTTGAATCGATTAGAACAGTAGGCTAAGATTATCCTTTGAGATAAAATGATTGGTCAACTTGGGCGGTAAAAACGGCAACTCATTATAACACCTTAATAGCTAGTATAAAACCAAGCAGTTGTTGTCTCACATGCAGCTTAAATTTGATCAACTGATGACACACATGCAGCTTATTAATCATATAACCTCAAACGTATCTCTGAATAATCTTTTCCTTAAAACACTTAACTCTTAAAGTTTCCCTAACCATATCTTGCTTATCCAGCCAATTTCAATTCATTGATTCATATATCCAAATCCTTCTGGTAGTTCCTCAACAAATTAAAATTAGTACTTAGCGTGTATATATATATATATAAAAAATATTTTATCTCAAAGTATAAATTAATTATTTACATGGAACAAAATTAATCCTTTATACAAAATATGAATTAAATTATTCATGGGCTAATTTTTATTTTCGGGTCCTCGCATTAACTTACTCTCATATAAAAATAAATTACATGAATCAGAGAGTAAACTACCAGCTACAAAAATTCAAATGCTATAAACTAACACTAACTGTACATTTGTATTTCTAAGAATTCTAAGTACAATCATCATCAAATGTTATAAAACCTAACAATCTCCCCCTATTTATGATTATCAAAGTGATAAACATAAATCAAGGTTGATGATGATGTCAAAACTCAAAAATTACAAGAATACCTCAGAATAAAAAATAAAGAATGTTTTAACTACAAATGTACCTGAACTAAGATCTTTGATCTTAAATTCAGCTTCACTAAGACTCAGGTTTAAATCCTATAAGTTTGGCTTCAAAAATAAAAATCAACAACTACAACTTCACCCTTTCTTCTTGCTGATTTCTCTGACTTTATCTTCCAGCAGCTTTCTGAACTTGGTCTCATCTTCATCAATTGAATCTTTAAGTAAACCTATGAATCATTCAAGTTCACCTAGACTTGCTGTGTTGATCTATTTTTCATAATCAAAGAAAATCACATACTGGAAAAAATTCGCATACCATAACCCATACGAAATTTGAGGAATATCTACTCTTGGTAGCTTGATTAACTTTTCCATCTCTGCAAGCTCCTTCTAAATTTGCCTCTTGAACTCCAAATTAGGCACAGAATTTTTCGGTACAACAGATAACAGCCACTCCATATCCTTGAATGACCTCATCTCAAGGCTTGGTTTAACCAGACTCAGAGTCTCTCCATTTTTCTAAATGACTTTGAGATACTCCTTGTCCTTTTTATCCTTTTCAAGATTGATAGACTCAACACTCTTTTTGAAAGCTTCCTTCAATTCAGAAATGTTAGCCATCCCAATCCTGGAGATATTACTACTTGGAACTAATTCTGATTCATTTAGTTCAACCACAGTTACCAAAGTAGTTTCAGCTTTCTTTAGAGGCTCTTCCATCAATAGCTTCCTCCTGGCCCTTCTCTCAGCCTGCTCAACCTCCTTATTTCTCCTTCTAATCTTGGCAGACTTTTGAGCTTTTGTTTTCTTTGTTGCTAAGGCCTTTTTCTTTAATTCTTCCACCTCCCTAGCTGCAGCCATTTCCTCTTCCTCTTTCAATTTCTAAGCAAGCAGTGCATCAACTTTAATTAATTTCTGCTCCTGAGGATAAACTAACTCTATTTTCCCATCCACTATCATCTCCATTAGAGTGGGAAAGTGAGCAGTCTTCATGGCATCTCCTAATAGCTTAGGCTGTCCTGGTTAAACAGACTTTTTCTTCTTTGGTTCTTCAACCAGAATGCCCATGCCTTTATCTTGTTTTATAGTTGGAGCTGTTGAAGTAGAGGGAAGAACTGTTGTTGCTATTGTAGTTGGTGTTATTGTTGTTGAAATGCTAAACTTGATGGTTGTATCAAGTTCTCTTTTGGCATCTTTAAGTCTTGTTAGTTCAGCCATCAAACTATCATAACTTGTCTTCTCAGGAACAACTTCTTTTTGTTGAATTTGTTTGTGAACTGCACTACTTTCCCCCTTTTTGACATCAGAATGTGAAAGTGTAGGTGAAGCAATAGCCAATTGTGGAATGGCTTGATGTAGAAGTTGTGTGAGATTTTGAAGGTTGAGACCAAATTTGTCTTGTTTTTGCAGAATGGCCTGGTCAGCCTCCAGTGCTTGAAGTCTCCTCTCAGTTGTGGATTGCTTTCTTAGAGGCATATCAATGGAGTTGAGCATCCTCCTGGGATGGTGACCTTCATAACACGTTCTGATCTTGTCTGTCTTCAGGGCCATCTGGGTCTCAATATTTTGGAGTGCAGCCTTAAGGCCATTGATCATGAAGTGCTGGTACTTCGTATGTTTCTTGTCAATTTTGATCAATTTCTCATAGACTGCACTAGGAGTAAGCTCAGTTGCACCAGAACTTAATGTGGTCAAATAATCTTGTCTAAGTTGGGCAGCTGTTTCATCCAAAGTGTTTGTGTAGCATGCATCCAACCAAACATCCACATTCTCGTCTTCAATCCCAACATGCTCAGGTTCATGTGCAACTCATGTCTTCAATGCTGATATTTGAACTTATTGTTGTTGAAGTCCATATAAGATTTCAAAATCAGCATTGGACATTTCAGCAAGTAATTGTAGAGCCGCATCCCCTGGCTGTGAGCTTCCCCCAATTTCTTCTGATTGAGCAATTGTTGTTGGAGCAGAGGAAACTTGAGCTTCAACTAAGGTGGAGGTCTTAACAGGTTTGAGAAAATCACCTGCTGAGAATGTATTTATCTCTCTGTTATTTTGTTCAAAGATCTCATCCTTTCTCACACCCTCACCTTTTTCCTGGAGTTGGACATCCAGCTGCTCTATCTCTCCTTTTTTCAAGCTTTCTAAAGCTTGACTCTCAAGTGTTCGTATTAGATCTCCTTTTTCTAGGTCAGGAGACTATTTATCACTAATTATTCTCTCTACCTCACTCAGTTGGATAGTGACACTCTGTCCTACAGAAGGGGGCGGGGGTAGAGAAGAAATAGTTGTACTACCAAAGAGAAAGGGTTCCCTTTGTATGTCAGTGGTTAGGGATGTCTCCAAGGAAAGTGTTTGAGAACTGACTGCACTTGTACTTTAAACAAGTAGTTCTTGTGTGTCAGTTTCTTGGAGTGTTGGTTCTTCTTGGAAAAAATCAAGAAGATTTGAACTATCACGTTCAAAAGAATCAAGAATAGGAGAAGAGATAGGAGAATGTACAGATTGGAGTGTTGGCTGCTTCTAAAGAACAAAAATTTGAGGAGCATTAATTTGAAGAGACTCTGTGTGTGCAATCCTTGTATCACTCTTTCTTTTTTATCTTCTCTCTTTTTGGGATTGCCCCTTTTTATGTACAGGGGGTTGAACAGACTCAGTACCTATTGTTCCTGGTTGGGAACTTTCTTCAATGTTAGCATCCTTTTGGGAGGATGTTAATAGAGTACTGCTTTGTAGGGTTTCGACAGATAAAACGTAGCAGAAAAAAAATGATTTAAAACAAAAACAAAACCTTAACTCGAGGATCCATGCAAAATAATTTAATACAAATGGTTTAAGATTTTACCGATGAAACTTTGATGAGGGTGTTGAACGTCTCTGAATCTTTAACGCAATCCAACAGGACAGCACCTCTACGATATCCACACGAACACCCCACGAATCATCTCATGATCTGAATCAAGGAGAATTGGAGTACTAGCTGCTAGATCTACTTCTCTTTCTCTCTCTCTTAACTCTAGTCTCTCTCTTATGAGCGGCTAGGTTTTTTTTCCAGAAAACGTATATTAGAGAGAACAACTGATATATCCCATATATAGATGTGTATAGAGTAATTCAAAACCTTAATCTAATTAGGAGAATAAAATCTGAATTTTATATGTATTATATATTTTAATCAAGCCTCACTTAATTAATATATATGTCAAATAAATATATATTCGTATTTTCTTCCAAGGGACTCTAATAAATATACAGATTACATACATATAATTTAAAGCCATGATTTAAATAAAATCAATCTTATTAATATATTAAAATTACTGTCATTTAAATTATATCTCCTTAATGAATGTTCTTAGTGTGCGACCCTATAGGTTATTATTACGTTGGCAATAATTTTAAACCATATTATAAAATTATAAACAGTGAGTGGCATCTAGTAATACATCACTGTTACCCAAGTAATAATAAAGTCGTTGATTCGACACAACCTTTTTCGTGACTAATGTTTCAATGTAATTTAATCCTTTTAACCTTGATATCAAAGATTAAATTCAAGGCATGGATGTGTCATCCTCTTCACAATTTAATCTCAATTTTCTTGATCAATGAGTAGACTATACGAAACAAATCTCTATTTGAGCATGGCCATACATTTCATAGTCTCACTCAATCAAAAGGCCTGTAGATATCACTCCTAATGTATAAGAGGGTTAAATTACATCTACATCATTCTCATTTCACACATAACTCATGATGCATCCAACAATCACCTTTATTTTTCACCCGGTTAAAGGTGACTTTTAGCAATGTCAAAATACATAACTCCTTAGGTAGAAATGCCATGACTTCAGGTCGAAGGACCATTACATCATTGTCACTATGAGGATTACTTATGACACATAGCATAATGCTCCATGTAGAATTTTCATGGTGGGTCTGTCCAGTACATTGTTCTCTAACATGGTACATATGCATCAACTTAATATACCTCGTATATATTTATGACCAATGAGATGTGGCCATCAGTCAATCCACATACTAGTCTCAATGTATTATTGTTGTCTCACTAACAATAATACTCGACCAGGGACGTTTAAGAATAATGATATATATAACATACTTATATGATCTCATATTTAAGTCACATACTTGAATCCATATAATTAATATCATTCTTCTAAGGATATTTATTATGTTAACATTTATATAACGCAGTAAATAAAACATAATAAAATAAATTATCAGAAATTATCATTTAACCAAAACATAACATAAATATAGTGTCACAATCATTACATAATTGGCCACTAGGGCATACACTCCAACATGTTTTTCCTTTGAACCTCCATTTCCTTTTGAGAGGCAATGGATTGCTTTTGGCTTAAGGTTAACACTCTCTTTGTGGCGGCCCCCAGGGAATCCCCCGAGCCGGGCCTCAGGCACTGTCAACAATTTTGATGACAGCCCCCAAGATCCCTGGGCTGGAACCCCGGGTACTGTCAGAACACAAATATAAAATCACAACACAACTGAGACAGACACATCATATCCAAGCATTTACATTATCTGTATGACACATACATTCTCAAAACATCATAATAAAATCTTAAGGTTCACATCTTCTTACATAACCTCAAAGCTTTGAAATAAACAAGCTGCAACGAAAACTAACTTTAGATGGCCCATTTGGCCTTACAACCTAAACATTTCTATCGCCTTCCATTCCACTTTCCCTCTAAAGGCCATCCATAGGAGAGAAATCAAGAATCTTTCACTATGTCATTTTCTCTTTTCCTTTATTAGGCGACTCGACCTTCTTAACATAACCTGTAAAATATTTCATAACATTCCACATGAGCGTTTACGCTCAGCAAGTATATATTCATAAGCAAGAAGAACAGATAATTCAAAAGCTTTAATATTCATTGAGGTTGGGCGAAGCAATGCCCGAGCCTATTGATAATCAATAAACATGTATTATTCAGGGTTCCCTAGTGATATCAAAGGGGTTAACCCTCTTTAAAAATAAATCTTGATTCACCCTCTCTTCATCAGATAATGCATCACCTGACCAAACTAATCACTATCTGACTTCCTTTAACAATCAAATTTCAACCCAGCTGGTCAGCCTCGTCGTTTGATTCCATCATTTGACATACGTAGTCACTTGCAGAAAACATTGGTCTGCGAGTGTCTGATTACCGATGCCTCAGTCTTTCATTCCCTATCATCATTGGCCAGAATACCAGGCGAAAGCATTCAACAGCCCCTTAACTTCCTATATGGATATATCTTTTTGTAAACATTTTCTTGTTTTAAAAACCTTGGCGTGCTTAACAATTAAAAGCAGCGACTGCCAATAACCTTGGAGTGCTCAATAATAAAAGCAGTGACTGCCAATAACGTAACTATATATCCATACAGGAACATGCTCGGGTGCGCATACAAGATCACGACCTGCAACACCCTTACATCATCTTCATCATCTTTTGGTGTGCTAGCGATTTTAAACAGCTAGCAATCACCCAATAACACATAGCTCAATAATCAATATCTTTTCACGTACATCGGATCAATGATCGTACGTTACTTAATCATAAAAGAGATCATCATCTTGCATAGGCATTAACATCATTCATTTATGTAAATCAAACGAGTGATTCTACATAATCAGTAAGAAAGAAAGTGGAATGAGTATACACTTGCCTTGGTCCTTAGCTAGTTTCTAATCTCAAAATACTGGTGCGTAAGAGGTTTTGTAAAAAAATATGATTGTTGGTATGACGTGAGAAATCCATGTCTTGAAAGATAATATAAAATTGTGTATAAACAGGGGATGATCATCAGGGACTGAATTAATCATCAGGGGATTAATCATCCGTCAGGGATGGTCTTTGATCATCAAGGAATAGCTTTCAACCATTAGGGGATAATTCACCCGCCTAGGAATAGTCATCAGGGGATGACTTACCCATCAGGGGATAATCTTGTTCATCGCCAAACTCGTCGAGTGACAACTTGTTCAGCACCGAACTCCCCAAGTCATCGCTGAACTCATCAGTGGATGATTTGTCCAGCGCCAAACTCCTCGGCGGGTAAATGTTCAGCACCAAACTCACTTGTTCAGCACCAAACTCACTTGTTCAGCGCCAAACCTGTCGAAGACAAAACATAGATGCTTATCAGAGACTAACAAATATCTCATCAGACACTGATGACGTCATCTTAACCCATCGAAGACTAAGGCTGGCGTCATCGGAGACTAATGTTAACTCATCAGAGACTGATATTATCTCGTCAAAGACTAACATTATCTCATCAGAGACTGATCATAGAACTTGTCTCTGATAAAAGGAAGTCTTCCATGATCAAGAACGATATCTAGCGAAGAACAAACTCAATCTTAAGATACATAATCGTCCCTTTAATAACTCAAAACACCATACTCTTACAACTTTATTATTTCCTAAAGACTTAGCATATACATTGAATACTTTTGAATGCTACATAAAAAAAAACAAAAAGAAGAGGAGAACATAAGATTCTTACCTCTTGGGTTGACGAAAGAATTCAAAGCCCGTTTGAAAATAATCGCCCAAAAGAAAGAACTTGAAATTATATGGAGATGGTAGGTTTAAAGAAGAACTTTAGGAGAGAAAATTTTTAGAAAAGAGATTGAAATGTTATCTCCAAATGAGGTATTTATAGAAAACTGAGATTAAGCTTTGAGATAAAATCATTGGTTAATAAAACGGCTACTCATCATGATTCTTAACAGCTGGATATATGAAATAAGCAGCTGCTGTCTTTCATGCACATAAGCTAGTCACTTAAGCAGCTTACTAATCTAATTAATATACGTACACATAATGTAATCATTCTTACGTACGCCATTCCGAACAGCAAGAGACTTACTAGTTTAGATGCTTATATTCCTTCAAGCAATTACGATTGTTACCAGACATGTAAACATAATTTGCTTCTCCTTGTAACCAACATCCAAACAAAATATAACCCTTTAATGGGTCTAAAAATATTTAGACATTCAAAAACATCATATATTAACTATACACGTTAATAAGAAAACAAATATGAGTGAATAAATTATTTATAGATAAACAAATTTTCCAGGTCGTCACACTCTTCTTTCTCTGAGGAGCCACCTCAGCTTCCTTTACTCCCTCAGCCTCACTGTCACCCTCTTTTGTTTTTCTTTTAATGGTTAACTTTGTGGCTTTCTTTGTTTTTACAACCACAATCTTTTGAGAGACTGTGGAGGGGGCTGTAGATTGTTGTTGTGAAGATGTTGTGGGAGGATCAACAGGGTTTCTTGTTTATTGCTCAAGATCTTCAAAATAAGAAGAAGAATAAAGGTTTGGAAACCTATTTGTGAGAGTTGATCTCATGATAGAAGGGAAGGAAAGAGGAACCTTTAACTTTGCTGCCATTCTCTTCACATCAGTGAATATGCGTTTACTCTGCAAAACTGTAGGCACAACTTGCATACTAGGGATATTTAGGTTAGGAATCAGATAGTTTACAATCATCATCAAAAACCTAGCATAATAGATTTTATTTTTATCACCAGTTTTCAATTTATCCATTAAGTTATGCAGAATTAACAACCCTAAATTTATGTGTCTAACATACAACACACTAAATGCAATTTGTTGTGTGAGTGTGGTGATAGCATCATAACCACTACATTTTGAAGGGAATGCTTTAGTGATAATATCAAAAAATAATGACCACTCCTGCCTAAGATAAGGTCTAGTTATGGAACCTATTTATGCAATTTCTTCATCATAATGTAAGTTTTTAAACATATCTAGTAATTTCTCATCAGAGGAAGTTTAGTCATATGCATCATGAACAGGTAAATGCAATGCTTTATTAACTACTGTATGATTAATAGAATAAGTAATATTATCATATTTAAAGTTTAACACAGGAGAGTCATCACTCTCTTGGATTTCAGCAGTGGACCACACTAGGGTTGCACATAAACCGACCGAACCCGAGGAACCCGACCGAATCAATCCAAACTGACCCTTATTGGCCGAGTTGTTAATATCTATTGGGTTGGGTTGGGTTATAATTTTTTCAACTCAAAATAATTGGTTTGGGTTGAAATATCTTCTTTAAACCGCCCAACCCGACCGATATGCATCCCTACTTGTTATTGTAATGTTGATAGAATTGTTGCAGTGGATATCTCTTGAATTTTTTATTGTATTGTTATTGTAATGTTGATGAAATTGATGTCAATGAATAATATCCTCGTGTCAGTGGATAATTCACATGTCAGCAGATAAATTCCTCTAGATAATTCCTTATGTAGCAGATAACAATTAGCAGGAGTAGCTGGTATCAATTAGTTGATCAACCCGATTAACCCAACCCAAACTAACCCAATATTTATTGGTTTGGGTTGGTTTGGGTTGTGGAAGCAAACGGTTTGGGTTGGGTTATAATTTTTTCAACCCAAAATAATTGGTTTGGGATGAAATATCTTATTTAAACCGACCAACCCGACCGATGTGCATCCCTAGACCACACTGTTGTGATGATTTCAGCGACTTGTTCGGGAGCTTCATAAATGGCATATGAAAGTGTAGATGTTTGTAGAAAATCTACAAACGGGTGGTCCTGTGCTTCAAACTCGTTCTTGTCCACGACCCCAGCATGATTGGTCTTGATAAAGTCGAAGTTGCCGAACATGAAGCAAACAGTCTTGGATGCCATTGTTGAGATCTGTTAACATCTTGAAAATTCTTTGCAAGGAGGTTAAATTGCACAAATATTAGAGAGAAAGTTCTTTAAATGAATGTAATTGCAATTGTATTTGATTTTACTTTTATCAAAGTATAAGAAACGTTTGCAATTCAAAAGAAAGTGAACGGTTTTCGATCGTGGGTATATGAGTAACTACCAATTTACCCCTCATCAGAGACTGCTCTAATCTCTGGCACATTCACTTATCAGAGACTAAAGTAGTTTAGTCTCCGATAGGTTTTTTTTTTTTTTAGTCAGAGACTAATTAAAAAATAACTATCATAGACTAATTTAACTAGTCTCCGATAGGTTATTTTTAACTAGTCAGAGACTAATTAAAAACAACTATCAGAGACTGATTTAACTAGTCTCTGATAGGTTATTTTTTAACTAGTCAGAGACTAATTAAAAATAATTATCAGAGACTAATTTAACTAGTCTCCGATAGGTTATTTTTAACTAATCAGAGACTAAATAAAAACAACTATCAGAGACTAATGTAACTATTCTCCGATAGGTTATTTTTAATTAGTCAGAGACTAAATAAAAAGAATTATCTGAGACTAATTTTAGTCTCTCACTCAAATTTCTTCAGAGATTTAATTAAACTAGTCTCTGCTTCAGTTTTATTTTCAAAGTTATCCAACAATCAATATAATGATTATTAGCTACAAAAGGTCTGCTTATTCATAATAGCTACATTCTAGAAGTTAAATTCTACCTTCTAAAACTTTTGTTCTTCAAGAACAGCTTCAATCTAGAAATTGGATTCTAGCTTCTCAAAACTTAACAACTTGGTTTCTAAGGTTGTAGTCAATTTTTAGAAGCATAATTCAACATACCTAATTCATAGACTAACCTAGTGAATGTAGGTTCATCTAAAGGCTTTGTGAATATATCAGCAAGTTGTTTATCAATTGTAACCCAGTGCAATTCAATGGTTCCTTCAATAACATGTTCTCTAATGAAGTGATTCCTAATATCTATATATTTTGTTCTTGAATGTTGTACTGGATTTTCAGTTATTGCTATGGCACTTGTATTATCACAATAAATAAGAACTTTGGATAATGACATACCATAGTCTAGAAGTTGATTTTTGATCCACAGGATTTGAGCACAGCAACTCCCAGCTGCAATATATTCAGCTTTAGCCGTTGAGGTTGAAACTGAAGTTTGTTTCTTGGTTCAGTTTGTTTCTTGCTAAACCAAGAAACAAGTCTGCCTCCAAGAAATTGGCAGCTTCCACTTGTGCTTTTTCTGTCAAGCTTACATCCTGCATAGTCAGCATCTGGATAGCCAATTAGTTTAAAATCAGATTCTTTAGGATACCATAACCCAAGGTTTGGGGTACCGTTTAGATATGTGAGAATTCTTTTAACAACAATTAAATGTGACTCTTTTGGATCAGTTTGAAATATTGCACAAAGACATGTAGCAAACATTATATCAGATCTACTTGCAGTTAGATATAAAAGTGAGCCTATCATGCCCCTATAGCTAGTAATATCAACTTTATTTCCCTTAGCATCCTTATCTAGCTTAGTGGTTGTAGCTATGGGTGTTTTTGCAGATGCAAAATCAACCAGATCATATTTCCTTAGTAAGCCCTTGATGTACTTGGACTGACTAATGAAAATTCCATCAGTTGATTGTTTTATCTGTAATCCTAAGAAAAATGTTAACTCACCCATCATGCTTATTTCATATCTAGACTGCATTAACTTTGAAAATTTTCCACATAGTTTTTCATTTGTAGATCCAAATATAATGTCATTCACATATATTTGCACAAGTATTAAACCAGAACCCAGTTTTCTATAGAAAAGTGTTTCATCTATGATACCTCTAACAAATTTATTTTCAATTAAAAACTAAGATAGAGTATCATATCAGGCCCTCGGTGCTTGTTTCAAGCCATAGAATGCTTTATCTAACCTGTAGACATGATTTGGAAATTTGGGATCTACAAAACCTGGTGGTTGTTCAACATAGACCTCTTCTTCCAACTTTCCATTCAAGAAAGCACTCTTGACATCCACCTGGTACACCTTGAAGTTTTTGTAGGCTGCATATGCCAAGAAAATCCTTATTGCTTCAAGTCTTGCAACTGGTGCAAAGGTTTCTTCATAGTCAATTCCTTCTTCTTGAGAATAGCACTTTGCTACCAATCTTGCTTTATTTCTTGTGATCGTACCAGTTTCATATAATTTGTTTCTGAAGACCCACTTGATACCAACTATTGATCTATTCCTTGGTTTGGGCACCAATCTCCAGACTTTATTCCTTGTGAATAGGTTTAATTCTTCTTGCATGGTTATCACCCAGTCAGGATCTTGAAATGTTTCTTCAATTTTCTTTGGCTCAATTTTTGACAGAAAACTAAGATAAAGACATTCATTATGTGTTGCACTTCTTGTCTTAACTCCTTCCTCTAAATCTCCAATAATTAAATATGGTGTACCATTTCTCATCCAAGGTCTTGCAGGTGGCAGATTTAATCTTGAAGAGGAGGCTTTATTTTCTAGATTAACATTGTTCAATCTAGTTGATGGATCTGAAACTGTTCCCCCTAATCCAGTGACTTCTTCATTGTTAGCTCCCCCTGAGCTATTAGTCTCATCTTGACTATTGATTTCAATTGTTTTTGGTGTCTCATTAGTCTCTGATTATGAACTTATGTTACCAATCTCTGGTGTTTCATTGAATGTTAATAGTCTAGTCTCTGATGGAGTATTAGCCCTTGGTACTTCATGCACAACTGTTAACTCCCCCTCACTCATATAGGGGTCATAAACATTTAGGGGTAATTCTTCAGTCTCTGATGAATCTTTCCATGCATCCAATTCATTCTTAAATCTGAGAGTTTTATGCAATCATTGACCAATCATTCCTAGAATCTTGCTATCATCAAATACAACTTGAATGGATTCCATAATGACATTTGTTCTTAGGTAAATACTCTATATGCCTTACTTAATAGGGAGTAACCTAAGAAAATGGCCTCATCAGACTTGCTATCAAATTTTCCTCTTGTCTCTGATGAGTCTCTCAGAACAAAGCACTTACAACTAAACACATACAAAAACTTGAGAGTTGGTTTTCTCTCAGTCATTAACTCATAAGGTGTTTTGTTGTAAGTCTTGTTGATCAAGGACATGTTTTGTGTGAAGCAAGCAGTGCTAATAGCTTCCTCCTAGAAGTAGGTTAGAAGTTTTGATTCTTCTAAAATTGTCCTTGCTGCTTCAATCAGAGTTCTATTTTTCCTCTCAACAACTCTATTTTGTTGAGGGGTTCTTGGAGCTGAGAATGGATAAGTTATTCCTTTTTCAGTGCAGAATTCATTTACTTGGGAATTTTTAAATTATGTTCCTCTATCACTCCTTATTACTCTTACTGATTTTACTGACTCAGTTTGTATTTTCTTGATGTGATCAATAATCAACTGAGTAGCTTCATCCTTTGAGTGAAGGTATTTTACCCAAGTATACATTATGTGATCATCCACTATAACCAAGGCATATATGTTTCTTGATATTGACATCACATCCACTTGACCAAATAAGTCCATATGTAAAAACTGTAAAGGGTCAGTGATTGATGTTGCTGGTTTACTTTTGAATGACACACTTTTTTGTTTTCCTTTCTGGCATGAATCACACAAACCTTCTTGTGTAAACTCCAATTGAGGAATGCCAGCTACCAAGCCTTTTCTCACCACATTGTTGATGTTCTTGAAGTTTAACTGGGAGAGCTTCTTATGTCAAAACCAACTTTCATCAGCTGAGGCTTTGCTATAAAGGCATGTGATTTGATCAGTGGAAGAGACTAGGTTTGCAGTATACAAATTCCCTTTCCTTTTCCCTGTCAATATCACATTTCCAGATTCCTTGTCACAAACTTGGCATTGATCTTCTTTGAAGCTGACATAGAATCCTTTATCACATAGTTGACTCACACTTAACAGATTGTGCTTTAAACCATCAACTAGTGATACTTCAGTAAAGATGACATCACCATGCTCAACATTGTCATAGCCCTTTGTATGGCCTTTGTTGTCATCTCCAAAAGTCACCTTAGGGACACTCTTTTCTTCATACTGCATAAGTAGGGACTTGTCTCCTGTCATGTGCCTTGAACATCCACTGTTCAAGAACTATGATTTCTTCTTTTTGCCTTGCACAGTAAGAACAACTAGTTAGAATTTTTTGGGACCCAGATTTTCTTAGGTCCTTTCTCACTAGTTTTAGAATCAAGACTTGACTTAGATGAAGTTGATTGTCTTTTAGAGTTTTTAATTTTTATAGGACAATCAGTAGCTTGCTTCTTGAAGGAGAGAGACTGCCAAGTTTAGAATTTCCACAATTGATGCAAAGATGATTAGACCTACTTAAAGGTGATTTTTCTTTAATTATCTTTGTTGGTTCAGTCTCTACTATAGGAACTTTATTTTTACTCCTATAATATATAGAAATGTGGTTTGGATTACCACATATATGACATGTTTTTCTAGGAGCATCAGGCATTCTAGCATAATTGGTATATTTATTAATGCCTATCTTTCCATTCCTAGTCTTTTTTCCACTTCTAGACTCCACTGACTTTTCAACCTTAGACTCAGTAAGATTTTCCAATTTCTAGTTTAATCGTGTCTTGGTCATGAATCCTATATTCAGTCTTTTGCTTCCACTCTTTTCAACAATATTCACTGTTTTTTTATCATTCTTTATCACTGCAGTGATATGTTGACGTTGAGTGTTGATAATTTTAGGTTCATTGACTGGTGAGACAAAAATAATTATTTTAATAGGAATTGGTTTGTGAGTCATGGAGTCAACAGTTTCATTAATCTCCTCTATATCTAGTTTTTTTCCTAGTTACTCATCATAACCTAGACCAGATTTTTGACCTACCATTTGACTTCCTACCAAGTCTAACAGCTTTTTAGAGGATTGATTCCATTGTTTTATCTAAGCCTGTTCATGTTCAAGTTGTTCGACTAAGTAATATTCCCTCTTTTTCAAAACATCAATCATATGATAAGCTTTATCCAACTCTGACTTGATAGTAACAAATTGTATTTGTCTCTCTTCAAGAAATTTATTTCTGTTCAAGAGTTGGTCATGTGATTCTTTCACTTTGGTATGTTCAATGGTCAATGATTTAAAACTAACATGCAAATTAGACATATCTTTTTATATGCTTTCTATACTAGATGTATCAATTAGATCAAGCACATTAATGTTCTGAGTTGTATCACATACCTTTGTAGAATCACTTGGCTCACTAGTTTGAGCCATCAAGGAAAAGTTGACAATTTCTTCCTCAGAATCACTGTCAATCCAATCTTTGCATTCAGTAATAAAGGCCTTGCTCTTTGATTTATACTTTTTATCAGCAAGATCATTCCCTGATTTCCTGTTCTTTTCATCCTTAGATCTCTATGTAGATATAGGCTTCTTGCACTCATTGACAAAGAGCCCTAACTCATCACAGTTAAAACATCTTATTTTCTTCTTATCAAAGGTCACAGTTTGACCTTATTGTTTTGGGTTAGTTTTTCTTGATGATCTTCTCCCTTTTCTACTAGCTCTAAATTTCTTGAATTGCTTCACCATGAAGTCCATGAATTCCTCCATGTCATCATCAGTGTTGGATTCAAATTCTTCATCGGTGTAGATTTCATCATCAACCTCCTCATGAGACATCTTTGTCTCAACCATTAATGTAGCTCCTTTGTCCCTGCCATGCATCTTTTGTCTTTACTCTACTTCAAGTTCATAAGTCTTTAGATTTCCATAGAGCCTGTCCAATGTGAGAATGTCCAAATCATGAGCTTCCCTTACTGCAGTTGTTTTTGGATCCCAGCTTGGTGGGAAAGCCCTCATGAATTTGGTATTAACATCTTCATTATCATAAGACTTTCCAAGTATTTTCAGGTCATTCAGCAAAGCATTGAATCTATCATACACTAATGTTATTGATTCACCAGGCTTTGCTTGAAAGAATTTATATTATTGTGTTAACAATGACATTTTATTCTCTCTTACTTAGTTTGTCCCTTCACATAGGAGTTTGATGGTGTCCCATATTTGTTTTGATGTTGTGTAATTGGTGATGCTTGTGAACATATTCTTATCCAATCCATTGAAGAATATGTTCATTACTTTAGCATCTTTCAACATTTGTAACTTGTCTTCATTAGTATAATTACTCTCAAGAGCAAGTTCAAAGTGTGCAGCAATTATTGTTTTTTCCACAGTTTTTGAAGGAACAAATTTCCTTGGTTGATAAGGACACTTCTCAATCCTATCAATGTAATCAGGATCTGTTGCTCTCAAGTGCATGTACATCTTTTGTTTCCAGATAGGATGTTCTTCCCTTTTTAAAACTGGAATTATGGTTCTACCATCACGACTTCCTGCATATGTCATTATGCTGGAGCTGCTTCCTTCATCATTGGTCATCTCTAGATCTTGTTAATTGAAATATATCAATCAAATGCTCTGATACCACTTGTTGTCCCAGTGAGATAACCTAGAACTTGTAGAAGGGGGGTTGAATACAAGTTCTTAAAACCTTTTCGAATTCTTGTTCTTCAAAGTATTAAACTTGCGGACAATAAAGAACAAAAATAAGAACAAAATTTATAAACAATTACTTTTATTGATTAACAATTGATTACAAATTCTAACAATCGCAATTTGATTATCAGCTTTAATTTTTGTATTGTATATATACAAATCTATGAAAACATACAGCTTCTAATACAATTCTGTAAAATTAATTACAGCTTCCAAATGTGAATCGTAATTCAGTTTCTAATCCTATTCAATATATATTTTCTATATACTATTGGAATAGGTTTTTCTCATTCCATAATGAAAAACTAATTCTCACTCTCTGGTTAGTTTCCTAACCAGCTTCGTCTTCAATATATCTTCAATGTCCATATTGAAGATAACTTCTAATCCAATTAGAACTTTGTACTGCATCAGAGAGTAATTTTACTTTAGTCTCTGACCGCTTCAACTTTAGTCTCTGGTCAACTATGTTTAGTTTCCGACAGCTTAAGCTTAGTCTCTGATGCTTTAATCTTAGTCCCCGATGGTTTAATCTTAGTCTTCGATGGGTTACGCTTAGTCTCTGATGACTTAAGATTAGTCTCCGATACTTTAAGTTGTAGTCTGTGATAAGCGTTTGCCTTAGTCTTCGATAGACTAAACATAATATTTGACTTGTTGAAATATCTGATACAGTTTTGGTAGTCTCTTATAACACAAATTAACTTACTCTCATATAAAAATAAATTACATGAATCAGAGTGTAAACTACCAGCTACAAAAATTCAAATGCTATAAACTAGCACTAAATGTACATTTGTATTTCTAAGAATTTTAAGTACAATCATCATCAAATGTTATAAAACCTAACAATTTATTCTTTAATGTCTATAGTTTTGTATTTTGGCATCATCATCAGTACAATAGTTAGATTTATGGTTATCAAACTGATAAACATAAATAGAGGGAGATTGTTAGATATAAATGATGATGATGATGTTTAGAGGATAATTGTGCATCTGTAAATACTCAAAGTGTTCTATAAACCTTAGTATATTTGCAGAAATTTTGCATCCACTAATGTACGACTTAGTCATCAAGGGATAGACTACACTGCATTGGGCGAGTCATAAGTGATAACTTGAACGGAATTGACAATGTCAAGGAATGACTATTGTTACTTAAAAAAAGATGAGAATTCCGCACGACAGACATTCCAGGAAAAGCTAATAGAGTATCAATGATCAAAAGAACCCTTCAGAGGAAGCCTAAAAAATATGTGTCAGGGGATGACTTCATCAGGGGGTGAACCCGTCAGGGGGACCTATCAGGGGATGAACCCGTCAGGGGAACCTATCAGGGGATGAAC
>CM025780.1:11041616-11062589 GCA_014636745.2 Centella asiatica | reverse complement strand
ACCTATCAGGGGATGAACCCGTCAGGGGAACCTATCAGGGGATGAACCCGTCAGGGGAACCTATCAGGGGATGAACCCGTCAGGGGAACCCATCAAGGGAACCTATTAGGGGATGACCTCATCAGGGGAACTCGTCAGGGGAACCCATCAGGGGATAACCTCATCAGGGGAACCCCCCTGATGTCCAGAGTTTGGAGATGGCTAAAAGTCACTTTGGCGACAGTGTATCTCGTGACGAGTTTGGTGATGGCTAAAAGTGACTTTGGTGCTAGTCATTTTTATCCCTGACGCCGAGTTTGGCGATGACTTGGATTGCCCGATGAGTTTGGCGATGGCTAAAAGTCACTTTGTCGACAACGTATCTCCCGACAAGTTTGGTGACGACAAAGGATCAGCTCGTCAGGGGAACCCTTCAGTGGATACAAGAAGGTCATAACATCGGTGGATAATTAAGCACTGATCAAGTCTTCATCAGGGCTTGACATCAGTGGATAATGAAGCACTGATCAAGGTGCCATCAATGACTTGTCATTAGGGGATCCAGAAGCACTAATCAAGTTAACATTAGGGCTTGTCTTCAGTGGATCGTTATGACCTAGTCCACTCGTCATGCCTTGAATTTAATCTTAGATATCATGGTTAAAAGGATTAAGTTACATTGAAATATTGGTCACAAAAGGTAACGTCAAATCTATGACTTTATTATTACTTGGGTAACAGTGATGTATTACTAGATTCCACTCACTGTTTATAATTTTGTAATAAGATTTAAAATTATTGCCAACGTAATAATAACCTACAGGGTCACACACAAAGAACATTCGTCAAGGAGATATAATTTAAATGTCAATGATTTTAATATATCAATAAGATTGATTTAATTAAATCATGACTTTAAATTATATATATATATATATATATATATGTAATCTGTATGAAGTAGAGTCCTTTGGAAGGAAATACGAATATATATTTATTTGTACATATATATATTAATTAAGTGAGACTTGATTAAATATATATATCTAATAAATATAAAATTCAGATTATAATTCTCCTAATTAGATTAGGTTTTGGAATTACTCTATAAAAGGCTATATATATGATATATCAGTTATTCTCTCAACTAACGTTTTACGTAGCCGCTCATAAAAGAGAGACTAGAGTTAAGAGAGATAGAAAAAAGAGATACAGATCATACAGCTAGTACTGTAACTCTTCTTGTTCGAATCGTGAGACGGTTTGTGGGTGTTCATGTGGATATCGTAGAGACGCTGTCCAGTTGGATTGCGTTAAAGATTTGGAGACGATCAACACCTTCACCAAATCTTCAGATTCGCACAATCAATCGGTAAAATCTTAAACTATCTGTATTAAATTATTTCGCATAGATCCTCGGGTTTGGGTTTCGTTTGTTTTATTTTAAATCGTATTTTTCCACTGCGTCTGATGATACGAAACCCAGCAAGTTGTTCTTGTCAAAGGCTTAGATTCTCACTCCAAACTGATAAGAGCAACAACCATTCAAAGCATAAAATGGATCATTGATAAGCTTCCTAAGATCAAAAGGAAAAATGTTGAGTTTGCTGAGAACCAAAAGAAGGCTGCTGAGGAAGAGGATCAAGGAGAGAAAGAAGAAGCTATGAGGAGTAAAAAGTCTACAAACCAGCCTAAAAGGACATTTTACAATCCATACAGGGTGATCTACACTGAAAATGATAGAAATTAGACTGAGTACAAGATGGATAGTATGACAGACAAGTCTTCCTGGTTTATTCAAAATATCATAGATCAACTGAGAGATTGGCCAAATACAAAAGATCAACAAGTAATGGAGTCTCTTCATAGGATTTATGACATAAAGAAGATACTGGAGAAAAACCAGAAAAGAATACTATTCAACCCAACTAGGCTGAACTATTATGACCAGAGGAAAAAGAACCTTGTTTTTGGCCTGTCCGAACTCAATACTGTCAGACCAAGTACACTCAGAAACTTAATTGACTTCCTCCGAGATCCTTAAGACTTCCATTAATAGAACATGTTGGAGGAATTGAAAAGAAAAACTTTTCAGGAAAGAATCTGGCCAGCAAGGCTAGACATCCAAGTAAATTATTTTTTATCAACTCAATCTAAAGGAGCAGTTACTTGTGTTTGTCAAAAGAAACTCTACAAAAAATTTGTACTATTTTATTCAGTAATGTATATTTGTACAATTTTAAAGCTTTATAATCTTCTTTCTTCATTAGATTAGTTATCATTCATAGAATTTGTGTTTATGTTCATAAAAACAAATTGGGGAAGATTGTTGGGTTTAAGTAATTGCCTATTTGTAAATTATGAATAGATAACTTAACATAGTTAGCCTTGTCAAATTTGGAAGCATAGCTATGCAACTGTTGTGAATTTGCACTGTCATTGAAGTTGAAGACGAAGCTCAAAAAGAGTTAGAATTCTTCAAGGTGTTTCAAATTTGATTGTCTCCAAAGTCATTTGACTATCGCCAAACTTTGTGTAAAGAACTTCAACTCCAAAGTCATTTGGCTGTCGCCAAAGTCTATGCAAAGTACTCGATTTCAAGAGATACAAGCCTATCGCCAAAGTACTCGGCGTCAAGGGAAAAAAGCCTATCGCCAAAGTACTCGGCGTTAGGGGATAAAAAGTTATCGCCAAAGTCTTCAACGTCAGGGAATAAATTGTGAAGCGCCAAAGTACTCGACGTTAGTGGATAAAAGGTGAAGCGCTAAAGTGCTCGGCATCCGTGGATAAAAAGACTTAGTGCCAAAGTGAGGACCATCAGGGAATAATGACCTTAGCGCCAAAGTCTGCTCTTAACCATCGCTAAAGTCCATTGATTTCGTGCACCAAAAGGAAAGATAACTTCGCACGAAATGACAGAGCTACAGAAACAAGAAAGAAAAGTGATTTGACTTTTTCGACTACATTTCTAATCCTAGCAACTCTGCAACACGAAAGGCACGAGAGAGAAATGGAAAAGATTTGGAGAAAGGCAGAAATTGATAGAAAGAAATCTTTCCATATCTTTGTTGCATCAAATCTTGCTTATGTATTTTTACACCCTTGCATGTAAAGAAAGAGTGATGAACAAGAAATATGCATATATATAGATAGCCACTCTTTATCAATAAAAAATATGCATATACAAAAAATACACAATAGAGCAAGCAAGAAATTGCTTGATCTTTCTCTCTTACAAATAGAAACTAAAACTCATGTTTTAGAAAAGGTAGTTGATTGAAAAATCAGGTTATACCAAAATCTTGAGATAAATAAACTTTGTTAGTCTTGAAATTTTTGTGTTGTTTTAAGTTCACTACTACATTCTTTGTCTTTGACACACAAAAGCTACAACATAATGCAATACTTGTTCACCCTTATTGTTCATTGTTCATAAAAAGTTTGAAAAGTTAAGAGTATTGTATTCAACCCCCCTCCGCCCACTCTTCTACAATACTCATCCCGAAATAACAACCCTTGCTAAAGTTGGTTAACTTTCCATAAGACAAAAACATGATTTTTGGACGCTTGGTTAACACAACTATTAACCTTCTAGATGATCACTACAAGACAAAATAACAGCTAGGAAGGACACATCTTCAACAGCTCTAAAGTACAACTTTCCAACAGCTAGAAAGTACAACTCTCCAACAGCTCTATTTTTCAAATTAGCAAAGATCATATTCTTTGGAGGAGCTATAAGTATTAGTCATAAAATTTCATTTATGACTAGTGCACAACCAAGACATCGCTCTAACAATCTGACATCCTAAGCTTTTAGCAAGGCACAAACTTTTACAAGCTTGAATAAATTTCTAGATATCTACTCAAAATGGAGTCCTGCTTAAAGCCAGCAAATAAGATTTCTACATCTTTTAGAAAGTCTAAGTGACTTAAAAAGTTTGTGTGACTTATGCGAGGTCAATGTGACATATTGTAAATTGGACTAAGCGTCCTGTTGTACGTTGTTATGTGTGAACATTTTTAAAAAGTTCTTTCCCTTAAGTAAGAAGAGAAGACAAGTGGAGTAGGCATTGTTGAACCACTATAAAAATATTGTCTCTCATCTCTTTCTTA
The DNA here is from genome assembly GCA_014636745.2 of Centella asiatica. Taxonomy (NCBI): domain Eukaryota; kingdom Viridiplantae; phylum Streptophyta; class Magnoliopsida; order Apiales; family Apiaceae; genus Centella; species Centella asiatica. The sequence goes on along the minus strand of CM025780.1, from coordinate 11,058,494 downwards.
TTTTTATTTCCTACTTTTTTGTTATCTCGTTTAAATATTGTTTGCTTAGTCTCTTAAATGAAAAGAACATTTCTTATTCCACTACCTTCAAAATTTCTAAGTAAAACTTTTTTTAAACCTTTCTTAAGCAAGGAATACATTTTTAGCAAGAAAATTTTAAGTAAAGTAAAAATTTTAAAAATCATATTGAACCCCCATTCTAGTATTTTACCTTTGAGACCAACAATAAAGATGATATCATTTCTAAAATTAAAGCTCAATAAAAAAATAGAACTAATTTATACTAAAAATGAATCTTGACTCTTATTGTCAAAATTAAGAGTAATAAAAACCATAATTGTTTAAAGATAAAAATGAAATAGAACATTATAGTAGTTAAAAGAAGTTAAATATATTCTATAAATTTAAGTAATCTAAAACATGGGAATTTTTGAAATGAAAAATTAATTATTAAATGTTGTAATTATTTTAATTAGATAATAGAGTTTTACCTTGCAATGCATGTCTCATGTAAACCTTTTTAAAGTATTTTAATTTTTTTTTTGTCATTTGCTATAAGTACGGAAGCAAAAACAAAAATGCATAACAAATAAGAAAAATATAAATTTAGCATATGAGATTATTTTAGCCGAATAAATTAGTTAACACTTGATAAAAAGCGACGATTAAATATAAATTAACATCGATAAAAAAAAGAACTTATAGTTTTCATAATATAATTTAAATGAAAAAAGAGACTATGGAATTTAGTACTTAAAAATTGTAATGAATATAATGCCTAACACGATATTTAGATTATTCAACAATACTATTTTAATTATTATTAAAATTTTCAATTAAATTGAAGTGAAGTCAACATAGTTTATAATTCAAATTCTAATTAAAATATATTCTCTTAGATTTACTCATATTTATTATAAATATTAAGTTAATTATAAATTTGTATATGTATCCATACATCCAAATAAAAAATCAGTGAGATCCTACAAAAGTGGAATATAAAAAAAATTAGAACAATTACCTTCATTAGCGAATGCGTTTAATATATTATTAATTAAAAACACGATAAAGAAAAACTAAAAATAGTTAATTGAATAAAAATAATAAAGCATCTGAAAGCAAAGATACTTTAAAAAATGAAAGATATGATAAATCCTTACAATTATTACTTAAAAGAAATTATGATAAATACATAAAACATATTCCATGAGACAATCATTAAACTAATCTAACCTTGTCAAGCAAACACAATTTACCTAATTATGATTGAAGTTATTGATTAAAATAATGATGATAAAATATAATAAATGCACAACAATAGCTTAAATAATAATAATAAAAACAAATACTTGGAATCAAACGCGTAACTGTTATTTCTGGATGAGTAATTATAGAACGGGGGTGGGGGGAAGGGTTGAATACAATTCTCAGATTTGTTCCCCAATGTAAAGATCACAGTACAATCTATAGATAAATTGCAAAAATGAAAATACATCAGATTGTATCAATCAATAACGAATTAATTTTATTGATTTTGAATCTAAAATTACAATTTGGTTAATACAGCTTCTGAAATCTATTCAAGTATGAATAGTTGCAGACTAGAAAATAATTTCTAACTTCTAAAGTTATGAAAATTTGCTTCTCAAAATCTCTCAGATTTTGTTGCGTTATTAGAGAATGAATGAACTTAATAATCTCTCTTTGTTTTTCTCTTAATGTTCTATTCTACAATGTAATATTGTTTTTGTACACTGTAATGACTATCTCTATTTTTATCTTTGTGTCTCTAATATATCCTTTGGATATTGCGATGTATCTATATGTTGCAGAGATCTTTCTTTTGTCTAATAGATCTTGAGATCTATCTTTCTTTTTCATCTGATTTGAATCTAGGTATATACATCAATTCTGACAATCCAGACTTGATTCAGTCTAGCTTCCCAACTTTGTTAATCCTGATTATGACTTTGTTATAGATCTTGGTCGGCTTCCTTATTTTAATTTCAGAGCCCTAACTAAGTTAGCAGTTTACTACAGTCAACCATATGTCATCTTCAATATCTGGTGATGAAGAATCTATCTTCTAACGGAAAATTTATCTGTTGATAAACTCTAGTAGAGGTCTGTTGTGATCAGTCATATGTCATCTTCAATATCTATTGATGAGTAAATTATCCTCTAATGACCATTTATCTGTCGATGGTCATTATTTGCTGATGAAAGATGTTTATCCTTGGATGACCATTTTATCTGTTGATGGCTTAATCACTGATGAACAACTTATCCACTACTACAACTCAACTGTTGATAAGTGTTTAAGTTCAGTTCACCAGCAGTTCAGCAATCTTCAATCTTTAAATTTAGTTCTTATTGCTGCAAATTTTCAAGTTCATTCTGCAGAATCTCTATAGTATAGAATGAACATGTGTTTGTAGAATATCCTCTGATGACTGTTGTGATGATTTATCCTCTGATTTATCTTGTGGTGTGCATTTTATACTATTAGAGGATAACTTCCACAGGCTTGTCTATTTATCCACTAATAAACAGTTTACACTGTCAGAGGATAATACTTAAACAAAACCAGCTGCAATTTATCTGCAGATGCACATCAGTAGGTTCTAGTACAATTACAAGCTCTAACAATTCTAACTATTATACATCATCATTAAATATTATAATTCCTTACAATCTTTCCCTATTTATGATTATCAATGATAAACATAAATCAATGTTTGATGATGATGTAAAAAATTATAATAATACTACTTAGAATTAAAATTAAAGATGTGAAAATACATTTGTACATAAACTCAACAATGATGGCTTCATAGGCTTTGTTGTTGTAGTTCCTCAAACTCAGTCATCAATTTGCTAACATCTTTAACAATTCACCCCTTGTCTTTATCAGAATTACTCTTTACTCCCCCTAACCTGATCAATCTCCCCCTTTTTGACATCAACATCTTAATGTTGAAGGGTAGAAATAACTAGATTAGGTTGAAAAGTATGAAGAAATATTTCAGCTCATGAATGTCCTTTGAACTATATCCTGACTATTCTCCCCCTTTGAATGTCTTTTGAATTTGCATAAAAATTAGTAAAAATTCTAGTTGTGTTCCATGACATTCTTGAGTCAAGTTTGAAGACCATTGGTCATGAATTATTGCAGCTTCATGTTTCTCTTATATATGTTGATCAATGCTTCATAAACATCTTGTGAGTACAATTGCACTAGATCCTAGTGTGATTAAATACTCAGGTATGAGGTGTGCAGCTGTATCATCCAATTATCTCATGTTGTTTGCATCTAACTAAACATGCACAATCTCTTCTTCAGGTTCATTTGTAGTTTGTGAGATTTGATAGTTGTCTTGATAATTGTCGAGCAATTGTTGTTCTGCATCTCCTGAGGTAACTCTTCTCTCAGTATCCTTTAATGTCTGATCAAAACAGTAATCAGTGAATACATGAGCTGCAAAGGTAGTACTAAAAATATATTGTAGAAATAAAAATACAGCAAATAAATAAATAATGGATTTTATTGATTTGAATCTAAAATTACAATCTGGTTAGCAAGAATTGATACCAGCTTCTGAAATCTATTCAAGTATGAACAACTACTAGCTAGAAATTAATTTCTAGCTACTCAAGTTATGAAAAACTTGCTTCTCAAAATCTCTTAGATTTTGCTGCGTAAGATTACAGAGTATGTATGAATAATCTCGCTCTTTGTTTTTGTAAAAACTCTCTTTTGTAATCGTATTATATTTGATGTACTCTTTACATTTTCTATACAGCTTCTTATCTATGATATTTTCTGCTTTTTAACAACTTCTCTATTCAATTAAAGCAGCTTGTCTTTATCAATAGTTGTAACAACTTTGTTATCTAACAACTCTGTTAAGTTACATAATTGTTACTTAATCTATTTGCTTTCACAAATCAGCTTCCCAACCTTGTCAATCCAAATTGTGACTTTGTTATGGATCTTGGTCGGCTTCTCTTTATTGAAGAACTCTCGCAGAGGTCTGTTATGTAAAGTCATTTATCCTCTGATGACTTTATTCATCAGTGGATATTTATCCCCTAATGACTTATTCACTTATTTATCAATGGATATTTATCCCCTGATGACTAGTTCATAAGTGGAGATTTATCCACTGATGTATTATCCCTTGACCAGCTTCGTCCCCTAATGATCACCTACAGTCTCTGATGGTAGTCTCTAATAGTACACTGTTGCAGGTTCTAGTACAATTCCAAGTTCTAACAATTCTAAGTATTATATATCATCATCAAATGTTATAATTTCTAAAAATCTCCCCTATTTATAATTATCAAATATTAAGCATAAATCAAGGTTCAATGATGATGTCAAAACATAACCTTATAACACCACTTACTTAGAATTGAAATTAAAGAAGTGTAAACCTCATTGTACCAGTTCTATTCTGTTAGTAGTGATGACTGCATTAATAGATTTGTTAGCTTTTTGCAGTTTTACAAGCTCAGCCATCAATATGCTAACATCTTTAACAATTCTCCCCTGTCTTCATCAGAATTACACTTTATTCCCCTTAACATGATCATTCTCCCCCTTTTTGACATCATCATTTAATGTTGAAAGGTAGAAAATGATAGATTAGGTTGACTTAGTAGGAAGAAATATCTAATAGATGGGAAAGTGGAGCTTGTCCTTCCTCAAGACAAGAAGCTTGTAGAAGTTAATGCACTCTATGCACAACAACTTCAACAAGATGAGGAAATGACCGTGGAAAAGGGGAAAGAAGAAGAGAAGAGAAGTGTCAAGCCAAAAGCCTCAAGGAAAACTCAGCTCAGGAAAACTTAGGCCTCAAAAGGTGCTTCAGGGGATAAAAGCAAAGACAACTCTAAAAGGCCTAACACTCAGGTGCTTTCAACATCCCCTGATGTTACCAAACCCAAGTCATCTTAAGCCAAAGTTCAAACTCCTCCTCTTGTAACATATGGACCACCTACATTGGCTGAATTTCTAATGGATGACAGACAAAAGAGCCTAACATATATGCATTCCATCAATAACATAAATGTTAGGGGTAAAGAGAACAAAGAGAAAATAATTATCATCTAGATGAAGAGTAAGTCTGAGTTCATAATCTCTTTTGACTGGTTCAGGAGGAAGGATGCTGAACAACTTGCCCTTGCCAAACAAGTTATGCCCAATACAATGACGCTCAATAGAGACTTGAGGGGAGAACTGAAGAAGTTGTGGAAAGCCTTCAATGACATCAGAAACTTACCTACAACCATGGAGAAACCCTTGAAGTTATTCTACAAAGTTGTTGATGGGCTAGAGAAGCACATAAGAGATAAAGATGTTGATGAGCTTGATCTTGAGGAGGCAATGCATGTTCTAAGCCAGATTGCTTATCACAAGAACGAACATGTCATCAAGTTTAGAGTCATGCTTGTCAGGAAAGTGCTGAAGGAGGTTGAAGAGACCAGAGTTAATGATGGGATCTCAGTAGTTGTAAAGGATGTTCCCCCAGCAAAAGGATACAAAGAATATTCAAAGATGATTACAAACCCCATGGGTGTTGAGTTCAAGAATTTCAAAGGGGAGATTATCACATTTTATTGGTCACAACTTGTTGTAGCCAACTTGAAAGAGATTGGATTTGTCCTTGAAGCCTTGGAATAAAGCAAAAATGTCAACATTGTCAATTTCAGAAGATTGATGCAGAAGGAGTTGGAGACATTGAAGGTTGGTAGGGAAGACAAAAGACTCATGAATCCTGACCAGAGGAAACAAGGCCTTGAAAGTGACTCTTAACCGATTGAATCAAGTCATCCATTGCCCTTTGTTACAGCTCAACAAAAGAAGGATCTTGAAGCTTAAGTGTGAATACTTGTATCAATTTTGTAAATTTTGTATATAGTTATTCTTTTTATTTGTACAAATACACATAGATCAATGCAATTACATTTCTCATTCTTTACTCTTTATAGTTTCAGTTTTGACATCATTATTAGTAAATAAATTAGATTTATGGTTATCCAATTGATAATCATAAATAAGGGGAGATTGTTAGGTATAATGATGTTGATGATTATATAAGTATAAATATGCACTTGTAAATACTCAAGGTATTTTATAAGGCTTAGTATATTTGCACAAATAAGCATTCATTGATGGAAAACTTAGTTTGTTAAGGGATAGCATTAACTATACTAAAAAAGTCATCAGTGGATATCCAAAAAGACTTGTTAGTATCAGGGAATGTCTATTGTACTTAATGTTCAAGTATTCCGCACATTAGACATTCAAGAACATGCCAAAAGGGTATCAATGATTAAAGATGTGAGTATTTGAAAAGGCATTAGTGGATAAACCCATCAGGGGAAACCGTCAGGGGATGACCTAAATAATGCGTTAGGGGATGTCATTAGGGGATAACTTGACTGTCGGGGGATACCCTCAGGAGATAACTTGATTGTCAGTGGAATACAGTCATGGGATAATCTGAACACTGTATCAACGGATGACATCATTAGATAGCATTATGTTTTAACATCAGGGGATCAAGAAGTATTGATCTAACTCTATATTAGGAATTATCATCAGTGGATAGTGAAACACTGATCAAGTCTACATCAGAGGATCTAGAAGCACTGATTAAGTCAACATCAAGGGATAGTTAAGATCTAGTCTACTCATCATCAGGGCTTATAAGCTATGTATTGATATTTGATAGAGAAACAAATGGTATATCTGGGAAGATATTTCTTGAAATCTAGTGGTCCAATAACAACCTTTACACCAGAAACGCATGGAGAACATGGACTGAAATAGAAGTAACGATAGCCAATAGCAGTCTCACACATGTTTTTTTGAAAGGACAGTGACATGTTATACTACGAATACGTTGAAAAAGAAGCATGTCAAGCACATGGATTATATCTCTGTTTTCCTATATATGTAATGGTTGTTACACGGTACTTAACAGTTAAGTGAGAGAAAAATACAAGATATCAAAATCCTTAGAAATATCTCAATCAATGTTTCATACACTAGAGAGAAGGTTTGTAATATTTCTTGAGAGAAATATTTCAGATAGAAATTGTAGCTAGTGTGTGAAACAAGAAGCTATATTCATTTACAGATTTGTAGCTGTTTAATTATTTTGTGATTATACAGATTTCCAGAAAAACTCAAGTTATAATATAACTATTTTAACTTAAATATTTGTATATTCATTTTAAATAACTGCACTGTTTTTCCGAGTTCAACCTCGTCAGAGGATAAACTTGTAGCTATTCTAGTTTTCGTGTTAAGAGTTTTAAAGAGCGAAAAAGGTGTGATGTTTATATTCAACCTCTTCTACAAACACATTAGTTTATTTTGTTTTAATAATTACTTAAAATAATGATAATAATAAAATGAAAAAAATGTAGCCGTTTATTTTTGTTAATTGATAAATATATATTCAAGTAAAATATTACATCAATTTATACTATTATTACATTTCAATTGTAAAATAAAAGAAAAATAATATATAAAACATGAAACTGTTAAAAATAAAAAAATTATCAAAATATTTAAAATAGTAATAATAAAAAATCCCTGCACATATTTCTATCCTAGTTTATTTTAACTTACAATTTTAGTTATAAGCACCCAAATATTAAGTTGTGACCAAACACCCCCCTCAATCTTCGTACTTTCCTGCAGCTGAAAAGTCCCCAAAACCAAAACCTTCCGACTCACCCAAAATTGCTTATTCTCTTGATAATCTCTCTTTCTCTCTCCATCTTTTCTCTTTGATTTCTATGATTTCTCCTTCTGTCCTCTTACTACTCTATGGTTTTTGCATTACCAACCCTAATTTCGATGACCCTCTGATCAATTCCCTTCAAATTTGAGGGTTGTGAGGTTTTCCTTTGGTCTCAATGGATTCGGAGGATGATATGCACGATGCTAATGATGTTGAGTCTCTCGATGACTTCTATAGCAGCGGTACTGCTGGAGACAGTGATAATGATGGTGCTGATTACGTGTTTGATAACGACTCCGATGATGACTCTGAAACCGTCTCTGCTATACGCCAGCAGGTTGTTTCTACATAAAAGTCCCAACTTTAGATTTTTCACTAGTTTATTTGCAGATTGGGTAATATTATCGTTATAGGATAATAAATTGTGCTTCGCTGCGATGGTAGAGTTCAATGTAAGCAGTGGCGATTGGTGTAATTTTAGCTTAATTGGGTTTCTCCAAAATTTTCAATATTCATTATTTTATTCTCGAAAGAAAAGTAATTTCGTTATGGGTTTGGTAACTTCAGTTTAGGATATTTTTATTTTTGATAACGGCTGATTTTAACGACTTTTGCTGATAATCACCCTTTAAGTTTCTCTGCAGCATGGTTCCTGTAATAATATAATTCTGTAAGTGACCTGTCTTAGTTTTCCAGCTGGTGAACTGGGGGAAAGATTGTTGTCTTCTGGATTTTTTGCTCTTTGCATTTTGTTGTTTGTTTGTTTATTGGATAGTTTTATTGGTAGAGTATTTCATGATGATTGTACCTTCCTTTCTGAAAATTGGCCGTAAATTTAATGTTTCAATGAGTGAGATTGTTTTACATATTTCTTCTGCTAATTTTCCTAGGTGACCATTTAAGCTGTAGTCGATATATAGACAGGATTTTGGGTGTGAGTAGTGTGGTTTTATTTTATCGAAAGGGCGGTCCTCATTGTTAGTCTCAATGTACTTTGTTGTCAAAGATTAGTTATTATTGTTCTGGTGAGGTCTATGACCCTTTTACCTGATTTTTTTTTGCCATGATAACAATTTCTGCTGCATTTCTCCCCCATTCGAGTATGACTAATTTTTCAGCTCTTCACCTTAAGATTCTTTTGTGCTGTTATGTGTTGCAGAAAAACTATACCATCTTGAAGGAAGAGGATATACGACAGCGTCAAGAGGATGACATCACAAGAATTTCTGCTGTTCTTTCAATACCAAGAGTTGCTGCATGCATGCTGTTGCGCCAATATAAATGGTGAATTCTTTCAATTTGGTGTTGTCACCAGATATTAAAAGCTAGCAATTTTTATTTATTTGTTTTTATTTACATTACCACATCCTCTTATTATGATTGATCTGGATATCAATATGTGCTGATTTTACATTATTTTTTTAAAATATATGTAAAACGTCAATATTCGCCTACAATTTAGTTCAGCATAAAGGCTTTGTCGATGTTGATGTGAATATTCGTATATGTAGCATTCTATGTAGAAATTTAGCACCTGTATTAAGTGTATTGATTGTATTCAGTCCATTACGCATATAAGCATCAGATTTCTACAGATATGCGGACATGGCCAAAGTGTGTCTGAACTTTGGACAACGGTGCATTCTGCATGTGTTGGTAAAATTTGACAATTGAGTCACCTTCATTGTTTGTGTTGTCTTTCTTACAGAAGACCATTATAATGAGACATCAAATTAGGATTGAATCTTTTTTTTTTTTTTTTTCTTTTAATAGGATTGAATCTTTTTTTTTTTTTTCTTTTAATAGGATTGAATCCTTTTTTTTTTTTTTAAAGTTTTAAAGGGAGTTTGTTTCTTTTTCACTACATGAGAAGCTAAGTTTCTGACATGGTTATCACACGGACATCCATGTCCATCAGTCAATGTGCTCTTAAGACTTATGGTCTTATTGGATATACGAAGTGTCCGACACTGTTATCATATGTTCACACCCGTCCATTTTGATACTTCTCCCATTTAGAGGAGTCTATGAAACAGCACCCTAAACATAAAACCCATAATGCTATATATAAGTGATCACATAAACACCAAGCAAATATCATTTTTGTTCTGGGGCATATTTATATTCACTTAAGTTGATATATCTACACCTTGCAATAAATTTGAAGTGCCATTAAGTGCCGTTGCATGAATTTTGATTTTTGGCTGAACACCAAGGTTATTATTTTAATTTCTGTTCATTACTGTATAAATATCTACTTGAGCATGTAGGAGTGTTAATAATGTCCATGAGGCATGGTTTGCTGATGAAGATAGAGTTCGTAAGGCTGTTGGACTAGTAGACAAGCCATCTGCTCAATTGCAAAATACCAGAGAAGTAAATCATGAAAGATGATTTGTCAATCTTAGGTTTCTTTATATTGTTTTGTGCACTAATTACTTTACTTTTTTCGCAGTTTACATGTGGGATCTGTTTTGAAATCTTTTCTCCTGAAAAGATAAAAAGTGCTGCATGTGGTCATCCATATTGCAGTACTTGTTGGGCAGGTTTATTTCAGCTTTCACTATCCCATTATTAAATCAAATATATATATATATATATATATGAAATCTTTCTTGTGTCATGGTGGAAGCTGCCTTTTTTCACTGCAAGACGTGCTTGATTAGATCAACTTAAACTTTTGTTTTCTATTCCAGGTTCACATGACAATATAGTTTGTTTGGCTTCCTACTTTGCTTGTCCCTGTTATGGCGTAGTTTGTCTGAATTTGCTTATTATGCATGCAATGTATTCGGGAATATATCAATTTTTTCTGGCTGTTCCAGAATGTAGTAAATTGTTGCAATTGCATTATAGGTTATAAGCAGCAGTGATTATTTTATTTTTTTTAAATTTATTTTCTTATTTTATGCTGTTCATTCATTCTTTCAGCTTATATTAGCACATCTATCAATGATGGTCCTGGATGCTTGACACTGAGGTGCCCTGATCCATCATGTGGTGCTGCTGTGGGCCAAGATATGATTAATATGCTGGTGTCTGATGAAGATAAGGAGAAGTATGATTGTTACCTTCTTAGATCTTACATTGAAGATAACAGAAAGGTAATTTATAACTCTAGCTCAATGGGATTAAACTTTCTTCTCAGCTGACATACACAAGACCCAATGCATACCTACAGTAGATGTACTTTTTTTTGTTTTTGTTTTCTTTTGTTTCTTCGTCTTTCTTTCCCCCACATAAAGACTTAACTGGCTTAGACTTGGAGTGTAGTTGTAATTTGTCTCCTTAAATATTTGGTTAATCTGATGGATTTATATTGTCTTTATCCATGTTTACATAATCTGTTAAACTTATGTCACGGGAGTTCTTAACAAATAATCATGATGAACTAGTTTGCTGGAAGACAATCCTCACTGGTTCTTCGTCGTTTTAGGATGAGTAGGATAAAACAGTTCATTGGAGTGTGTAATTATTTTATTTCACATATTCTTCATCAGTACCTTTTGATTAGGGGGAAACCTTCCTACACTGCAGCACTAATCTGGTAACTCTTTATCTTTGATACATTGTGCTATTTTTAATTCCAATTAGAATGTAGTGAATTGTAACAAGTTGGTTCCTTGCAAATTTAAGTAGGTTTGTTTTCTGGTTGTGGGAGCAGTTGTATATATGCATATTGTATATATGCCACTGATATAGGTTGCGCTATTAATACGATTATGCAATTTCAAAACTTTGATTTCTTTCCCTTCCTCTTGTATAGACCAAATGGTGTCCTGCTCCAGGATGTGATTGTGCTGTGGAATTTGATGTTGGGAGTGGAAGCCATGATGTTTCTTGTCTTTGCTCATATAGCTTTTGTTGGAATGTAAGTTTGTTCTGGTTTTGTTTGAAAATTTGCTCAATGATATTATTAACTCTATATTTATTATGAAGCATGGCACCTCTAACTGATATGACAGTGTACAGAGGAAGCTCATCGTCCAGTGGACTGTGAAACTGTGGCCAAATGGATATTGAAAAACACAGCAGAATCTGAAAACATGAATTGGTAGAGTAATGCTTTCCAGTTTTTATGTTTTTTGTTAAATTAATTAATTAATTAATTATTCTTGTACTAGGGTCACAGTGATTATGCATCGTAGTTTCTTTAGGTCTCAAGGGTGTTTCTCTGCAAAACTCTGTTTACTTCTTTTAAATATCATTAAGTTACATGCTTAGGGCTTCAACTTGATTTTTTATTCTGTCAGCTGAGTTCACTTTTAGAGGTAATTTATGATGAAATATTTCCGCGCTGAAGAGAGTTAACGATATATGTTGTTCCCTCTTATAGATATATATGCAGATGCAGCAGACATATGTAAGCACGAACACATACATTCGCGCTCACATATGTATTTTCTTTTGGTTTGGGGGTTTTTGGGGGGGGTGGTGGTTGGGGGGGGGGGGGTTGTTTGGGGTTTAATATATTTGTTTGAGAGTAAAGGTTATGTGGACCATACCTGCATATGTCTGAAGGAGTATGAGTAGTTGTCCCCATTAAGATTTAAAATCAATCTTTTTAGTTTTCTTGTAGAACTGCTAGTGTAGTAGTTTTCTTAGTTTAATTCTCTGACCTCCATTTATGAAATGCGATTTCTTTTTCTTTTTGGCTAAATAATGCGATTTCTTTTTGTGTAATGATACAGGATACTTGCTAATTCCAAGCCTTGTCCAAAGTGCAAACGACCAATTGAGAAAAACCAAGGTTGTATGCACATGACGTGCACACCACCCTGCAAATTTGAGTTTTGCTGGTAAGCATTAGTGGTTTGTATCTTTTAACTGGATCTATTTCTGGTTGTTGCATGCTTTCTTCTACCTAATTGTTGCAGAATTTCACTCCGCTTAAGTGGTTTGTTAGTGTTTGCCTAAACGGCTGAACTTCATTCCCTAGATTATGCTGTTCATTCCAATAATTGTGATTTGGTTTACTGTATTGCTTTTCTTTCAATTAATTGATCTTTCTCTTCTCAGCTTGTTGATCTCACAATTTTAACTATCTTATGTTCAGGTTATGTCTTGGTGCCTGGTCTGATCATGGTGAGAGAACTGGGGGGTTTTATGCATGTAACCGTTATGAGGCCGCAAAACAAGAGGGAGCGGTAATTAACATGTTTTGATGCCATGAAAATTTCTGATATTAGTGTTTAGAGTGATTACTGATAGACTTTTCTCCATGTACTCTCTTTGCAGTATGATGAATCGGAGAGGAGAAGGGAGATGGCTAAGAACTCGTTAGAGAGATATACTCATTACTATGAACGGTGGGCTACCAATCAATCGGTATGTCGCTTAATCCCCATTGTATGTCACTATATGTCCCAGACTCTTATTTATTTTGTTCTATTTTTATATTTGAATTCTTTAGTGCCTCATTTAATATCCATCATATGTTACCGTATGTCCTTGACATGTGTTTATTGTTTGCTATTTAATATCTAATTATGTTAGTGTCTCATCTCAGATATCATCTTTATGTATTACTAAGGTCAATTGTGCATCGTGTTCGCCTTTGGTTTTTTTCATATGGGTCCATCGACAGTAATCCCAACAAGTCTGAGATAAGGTTATATTGATGTTGTTCATGTCCTGTGTTCTTGGTATTTAATACATTAATCTTCCTTCAAGGCAAGTCGTACATATCTGAAATAGTTGGAACTTATGGCAAGTTTTGCAATAATCCTGTTACTAGCATCCCTGGAGAAGCTGGACATTTGATGGATTTTTACCAATTTTCTTGTTCTACCATTTTGAGGGAAGGGTGTAGGATGCTGGATAGATTACATGGTCAGCATAATATGGTGACTGGAATCTTGCTGGCAGTTTTGCAATACTTTTGGTTTTCTGTAGTAACTAGTAAGGAAACATAAAAAAGGGAAGGAGAATGTGTTGTAACAAAAGCAATTTTCGAGTATGACAAGTTTTTTTTTTAATCTAAACATTCTGATTTGATTATACTTAGTGAACATAATTTTGGGCTGTGTGCTCGTGTCTGCACAATGTTGGTGCAGGTACAGGGTCCGTGTCTAGGACTGTTTTCTGAGATATCCAACATTCAATTGAAATACTTGTGTTTGTATTTGGAAATAGATTATAGTATCCGTATTCGACTAGAAACGAGTAGACAACGGATATATGCGTGGCCCCATATGTTAATATTCATATGTTATTTTTGATAGTTGTTTATACTAAAATTTATTCAATAATTATGTTATTTATCGAAACATAGTAGGTTTTTAAGTTATGTTATATATCGTCTGAAATTTTTCAAGCCGAAATACAGTACCGATTGAGGTGTCACGTATATCCAGCCCCCCATCAAAAAGTAGCAGGCTCCACATGAAAAATCAAGAGTCATTGTACCAACACGTATTTTGTCTTTTATAGTCTGTGAGAATTTTTCAGACTCTGTATCAGGGCTCTTTAAGTTATACAAGGATAGAAACTAATTGACACTTATATTACAAAATGAACATTAAGGTTATCTATGCACATATATTGCCAAAATATTGAAATTACTTTCATTTGAATCACATTTAAAATATTAAATGATCCAATGGACATGATTCTCGTATGCACACTAAATGAAGTGAATACAGACATAGGCATATCGTTTTATCTGTATACATCCCTACCTGTGTCAGACACTTTATTTGAAACTTGGACACTTAGAATTTTCATCCAATGTCAAAGATAGAAGGCTATAAACCAGAAAGGAGGAAAAGAGAACAGGAGAAAAGACGAAAGAGAAAGAAATTATACTTGAAAATAGCATCGTTCCGATTACGATATGGAGAGTGAGGGTCGGTCCACACGGTGGCAACTGACCGGGTCTTCTCATTATTGAAGAAATCGTTTTCAGGTCTCCGTTGCCTTTGGGTTTTAAAAGACTTTGTCTTCTTCAGTATTTTTTGAATTGACCTTTTTTTACTTCCTTATAAATCAGAACTGATCTGGTCTCATATCTTAAAATATCTGTATTAAATATCAGTCAGGTACCCCATATTTTACGAAGTTTAAGGTTACATCCCATAACTAAAAACTTATTAAAGTATCTTAAACTTCAGAAAATATACAGTGTCCTGGATTTTGAGTTAAATACTTCTATGCATACATATAACATACAAAAACATCTGTAAATCAGAAGCATTTTATTTAAATTATTAATACACAGAAATCCATATACTAGCATATTAATATTAGTAAATATCGTAAAATCAATAACATGCGGTATCCAAACACCTGTGCCTAAGATTTGGATCTTTGTATGCTGAGTCCTCATATCCCATTATTTCATAAATAGACAAATCCAACGCCTAGATATCACCCATACATGTACCCCATTCCCAAGTCAATGGTAACATAGAGTATATTCCCTTCTAAACGTATCCAAAATTTAATGAAACATGTAACCATATTTGTACGGCGTACCGAATAGATTTACTAATTAGGTAACATAGTCTTTTAATTATAGTCTGTGGATGATTTATATTTTCTTTCTGATGCAATAATTCTGTTTCATCCGATTATATGTTGGTGAATAGTTTCACAGCTTTGCCTTAATTTATTTCAGTCGAGGCAAAAGGCACTCGGGGATCTGCACCAGATGCAAATTATCCATGTAAGTATAAATTGTATTAGAGTTACTATTTGGCTATGAAGATGGTCACATAAGCAAAATCATGTCTCAATTCCTGCTTTTGAGTTTTACAAGTAATAATTAGAATAAATTTCAAAGTTTTAGAGGTTGCTTTTCTATTATTTTATGAATAATTTGGATTTATCTTGTGTGTTTTGATCTAGCAATTAGTCGTTTAACATCTCTTCCTTTTAACACGGGACATATATGAAACTTAATCAAGTCAACTGGAAGTTATAAATGGTAGATCTGCTTAGAAGGATTTAGTAAATACACTATACCTGCAATTTATTACTAAATTTTTGAATCATGATATCCTTTTAGTGGTGTAAATTATTGACCAACAGGCTGCATGCTTTTGTCTAAAATCATCTTTCTTGGTTAAGCCAGTTGATATTTCGTTTAAAAAACGAGTTCTGCTTAATCTTGTTTTGTGGCTGCTGTATTTTAAAGTCATACTCCTTTTGTAAATATAACTTTTCTCCAGCTTGAGAAACTTAGTGAAAAGCAGAAGATACCAGAATCACAGTTGAAGTTTGTTATAGAAGCGTGGCTACAGGTATGTTTGAATTTCCTTGAATTGTTCCAGGGTTATTGACTTGCAACTTTATTTCTGCTCCGCACTTCCATCGACCTGTCACTCATTGACAAAATGTTTAACCTATTTGGATGAAATAGTGTTCATCCCTAGGGTTATTTCTAATAGTTTACATTGACAAATTCTTTTTTTTACATACTTCTACAAACTTCTCATCTTTTCTGCAACAAAATATTAAACTTTTATTATTATTTATATTAATTAATTCATCAAGTCATATATAATATGTTATTGTATTATAATATATTAAATATATATGTTAACACATTTATATACATAATAGTATATAATACTACCTCCGTCTCGCCCCTTTTGCAACCTATTTTTTTTTAATGTGTGGCACGGGTTTTAAAATATCTAAAAATCATATACAACTAAAATATTTTTAAAAATATCTATAGGGCAGATTAAAGGTTTAACATCTTGTCAAAATTTGTAAAATAATTAAAAAAATATTCGATCTAGTTATATTTTTATATTGCCTTAAAAGTCCCTGTTGTGCACATTCAAAAAACCCTGTTGTGCACATTCAAAAAAGTGTTGCTAATGGACTGGGAGGGAGTATAATATTATCATACTGATATGTATAATTAATATATTAATGAATATTATTATTCATTTAATATATTTTAATATATGATATTAATATATATGTGTGTGCGCATATGCGTGTATATATACACACATATATATATACATATATATGTGTATGTATACATATATATGTGTATATATATGTATATATACACATATATATGTATATATGTACATATATGTACACATATATACATATACATATATATGTATATGTATATATACATATATATGTATATGTG
>CM025780.1:11009652-11041606 GCA_014636745.2 Centella asiatica | reverse complement strand
TACATATATGTATACATATATGTACATATATGTATATATGTACATATGTATACACATATACATATATATGTATATGTGTATACATATGTACATATATACATATATATGTGTGTATATATATATATATACACATACATACATATAGGAGAAGGGGAATCTAAGGCATGCATTAGATAAGTTGCCTAAGGCT
The DNA here is from genome assembly GCA_014636745.2 of Centella asiatica. NCBI lineage: Eukaryota > Viridiplantae > Streptophyta > Magnoliopsida > Apiales > Apiaceae > Centella > Centella asiatica. The sequence goes on along the minus strand of CM025780.1, from coordinate 11,041,416 downwards.
ACTTAATAAAACGACGTAGTTTTAATTTTGTATCATATTTTCTTTTAATTATAGTATTTTTTAAAATAAGAGATAAAACCCTATGAAGGGCTATTGAACCCTAAACTACGTCGTTTTAATTAGTGGCCTTAGACAAGCTTGTCTAAGGCATGCCTTATATTCCTTTTTCTCATACATATACACACACACACACACACACACACATATATATGTAATGCTGTATACTACTCCCTCCACTCCAAAATTAGAGATAAATTTAAATTACACAAAATAGGTTTGTGAAATCTTATTATTGTAATCAAAATTGATGCGGAGCAAGTTATTAGAATGTTAATTGTTAATTCGTTTGTTTATACTGTTTAGGACTAAATTACTATTGTAATTAATTATTAGTAGTATTATTACTATTAGAATATTCTAGAATATAGAATAATACCTTGATATGTATTAGTAGTAGAGGTGTATTAGGATTCTTATAGTATAGGCATATTAGGATTCTTAGGGAGATTTTAGGGATTTATCTTGTTCATTATGTTTAGGATTTCTATTTAATGGTTGTAATCTACCAATTTCAGCAGAATGAATAATATTATGAATTTAGTTTTGAGAATTGTGAAGTTTGTGAGTTTATGCCCTTTCCAGCTCCTTTAATCCTTGCCCTACATCAAAACTGAAATTTTCTTAATTTAATAATATTGATGTTGGATACCATGAATTACATGAAGATTATTCTTAATTACAAACTCTTACACTTTCACATTTTTACAAATTCGTATCATAAATGAAATTGTAAGATTTGTAAATGGTACTACATTCAAAAAGAAATGTATTGGAATAGAGGGAGTCAACATATTTATATATATTATTCATATTAATAAATTATAATATATAAATAATATATTATTAAATATTATATATGTTGACATATATTATATCTATACACAAACACACACTAACACATATATTACTTGCTTCGTTCCAATCCAAAATTAGAGATACATTTCAGCTTACATAAAGTAGGTTTGTGTAATTCTATAATTCAAAATTGAAGTGAAATTTTTTACTTTTAATAAATTTGGAGTAAAATTTTATAAAGTATATGAAGAATACTCTTAATTACAAACTTTTATACGTTGATATTGTTACAAATCCACATCACAAATGAAACTATAACATTCACAAATAGTACTACAACAAAAGAGAAATGTATCTCTAATTTTGGAACGGAGGATGTAGTAATAAGTAGAATAAAATAACATAACTTTCTTGATGATATATGAATAGTTAATCTATAGATATAAGGATTTACTGTTTATGATCATCTCTTAACTTATAAAATGGAGATACTAGTGCAACACATGTTTTTACTATTTTTCTCAAGTCAAGTCTATAAAATAAAGATTCTAGTAGTTCTAGTTCAGAATTATTTTCTAATCTTTGTTTCTGGCTATAGTGTTTTTTTTTTTTTTTTGCCAATTAAAGATAATATATATAAAGGAAAAGAATTACAGATATACAAGGGGCATACCCCAGCCGTCAGAACAGACAGCAGAAAGCAGCTAAAAGCAAACCAAACAGAAGCTATAACATAAGCTAAAACCAAACAGAAGCTATAACATAAGCTAAAACCAAACAGAAGCTAATGCAGCCAGCAGACGACGACTACAAAGACTACAAGACAACTAGAAACTATAGAAACCAGTGACTAAATTGTGCTAGACGTTTATATTTTCCCATCTTGGCAATGGACTGAAGTCTACATTTAATCAAGTGCTTGGAGTCCTCAATCAACGAAATTGGAGGAGCACAAACTGTCATGGAGACGACGATTCCTTTCCTTCCAAATATTGTACATCACAATAGCAAAGCCAAAGTTGATGATGGATTTCTTCTGGGGGGGCCTGCTGGAATGGACAAAAAGTGGGAAATTGCCTCCCATGAGCATATAGAACCTATCCAGCCGCAAAATCTTAGGATTGAGAAACATGCTCTGTAACTATACCTGCAAGAGAAAAACAGATGATCAAAAGTTTTGGGGGCATGATTGCAGAGCAGGCAAGAGGTGGGGGTTTGGAGTCCGAGGCTATGTAAAACGTCTAGAGGTCAAAACCCCTTGCGGTAGCCAAGCCAGAGAAAGAAGGCATATTTATGGGGAACAAATTTATTCCAAACTATTTTCTGCCATATCACAGTGTTTCCGGCTGGCGAGAGAGAATTCCAAATTTATCGAGCATTAACAGATTGATCCAGGCATGAATCCCATAGGAGAACATCTTGCTTTAAACTATCACAAGGGAGGTGCCAAGGGAAGTTTTTTCAAAAATCAATCCAACAAGTGTGATTAGAAGTGGGGAAAGTCCAAACCTGACCTTGGATTATGCTAGCCACAGTTGGATTGACATCCAAGCCTGAATTGATAATGGGAGGGTCATGCTTTGAGGTTGCTGAAGGAGTGTGATCCATCCAAGGGTCAAACCAGAGATGAATAGAATCACCCTTCCCAATTTTGTAGTTAATCCATTGCATGGCACTAGTTCTAACACTGAAGATTTACCTCAAAGTCCAAGAGCGGTCTTGGGGGATTTTTAAATTCCAGAAGGAATTGTCCCGGATAATATAAAGCTTGACCCTGGAGGCCCATAATGAAGAGTATGGAAAGCTCACTAACTTCAAAGATTAAAAAGGATGTGAGATTTGGTCCATAGGCTAAGCTCCTTAATGTTGAGACCCCCCTCTTTTTTTGAGGAAGTTAAGGTTTTCCAGCTTACTTTGGTGCCAGTGTGAATTAAAGGGGAGCCCTTCCAAAGAAAGTTACTAAGCCTTTGTGTTAAGAGTCTTTAGGATTTTGCTCGGAAGACAAAAATGTGTTGACCAGAAGGAAGTGACAGCCTGCAATACATATATTACGAGTTGTAACCAACCTACATAAGAAAGGGACTTCTTAGTCCAGGATAAAATCTTTGCTTCAACTCTTTGGATGAGAGGAAGGCAATCTGTCGCAGTGAGCTTAGAGGATATTAGAGGAAGGCCAAGAAACTTCGCTGGGAGTTTCTGACTACATTTGTCCAAGGGATAGATAAAACTGACAGTTGTGTTATTTCTGAGAAGGTGTTTAATGAAATATGGTGGCTACATCAATGGAACAAATCACGAACCTTCGTTTATGATCTTTTTCGTGCCTGTCTTTGTTTTCCTCTTGCTGTATTTCTATTTCTGGTTAAGCTTTGGTGAGCTGAACAAAGTCCATATGGCTTTGAATAAATTTCTTGTGCGGTATACTTGTTAATTTCTTATTTTTAATCTTTACACATTTACTGCACACTGCAAATAGTAGATACAACTTTACCATCAAGATAATACATAAATCAGGCAGTCTAGAAGACATGAGCCACTCTGCCATTTAGATCTGCCTAATGCTTTATACTATGCATATAATAATTTTAGTGCAGCGAGCTAGTGTCTTTAATTTCTTAGGGTCAGAGGAGTGTTTTTATCAATTACTTTTCGAATAAGCAAGCATTGGTTCTTTTGTAAATTTGTTTACTCATTTAATATGGGACAAGTTCGGAACACATTTTGCTACATCATCTTGGAACTCTTGTACTGATCAGACTTGACTTTTAGAAGCCAATCTAATACAATTTCAAAATTCAAATATTTTGAGATTTGTCTAAAATCTCAAGATAATATATAACGTGTAATTGTAGTACTTCATGAATATTTTATAAGATTTATGATTGTATTGACTAAAATAAAAATCATTTGACTTTAAACAGTCAAATTGTATACTTTGGACTGGAGGGAGTATTATATATTGTCATACAATTGGGTGAGATGGAAAACTTAATTTTTAACCTCAGATCTATGCCGCTGAGTGATTTGTTAAGTTGCTTATAATCGACTTTGTCTTGAGCAAATCTTGTGTATGCAGCAATATTTGTGTGAGTCTCCATTTTTTTTTTTTTTTGGGTAAATGTGGGGCTGAATGATGGGGACAAGGGCTGATTCACAAACTAGACAGATCTCACAAAGTAAACTCAAAGTTATAATATTTCTCATGAATAAAATCACATATTACATCCCTATTTATAATTGAACATGAAGTACTTTCCTAACTAAACTAAAATTCTAATTGATAACTACAAAACCAAACTAAAACTCTACTTGATAATTATAGAATAAATAATAACTAAACAATAGATATATTAAGGAACTAGAATCTTCTTTTCCTTGGACTTGATCCAGGAGTTTTGGGCTTATTAAAACAATTCCAAAGGCGTGTATATAGGAATCAAATTGTTTCTTGAACTTGTCCTACATCAGTTCTCGCCTTCTTAAAAGAACTCGACTCCGGCGAGTTCATGCAAGGAATCATACTATCGCGGAAAGGAGGAACACGACGGATCAACAATGACTTCTTCACTAACTTTGAACTAGGCATGTCAACAACGCAAGTCAAAGTATACTTGGTGTTGTCTTCGATGATAGAATAAGTGTTGGGTCAAGCTGCATGATGTGCAGTTTGATCCCAAAGCCATGTCTGCCGTAAAATTATGTGGCATGCCTTAAGAGATAGAACATCACATATACATGAAGATCAAACCCTACACCATTCACTTCTTTCTCAGCCGCTTGAGTCTCAAGATCTACACCTTGTTTTTCTTCTAGATTCTTTTGCGGAGCTTCAACAAATTTTTGATAACACCTAGAAGTTGTCAACTTCGTCATGAACTCCATTGATTTGATGCATCCATGGTTTGCCAAGCAATACATGAGCAACGTTCATGGGAACAATACCCCACCATACCTTATATGCAGTTTATAGTAGAGGCATATTAGGATTCTTAGAGAGATTTTAGGGATTTATCTGGTTCATTAAGTTTAAGAATTCTAAATAAGATGATGTAATCTATTATTTTCAGCATGATGAATAATATTATGAATTGAAATGTGAGAGGCTCTTGGAGCCAAGTTATCCCTTTTTACCCTTCACTGTCCCTTTTCCTACATCACTGAGTTACTAGTTTGTCAAAAAAGGGCTAGAGGGGATCGGGGATCCCAAATAAATACTCAAAAATAAAATAAAATTGAATATAATAAAAACATATTAAGAAGTTAAATGTATTAATGGTAAATGGTTATTGAAGTTTTCGAAGTTGCTGCACATTTTCTAGACAAAAATATCCCTTTTTTTCTTACTTGTTTTATATTTCTTGTAAATTCATATATCTATATATTAATTTTATGTTTGCAGATTGTTGAATGTAGGAGGGTTCTAAAATGGACGTACGCGTATGGGTTCTATTTGCCGGAGCACGAGCTTGCCAAGAGGCAGTTTTTTGAATACTTGCAAGGTATGTTGTTTCTGTCATCTGTAAACATTTTCCGTGGGAACTTTTTAGTTGGTATAGTTATTGATTACTTATCTATATTATATATATATATATATATATATATATATATATATATATATATATAAGGAAAATATTTGTCAATATTTTGGGATGTTTTCTCCCTTCTCATTCCTGTCATTATATACAAGAATTACAGATAATCAAACCTATTATTGAGGCTGATTTATAGGGTTAGATTACATTGATTACAATCCCTAGGTTATTGCCATAACATTGATCATATCCCATGAGATCATTTACAGAGGATATTATTGTAACTAATTATTCTAGTAAATATTCTAACACTCCCCCTCAAGTTGGTGCATTAATATTTCGCATGCCCAACCTGAAACAAAGAGGATGAAATGATTTTCTACCAAGCCCTTTTGTGAAGATGCCCGTCAGGTTATCATGAGATTTGAATAAGGCCGCCGATCAATTTCTTCTTTATGAAATGCCTATCTATTGCAATGTGTTTGGTTCTGTCGTGTTGAACTGGATTATTAGCAATACCAATTGCAGCTTTATTATCACACAAAAGAGAAGCATTGGTTTTGAAGCCAGATTAATTCACATGTGCCAACAACCATCAATCTATACTTTGCCTCAACACTGGATCTAGCTACAACTGATTATTTCTTACTCTGCCAAGTAACAAGGTTGCCCCCCATAGAAGTACAATATCCAGTAGTCGAACGGCGATCGTCTATAGATCTGCCCAATCGACATCAGAAAAACCTTCAAACCTTCATATGACCATGCAATGAAAATAACAATCTCTTTCCTGGAGCGGACATGAGATATCTCAATATCCGTTGTACTGCTTCCATGTGGCAAACTCGTTGATCATGCATGGCTTAGGGTGGGAGAGATGGATCAGTTTTTCAACTATAGCTTTCTCTATTCACCACAGGCCCATTACGACTTGCTAACTGATAAATGACCTCTATTGGAGGGTCTGCTGGTTTGCACCCCAACATACCTGTTTCTGTTAAAAGATCTGAACATATTTTCTCTGAGATAAGAAAATTCCTTTAGGAGATTTAGCTACCTCTATACCAAGGCTTCAAGTTCTTTGATTTCAAACTCTTTGGTTAATTTTGACTTGAGATTGTCTATCTCAGTTTGATCATTTCCTGTAAACACATCATCAACATAAACAATGAGAGTAACAATTTTACAATTTTTCCTTTTGACAAACATGATGTGATCCTCCTGGCTCTGATTATACCCAAATCTCACCATAGCATTATGAAATCTACCAAACCATGCTCGAGGAGACAATTTCAATCCGTATAATGCCTTATGCCACTTACAAACTTCCTTTGGCCATAGATAAAGATAATCCCTGGTATTTCCATATGGACTTCCTCCTTCAGGTTTTCATGAAGGAAAGTGTTTTTTACGTCCAATTATTGGAGATTCCAACCAAAATTTGCTGCAAGAGAAATAATAGTTCAAACCGAGTTCATCTTTGCTACTGGAGCAAAGGATTCCTGATAATTAATTCCATATGTCTGTGTGTAAATTTTTGCAACAAGCCTTGCTTAAAGTCTTTCAACTGACCTATTAGCCTTTTGTTTAATTGTATACACCCATTTGTATTCAACTGTCGTTTTCCACGAGGAAGAGGTACTAATTCCCAAGTTTCATTCTTTTGTAAGGCATTCATTTCCTCAAACATAGCTTTCCTCCAATTTTCATTGTTCATAGCCTCTTTCCACCCCTGGGGTACATTTATAGAAGACAAAGAAGAAACAAATGCACGATAGGGTATAGAGAGTTTATCATATGAAATATACTTAGAAATTAGATGTGGAGTACAAGATCTAACACTTTTTCTAAGTGCCTTTCCCAGCATGGGGAAAAAGTGCCATCAGCAACCTGTATCTTTACCAGAACATGGAATATAATTGATGAATAAATCTGAGAATCCAGTCCTGTGCTCCGAAGCACCTGAATCAATAATCCATCTGGAATTTGATGATGATACAGAGAGAGCACTAGGAGAATTACCTGAGTGTGCGTAAAATGAAGTAGCAGATTTACAATATTGTGCTTGAAAAGCTAGGATTTCATCTGCAGTAAGGGCCTCTGCAGGAGGTGCCTCTGTTGCATCAGGAACTAATGTTGAGACAGCATGTGCCTGAAGATGGCTACCACGACCTCGACCAGGACCACGACCTCGGCCAGGACCACGACCTCGGCCTTTGGGACGTCCTACATGCTTAAAACATCTGTCTTCTAGTGTGATTGGGCTTTCTGTAGTAGTCACAGACTAGGTTCCCACTCTCACCAGATTTGGTTCCAGACACAACCATTGCAGAGTGCTCCACAGGATTAAGTACCATAACTCGGCATCTGCTTTGTTCCTGCTCGATTCTTGCATGTGCTTCTTAGAGTGAGGGAAATGTAATCTTCCCAAGTAGATCTGGCCTAACTTGATCAATCTCCATCCTGAGTCCAGCTAGAAAATCAACCACTCGGTCCTCCCCCATGAACATTTGATAGGCAGCAACATCTCCTGGACATTTTGGTGAAAATACCCTGTAATGATCTAACTCTTCCCACAGAGCAGTAAGTTCAACATAGTATTGAGCCACTGATTTGTCTCCCTGAACCATTTCACGAATCCGCTTCCGTATATCAAACACCTTACTCATATCTCCAGAGAAGGTCTGCTTAAGAGCTTCCCAAAGATCATATGCGGAGGCCAGGATCATATAACTGCTCTGAATATGAGGCTTCGTAGAGTTAAACAACCAAGTCATCACCATGGCATCATCTTATTGCCATTCATACTGTTCTAAACTAGCATCCTTAGGCATGACAGATGTCCCATTAATAAATTTTTGCATTCGATTTGCTTCAATTGACATGCGACAGGCTTGAGACCATGCCAAATAATTAGCCCCATCCAATTTGAGAGGACTTAGAACAAGTTCTGAGTTCAAATTTGGGTTTCTGACAAGATGTCCAATGTTCCCACTGCTAACAGAACTAGTGGTGGAGCTAGTTGACATGATTATGAAGTACCAACTAGGAAACAACAACTAGTGGCAGCAAAGAAACAAGTACAACCAAACTATGAACGAAGGGCAGTAAACTCACAAAGTCATTGAATTTCAGAGACACAATGAACTCCACAAAAAACTCCAGAAACACTGACCTTCAGAGATACACAATTTTAAATCAATCTGAGATGACCCAAACTGTGTAAACGAAGGAAACTCACCAAATAAACAGCAGGGATGAGTTACCCAAAGAGAACCGACCAGTCTGGAAAAAGTCTGAAGCAAAAAAGTCACAGTAGAGTGGCTCTCACACTGGTGTGTGGGGGTCGGCAGTGGCGCATGAGGGCGTATTTGGTGGGTGTTTCTTCTTTGATGGTCGGCAGAAGAAGGGAATTCCAGCAGTAGGTTACTCGCGAATATGCAGAATAGTTTTCACATGTTCAAAGTGAAAAACATGGTCTGGCAGCGAGAAAAAGGACTTGCCGAGGGAAAAAGAAAAAGAAAAAAACATTCTCAGGTCTCTGATATGATCAGAGGTTCTGATACCATCTTAACAATGTAAGGAAAATGTTTGTGAATGTATTGGGATGATTTCTCCCTTTTCATTCCTGTCATTATATACGAGAGTTACAGAGAATCAAGCCTATTATTGAGGCTGATTTATAGGGCTAGATTCTGGTGATTACAATCCCTAAGTTATAGCTATAACATCAATCATATCCCATGAGATAATATACAGAGGATATTATTCTAACTAATTATTGTAGTAAATATTCTAACATATATATATATTACACACATACATATATGTATATTTGTATGTATGTGAATGTCTGCATGTACATATATTATGTTAAATACGTACTTATATGGCTTCCGGGAGGTGAGGGACGCTTTACATACAATGTTCTCAAATCCAATTCAACCAGGGGATGTCTAATATTGTGTTTGACATACTGTAAGAGTTAAATTTGGGCCTTTGTAAATTTAGTTCTATATATATATATATATATATATGGATATGTATGTGTGTATTTTATTTCAAATTTCATTCTATGAGCAGGTGAAGCTGAGGCCAATTTAGAAAGGCTCCATCAGTGTGCGGAAAAGGAACTGCAGACTTACCTGAATGATGGCACGTCAGAAGATTTTAATAACTTCCGTACAAAGCTTGCTGGATTGACTAGGTAAATGTTTAGTCTGAGAACTTATTAATAGTCCCAAGCTGCACAGCTGGATGATTAAGCTTGCAGATTTTGGGTAATGGAGAATAAGAATGCAACCCCTCCCCCACTCCCCAACAACACTCACTCAATGTTGGTTCATGCAGATAATAGGGCCTGTTCGTTTCCTACTTCTTGCTAGTCAAAAGTTACTTTTTAGCAAAAAAAACACTATTTGGGTGTTGTTTCCTACTTTTGATATCAATTAATTTCTTACTTAAAAGTCAAAATGTAAGAAGCAAGTATTCCTTACTTTTGACATTTGATTTTTAACTTTAATTCATATTAGAGAAGTAGGAAACGTACAGAGGCATTGTGTTGGTTCTTGATTGTTGTTTTCGCTGGTCTGAGGTATTTGATTGAGAATCCTAAGAAGCAAGGATTGGGCTCCTATACTTGGATCCAGTAATTTGGAAGATATAAAACATAAATAATTAGGTAATCCAGTGAGCATGCACGTGTTCACATGTATAGATGCGCGTGCACAGTCTATCTGGAAATTGGTTATGCGATAAATGTTTGCGACTTAATTTATGGGTATTGGTATATATAAACCGAAACGCAAGTTAACATGATATATAATAGTAGCGACATTCAGTTTTTATCATTGAAAATCTATGACTGAATCCCTTAAAGAAATCCGTTAGAATCGGATATCAGGGAATATCTCCATTTCTGGAGTCATCAATCTGTACAAAGAAATGTGCTTAATAAATTTCAACTTGTTACATGAAGACTGGATTGAACCTGCGTATGTTTGTGATTATTTCAAATTGAAGGTGAATATACAAGTGCAGGACTTGTAGACAGAAAGAGATGGAACGTGGACGTCCATGTCCTCGTGGATAGATCTTCGAACAATTGTAGCTGGAAGTGTGTTTCTAGACCCAGGTCAAAATAGAAGCTGGGTAATTTGTGTCATAACAGCTAGGTTCAATTGCCTTTTTCCTCCATGATCAAGTAGCATAATCCAGAACCTGCAATGCCCGATCTCTTCTAATATTTTGATAAGGTCACTTCTCTTCTTGGAAAGACTTGAGCAGATCTGGTGATGTGATTCTTTGTTAGTAGTTTGGTGGTGGAAACTGTCACTAAAATTTTACGTCTGAAATCAAGCATAACATGAATTAGATTCTTTTCGAACTGCTGACGTTGAGATCATGTTGCTACATCAACTTCTTGATCAAGTACCAACCGTTACGTCCTTAAGGCCCTGAAGCATGGTTCATAAGTACATATCGCCTTGTGTTTCAGGCTCTGACAAATAACCTTTTTGGTTGGATCCTTGCTCCATTGTCAAAGTCCAGACCATCCTCCTTTCCCAGGAGGGGCTTGTAATTTGGTTGCATCTCCTTATCTCTCCAAGAAAGGGGTTTTGCAGTTCATTTGAATCCTGCAGTTGCTCTTGAATTCCCTGCACCTTCTAGCTCCTGTTTCATCATGGGAATCAAAATGCAACTCTTGTTGCAAAACACTGTTAAACATTTGGGCCTTTGCATTAGTCCCTTTAGCATAAGAGAAGATGCACTTAAACCACAATGCACTCTTCCACAAGTTACATAAATTTGAACCTCATTGTAGCGTCCAAACACTATATACCTAAAGAATTCCAAGCAGTCAACAGGTGGCTTCTTGACGGCCTCTTTAGCTTTCAAACTGGCCGACTGAGATATCTTGCAGGTTTGATCACTAATGTTTCCTTCACGTCCATCTACTCTTTTCCCTGTATCATGAATATGCTTAGGATCTGGAATAAGAGTTGTGGTTACTGGAATTCGGAGTGGAATAATCAATTAGTTGTGATAGATATTGAAACGGCACAATTTAAGGAAAAAATGAGTATATAGGCTCTTTTGACCTCAAGTGCAGTATTGGAAGAATATTATGATTTGCTTTGGCAGTGTGTAGGTACTGGAAGGGTGTTTTGGGATTGATCCCGGAATATTTGCAGGGGCGTGGAGTCCTTAGTTTTCGTCTAAAGTGCGATTTATATTTTGCATGTTTGTGGACTGGATATGGGATAGACGTGGACAGTGAGTGGGTGTGACCTTAGGAATCTTATCCCAGGGACAAATGGTGCATACCATACCCTTTGCTTATAGGTGTGAAACAATGTACTTGGCTTAAGAATCTTTCTTCTCCTCTTTGTGTCATCGTTATACCTGCCTATGGATTAAAGGAAGGAATACGTCACAAAGTTAAGGTATTTTATAAAAATTCCACCCAGAGTTGTCACATCGAGAAGTTGAGGCGAGTCGACAGTAATGTACTTGATAACTAGTTGAATAGTTGGGCTACTATTCAATTAGTCATTGAATTTTTTTACATGTAACTGTAGTTACACGCATATATAACTCTAGTCCAGTATCAAACAACAAGCTACTAAAAGAAACTACCATCTCATTCTTAATTATTGCACATAAATATGATGAATCACAAAAGTGCTAATAAAGCATCACGTGAATAATAATATAATAGTTCAAGAAGTCAACAACTGATTATTACGAAGCATCGTCATCCAACCACCTCATCATCATCATTAAGAAAATCTTCTCTTATGGCCTTGATATCCAAGTCACAGTCCTTGATAATTGTAACTCACAAACTTGAGTCATCACGTCTTATGTAAACTTTAGAGGCCCTCCTTGGATTATTGTGGTTTCTCAGCTGCACTAGATAGACATAATGCTAAGTCAGCAACTCTCCTTGTACGCTCTCTTTCCGGATCGACCACGTTGGGCTCATTCACTAGCCCTTCATTTTCCCAATTAGAATCTTACAGGATCAATGTTTCAAAGTTTCTACCTTGCTCATGCCTCTTTTGGAATCTAGAAACAATCCGGCAAACCAAGTCACTCAAATTCTCTTGCTCCAAATTTGTAGTAAAACGAAATGCACGCAACCAATCAACTAAAATGAAATTAAAAAGAAGTATTTATATATTACTATTAATACTAAAACAATTATGAATATGCTATAAACTATTAAACATTTAAGCATATAAAGCTAAAGTTCTGCGAGGATTCTTCGCTTCTTTTTCTGCAAGCACAATGTCTTTTGCAAGTTCATCCCCAACTACATCGTAGCAATTGGCTTGATTACTTCTCTACCAAGTCTTCATCCTCAATAATTTTTGTGAGGACATCATTGAAATCACATCATAGTTTAATGGCTAAATTTGGATTACTCTCTGATCGAAAAATAAGGCCACCTCATACAGCTTTTGCTCTGACATGATCAATGCTTCTCAACAATGTCAATCACCTTCTTGTACAATCTTTGTCTGTATCAAAGCTGTCCACGATCTTTTCCTTTGCAAATTCCATATTAGTGGAAACTTCAGGCCTAGTGGGTTGCTCGTCAGAATATACAATCCTCAAGACTACAAGAAGTCGGATGCTTGAATGTTATCCTCAACATGATGCCAAAAACTAGTACACAACACAGTGTCAGGAATTTTCATCTCGCCTTTGTGATAATCGTGATCTAGTCAAATCATCATATATATACAAATGACTCTGACTTAGTTCCTGTCCCTATGGTGGTTCAAGATTTGAAGGGTTAAGAAAGCTGTGGCAGGCCTTGTGACTCCTCCTACAAGTTCCTTCCCTAGGATTTGCTCTTCGTTGCATTAAGAAGGCAACTGCACCTATAAATGAATTTATTTGATATTATGGATGACTGGTTACAAGGGACCGTTTTGTTTTTGTAGGCTGGTCCGGTCTATTGCTCTTTCCTTGTGCCTATTTCGCTTTAGGTGGTTGGTTCACAGGTACAACCTTTGTAACTTCATGGTATACCCATGGGTTTGGCCAGTTCCTATTTGGAAGGCTGCAATTTCTTAACTGCTGCAGTTTCTACCCCTGCTAATAGTTTAGTGGTCAATTTTTTTTGCCGTTAACTTGTTTCATTTTACCTATGTCATCCAACACAAGGTCATAGCAGTGCATGGAAGTGCGCCAAACAAGGAGCCAAAAACAAAGTCCATTAACATGTTCCCAGATGCCTTATAGTTAGAAGAAGCATTATTCACCTCCCTTTGTGTCTCTCTATTTAACCACCTTACACTGCCCTCCTACTAGACAACCATTGGCGCCTCCTCTGTCTCCCTCTTCACGGCTGCTGCATTACTGTTGCCACCCTCATCACAGAATCCACCGTCCTCAATTCCTCACTCCTGCCATCTCCACTGTCACCTGCCATATTTTTGCTGTTGTGGTCGGTTCACAGTGTGATGGAGTCGCTACTGTTGCCGCCAATCTCTGTGGTTTCCATCTTTGGGTAACCACAACAATTGCAATTAATAGTTTCGAGAGAAAGCGCATGGGTGGGCATGCACCAGTGAAGTACCTCTCATTTCCTCTTTCTCCAGTCTTACTATGAAGTAGCTCTGCCAACATCTTTGCATCTTGATACTAACCGGAAGCATTACATATCTCATAAAGAATGTCCCCTGGACTATTAATAAGGAAGTTATTAAAATGCATTCCTTGCTTATTTGTCCATGCTACCAAATTGTTTCCATGCAGATTTATGCTTCTCCTTTTCCTTGTCAATTTTATTCTTGGCTTTTCCTAAGAGAGGAACCTTTAGCTCATGATAACATAGTGGCTTCAGACCTGGTCCATATTGCCTGATGGGCTCAATCATCACCTTGATGCTCCTAATGCTTGCTGATTTAAAGAGAATACCGTAATAAGAAAAAAACAGCAATATGCCTGTGCATCCTGTTCTTTCCTTCTGGTGTTCTCAAGCGGTTCTCTATAGTTGTTTGGAGTTGACCTTTCCCCAGTCACACTTGTGCTGCACTTAGATTACACTGGAGTGTTAGGTATTTGGAAGAATGCAATCTATACCCCTTTAGAAGTCGTCTTGGAGCTTGAAACTAAAGCTGATGCGGAGCAATAAATAAGATTACTAGATCTAAATTTTTTTAAAAATTATTTATTGGATAAATTATTGTAATTAAATTAGCAGCCAAGTAAAGTATAAAGGAAAAACTGATATGCTGCCTTGATCTTTCTTTGTCTCGATTATTATTTAGTTTATTATTGGGAATATTCTAGTATAAGATCTTGGCATTTTATTACTATCTTTAGGTCAAAAATGATCATTTGACCACATAACTATACCACTTTTAAGGATTAGAGGATTAGACCACTGAACTTTAAAAAACAATAACCCATTGAGCTAAATATAGTTTTTCGACCATTCTGTTAGATTTAGTAGACGATCGTTATCTTTTTGATGATGTGACATATCACTTTTAAAGTTTAGCCCATTGAACTTTTAAATTTTTTTTTATTTGACCACTTAACTTATTATAATTTATAAAATAGGTCATTCCTTCTATATATTAGTTTGCATAGCATAAAAAATATCATCAAAACCTAATATGAAATGTTGATATGCAACAGAAAATAGAAAGATTTAAAAAATTATTTTTCATTATGATATTTTCAAACGAAAAAATCATAAAAGAATCGTAATAAAATAGTCATTTTATATTTAAGCTTAAAGTTATAGGCAATTAACCAAAGAGAAAAAAAGCAAAAATATTAAATAGCAAGTGACATGTGCGTGTATTATTCAAATAATTTATTATTTTTATAAATAACTTTTATTTTTTTCAACAATATTTTAATTCTTTTATATTTTTGCTTATTTTTTAAAGTTGTTTCTCTATAATTTTAATGTTGGATATAAAATGACATTCATTATGATTCTTTAACGATTTTTATCATGTTTAAGTATCATAATAATAAATTATTTTTTTTAATTTTTTAATTAATTATAGACGGAATGACTTATTTTATAAATTATACTCTCTCCGTCCCATAAAAATTGCAACACTTTCCTTTTTGGGACGTCCCACATTATTTGCAACATTTCCTATTTTAGTAAAGTTTGAAGTGTAAAAGGACCACACTAGTCTCTCTCTTACTTTTATATTATGGACCCACATATCATCATTACAACTTTTACTTTATTATTCAAAACTTTTCCCTCCTGAACTATTTTAAATTATACAAGGATAAATTAAACACTTATTACAAAGTCAAATACCTTTTTTAATAATTGTGCTAAGTCAAACTGTTGCAATAAATATGAGACGGAGATGGAGGGAGTAATAAATTTAGTGGTCAAATAATTCTTTTTTTAAAGTTAAGTGGGTTAAACTTTAAAAGTGATATGTCAACTTAGTGTCACATCATCAAAAAGATAATGGTCGTTTATTAAATCTAACGGAATGATTGAAAGTTAAAATTATATTTAGTTCAATAGGCGAATTAATGTTTTTTAAAGTTCGGTTGCCTAATCCTTAAAAGTGGTATAGTTTAGTAGTAAAATTAATGTTCATTCTCAAGATGATGAACAAGAGATGCATGAGAATCCGTTCTAGCCAGGAGTTCTTGAAGAAATTGAGGTATACACAAGGAAGAAACAATAGTTTCGGAAGACATTGCAGTTGAGGGGTAAGAGGGCAATGGATACGTTCACCACGAGAAAATCTTCAGATTCTTTGTAATTACATGCGTTACATAACAGCAGAACTCAGGGTTCCCAATATTTCTCGGGCCTTAAAGTTGGAACTATCTTTGCAGCTCTCTCCTTTATCAATTTCAATATATCATCTCTCTTTTAGGGACTTGCTGACTGGCAGTTGTCCAACACTACAATCTTCATTATTCTTTGTAATTGCAGCCTCTTACTCTTTAGTTTTCTTCTTCTTATTTTGGACTCAATATCAAAAAATATATTCCTCTATTGCTGTTATCATTTTTCCATACAAGGACAATCATAAATTGGAGAATCATATAAATTTCTTCCGAGTTTGCAGTGTGAGGTCTGAAAAGTGTGGAATCATTATCTTCACGATGTTCTAGTTACCTTCATCTTGAAGATGTTCATATAAAATTGATGCATTCTTGTAAGAATATTCAATTGCGCACTTCCCCAATGAGTCACTGAAACATCGTTTTCCCTTGATCATATATAGGGAGCAAAAAACTGGCTTTGCTCCCCTCTACAATATGAAGAAAGAAATCCGAAGTTTCATCTTTAGTGTAGGACCATCGAGCATTATCTCTAGTAGCCAAAGCATTAACTGTTCAGTTGCTGAAAGTCAAATCATTGTCTTAGACCTTTGCATCCAACTTCTGAAAGCATCCTCAGCTTCACTGACCGGTAGGACCAGGTTTTAAATGGTTAAGTTCCTCATCATTAATCTCAGCACCAAGCTTGACATTTCCAATATCCCAGCCATTTTCAGCTTCTCAACCCAAGCATTTTCTGTAATCGAATCATGTAACTCTTCCTTTCTGTCAATTTGCTTCCGCTGTAACTTAACCAATTCATCCATGAACTGATACATTTTTCCTTCCAATTGATGGATTTTTTGATAAAAGTAAATTTTCTATAACTAGAAAATCTTCTTGCATCAATTGTGAATTACCTAAGTGTAGCTTCCATGTTGTTGCTATGGTTCTCGGGGACTATATATTTCAGAACTGAATTTGATTTTCAGAATGCAATTGGAAAATCTGAAGTGAAATATTTGTGTTCACAGCAATGTGACTTAATTCTTGAGTAATTGAGCTGGAGTTACCTAACCCCAGAAATGAGTCTGATCAAGTTCCAAATTGTTATCTGAATGAATTAGGTTTTGCTATTAGCCAAAGGAAAACCTAGAGTAATTTAGCACACAATGGACTGGGCCCAAAGATGAGGAAATTTAGGGTTTATTATTCTTAAACAGTATATTTATGCTTGACATTACCTATTTTTTTTTTTTTTTTTTTTTTAAAATGAAGCAAGATGACAAAGATCCTAATCATACAATTTGAATTCTAGTAAAAGATGAAAAAAAACCTGTTTGGTTCTCAAATTTGAACTTAGTGGTTATGTCAGAAAATCTATTCAGGATCAGGGACCTTCAAATCATGCCCATTTTGATTTTTAAGCTTTATTTTATAATTTTTTTGTTTGTACATGTGCGATTAGAATAGAAAACAGAGGATTGAAACATCTATGTAAACAAGATGTGGATGGAATTTGTGAAGTTCAAGATAAAGATAGAAAATTGTTTGAGATTGAACAATTTCTTGAGGAAGAAATTTCCAGAGACTGTGATGGCGGATGCCAATTTGTGGGGCCAAGGATGGGTCTTGACAATCTGGAGAATCAGATAAGAGGAGATAATTACGGAAATAATGGTTAGAACAAAGAATTAGAAGGATTTGAGGAAGAACAGAGGAGGAGAGGTGGAAATGATGAGGAATGGTGAGTAACACTACCTTATCCTTCATCACATTGTTCTATACTGCACCCTTTATGCAACTAACCGTAATAACTTGGCTCTAAGGCCTTAATCCTGACGGAATCTTCTGAGCACAGTGGGAATAAGTTAAATATGGGATACTAAACTCGACTCAAAATTCGAAGATGCATGATATCGAATGCTGCTAAGGTGCTTGCCATGGCGAATGGCGTGATAAGGAATCATCTTTGCAACCCGGGCTCCTTGCGAGGCTTATATGAAACGACCGTGGCGATCAATGATGATAGATATGACGCATCGTGCATCAACATTCCAAGGAAGGTGATGTAGGACGGAATAGGGGAGATAAAGAACAAGGGAATTAGAGAGGAATAATTAGGGCAGCAACCCACAAACACAATAGATAAATCAATTCGAAATTCAAGTTATGATGAAAATAAGGTGAGTTACAACCATTTAAATGGACACTTACGTCTTAACGGCCAAGTAAAATTCTAAAATCTCTCTAGAATTATAATGTATCTCTAGTATTAATAAAAATCAAGATAATATAATAGAATTTTCTCAATAATAAATATAATAAGCACTATTTAATTACATCAATAATTTTATATCTAATTAATAATACAAAGTAATTTAAAACTAATAATTTAATTTCTTGCTCCGCAACATTCTCCCCTTCTTCAAAAAAAACTCGTCCTCGAGTTTTAAACATGTTAGAGAATCAAGAACCATCAGGAGAGATACTTTCAATCGTGCTGGAGCTTCCCACTTGCCAGTTCCATAAGCTTAATTCTCGAATAGACTTGAACCATTAGAATAACTTTCGAAGAATGCTGAACATTAGGTGCCTCTTTAGTGAAATCAATACGATGTATCTCAATTGGCTCTCGTGGCTTTGTGTTTCGCATGTAACCTTATTGACTTCTTGTACCTCCATCTTGATCTCATTGTCGTCTAAGTCGGTTCTACTTGAGAAAGCTAGCTTACCTCTTCAAATTCAAGCTTTACACTTTCAAGTTTGTCTTCAACTAATGTGCACCCTTTAATTAGCTTCCAATACGCAGCACCATCTTTTGGTTGAGTCCGTTTGATTTGACTAGCTAACAAAGAGATTTGAAGATATAGCAATTTTATTTGAAACCTCAACATACTTTGCAAAATAGTTTCTTTTCCCGTAGGAATTTTCAGATTGAATTGCAGACGTCAGAAGTTTACATGTGACTGATCTGGCAAAGCTGCAGAAGCTGATCTAAATTGCAGGGCTGAACTGCAAAAAAGGTGGCTGCTTTAAAATTTCTCATTTAATTTGATAACTTGTTATTTTCTTATTTAAAGACTTGTAATCCCTTTGGGAAGACAGAATTTGATTATTGGTATTATTATTTTAAAAGCAGACTGCTTGTTATTCCTTGTTCCCCTTTCTTATTTCTTCACTCTCACTTCTGATCTCTTCTGGTCTCTGCTCCTCCCACCATTTTGGTATCAGTGCTTAATCCTCGATCTTACACCCTTCTGCTTCTTACCCAAAGAAACCACCTCTCTCGAAATCAGCATTCACACCCACAACTCATTCAGCTGTGACATGCAATATCTATAAACTGTTCATTGTCGGTCTGACATCGTCAGAATCATCTTTCTGATGTCGTCCGACCACTACCAAGCCCGACGTCCTCTGTCCGTTGTCAGATCATCGTACAAAACAGCTTTTACATCATGGTGAATGCCAGGGAAGTTAATTCAAATCTTGAAAACTTCACTCAAGCAGTTCATGATTTTATGAGCAAGCAAGAAATTGTGAAATGGGGATTTTGGAACAAGACTTGGTAACTTAGAAGACAAGATTGATTCTTTGAATTCATCAATTAATCATCTTCTTCAACATGGACATGATGAATCCTCAAGTTCCAAACCTCAAAACAAGCCGCTGAAAAAAATAACTTTGGGAATCTTTGTTTTGAAAATTATAATGAAGATGAATGCCAATGGGATGTAGCCAAAGGTGTCAAGATGGAAGACCCAGATTTTCATGGAGATAAAAATGCTGATGTCTTCCTTGATTGGATTCATGCATTGCAGAGTTTGTTCAAGTGGTACAACATGAATGACGCAAGGAAAATCTATTATGCCGAAGCCAAACTCAAAGGAACAGCTCGAATTTAGTGGATCAAAGAGCAAGCCAGTTTCCGACGATTTTGCCGAGGAGTTGTCCAAACGTGAGAGGAGATGAAAATTGCTTTGCCTAACCAGTTTTTTCCAACAAATTACAAGCAACAAATTCATCTTCAATTCATGAAGTTAAAGCATGAGAAAATGCGTGTGGCTGAATATGCTAGTAAGTTATATCATTTCTCCACGCGTTCTAATATTGAATGGGATGAGGATAGTCTTGTTGCTATGTGCTGCTATGTAACGAAATGGCTTAAGCCCTCATATTGCTTAAAAAATTTCTGGAAATTTATATTACACATTAACTGATATTGATCAAGCCAGTAGTCAAGTGGATGAGGGTTTGTCTACTAAATTCTATGCGAGAAATTTTGTGCCAAACAATAATTTCGGTGACAGAGGAACTTAGGATGCGAAAGTGGTTGACAAGCCTTCTAATGGAGCAACTTATAATAATGTAGGACATACATCACCACCTCGACAAGGAAACTTTAATAACAATAAGTCCAAGCCTCTTGATACGTTACAATGTCATACTTATCGTGGTTTAGGCCACTTTCCAGCGCACTGCCCTAATAAACTAATGGCTGTGGCAAATAAACAACCTTTAGTTGGTGCTAATGCTGCGAGTGAGAAGGTGTACTTGGAAGCTGAAGAAGACAGTGATGACAAGTGTGGATAGTAATAACTATGACAAGGCTTGCCTTGTGCCCCCCCTTTTCATAACTCGTAAAGAGTTCAAAAAACGATTAGCGGAGGAATTCAATTTTCAAACAAGGGTTCATTGTAATGATCATCTATGCAGCTTAGTTATCGATCCTGATAGTTGCATTAATGTTATTTCTGAAGATGCAGTTCGAAAGCTAGGACTGAAGGCAGAGCCCCATCCGGATCCATTCAAAGTTGCATGGGTGAACAATACAAACCTGAAGGTTCATGAAAAATGTTTGTTGACTTGCTCTATTGGCAAGCTAGTTGACACGGTGGGGTGTGATGTGTTACCGATCAAAGTTTGTCATATCTTGTTGTTTAGGCCATGGCTTTATGATCGTCAAGTGCAACATTGCGGACGTGAAAACATATACTCTTTCAAACATGGTGGTTACGAGATGACACTTATGCCTTCTAAAGATGCTGCACCACTAAAGCTTAAATATATTGCTGGTTCTTTTCTCCTTAGGCGCATTTGTGATGAAGATGGCATCCTTGGCCCCTATCCAATATTAAATGCAGCTGGTTTACTTGGCCCCCATCCTCACTCGAGGATGAGTTCTTTTCAGAGGGGGAGAACTGATGCAGGACAAGTGAAGAGATTTATTTAATTATAATTATCTTTTATTAGTTGTTTATCTTTATACTGTAGTTATCTTTTTATTAGTTCTTACCTTTTAATTCTTTGTAGTTATCAGATTACTAGGAGTTTTAATAGATTAGAGTTATCGTTTAGAGTCCTATTAGATTTGGGTAACTTGTTATTTTCGTATTTAAAGACTTGTAATCCCTTTGGGAAGACATAATTTGATTATTGGTGTTATTATTTAAGCAGACTGCTTGTTATTCCTTGTTCCCCTTTCTTATTTCTTCTCTCACACATCTGATCTCTTCTGGTCTCTGCTCCCCCTACCACTGTGCTTTTCCAGGACTTAGGGTTTTCTATGAAGATGATAGACTTCAAAATGAACAAAATTCTGACGCTGACTTAGGGTTTTCTATGAAGATGGTAGACTTCAAAATGAACAAAATTCTGACGCTGACGATGGACAAAAGGAGCATCCAGTAGCACAACACCACCTCTTCTGACAGATTGACAAGGTTCTGACGACAGGGTCTGATGCCCTGCAAAAAAGGGGGCAGTTTTAAAATTTCTTGGAAACTATAGGGTACCAAACTTTGCTTTTCCAGGACAGGGTTTTCTCTGAAGATGGGTGTCAACCTGATCTTCCTTTTATTTTGAATTCGCTGTGGAAGAAAGAACGATTCTTTGGTCCACCACAGTCTGTTATTCAAAAGGAACAAAATTTGCTGCTGGACAAAAGGAGTAACCAGTAGCACAACACCACCTCTTCCGATGGATTGACAAAGGTTTTGACGACCTGATGATAGGGTCAGACGCCGATCTGATGGTGTGAACATTAACTTCTTTTTTTTTGGGTGGTAGGATATATTTGAGAAGAAAATAAACGATTTCTCCTGCAAAATCATAAATCAATCTCTCGGAAGATGGTTGTCGATTCTCTAGCGAACTTCGACAAAATTAAGCAAGGCTGGAAAATAAATTTGGGTAAGAAGAAGAAATTCGGTGAAATCGAAAGATACTAGGAACTCTGGGCTTATGATACCAGTTTGACGTAGGACGGGATATCAGATAGAGAACAAGGGGATTAGAGAAAAATAACTAGGGCAACAACACACAAACTCAATGATAAGTCAATTCATAATTCAAGTACTGCCTCCGGTTTAGGTGGACAATTCGACAAATAGACATCCACATGAATTAGCATATCGACTCCCCGAACAGTACTATAAGAATCAGTACTGAACATCCCCTGTATTTGTATATGCTCCCTTGGCGAGAGTAGAGATGACTTCATTTCCAAACTACCAATCATGTTCCAAACTTCGATTGAACCTCAAAACTCAAACTCCTCAACTTGTAGGACTTCATCATCTTTTCCTTTGTTGATGGAGTACAACTTCGTCGTCCTATTGAGAGTTCATAATATCTTCTTCCTCTGATCAAACAAGAAGACAGTAACGCGTACCTGGATATATTAATATGTAAACGTAATATACACTCTGACTCGTATATGGTATTAATTAATTAAATAATTGTCTAGTTAGGTAGGTATCTATTATATAGTATTAAACTTTTATAAATAATAATTACTATAGGCAAGTGGGCACCAACTCAGTCCTTCATAATTATTTGCTTCTTAAGAGACTTAATTCAGAATTAAAGTTATAAGTACTCGATATATAGCAATTAGTTGTAAAAAGTTTTATATGAAAAAAGATATTAATCATTACAAATTTTTTAAAGTGTTCGAACATTGGCCAATGATTAAAATATTTTTTTAATTATAAGCCATATAAAATTCAAAATCACTTGACTCTAGTGAAAAGAGTTTTGAGTTCATTTAAACAAATGTCTCTTGGGAATGTAAAGAATTGGGAGCATGCCTGGGAATGGCCTGACTCAAGTACGAGATTAGTTGAGATAACATGGATACTGGATGGGAACTACAAAAGAAATAAAAATAAAATTAAAATCACTTGTTTATACAAATGCTGACATAATATAGCAGGAAATACATTTAATAATATTTTATTAGTAGTTTGTTATTATGTTATATATGACTAGCAAGTTACTTTGTTCCAAAAAAAGAGTGAGATTTGTTAAAAAAAAAAAAAATACAGAGCAATATTTGCGTAAATTTTTTATTATGATATATTTTCTAAAATGTCATTATAATCTTCTTCTTATCTTATCATTAATTTAACATTTATTACAAATTTCATGAAGAAAACTTATTATTTGAATAAATAATTATCAATTAAACATACAATATTAATATTCATCAAAAACCTAAATGTGCTGCTCTTTTTTTCGAAGGAATAGAGGGAGTGTTAAATGTGTACACTTAGAGAATATCTTTTAAAGTTGTTTCTTCATAACTGCTCGTTACACCCTCTTACCAGGGCTGTAAACGAATCTAACAGTTTGCGAATAGGTTCGGTTCGATTCACATTTCGATCTTGAGTTCAATCAACATTCCATTCTCGATTGCTCAACCGAACATGTTGGTTCAGTTCGTTATTGTTCGTGAATGGCTAGAGTTCGGTACAGTTCGTCAAAGTTAGGTTCACGAGCTGTTCGAGTTTGATTGCCTTTTAATATTTTTCAAGTTGATTATATTAACTTTGTATATATTTATTAAATGTCGTTATGCATAACCTACATAAAAGTATAACATCAAAACTCCATTAGTTTATTAGATTAAATTATCTGGACTACTAGTATAATGTGTAACTTGTGAACTATATAAAATTAGTATATAATACTATACAAAATTAAATAAATTTATATATGTTAGTGTCACATTAGCAATCTTTATTATTTGTATGGTTTTTTTTCAATAATATATAGGTAGACATGGGTAATTTTGAAAATCGATTAATAGATTAAAGGGTAAAATACAAATAAGCACTTGTGGTTTATGTAAATTTCAAGTAGCCACCCGACTTTTAAAATCAATCAAATAACCACTTGTAGTTTATAAAATATTACAAATAACATCAAATTCCTTAAATAGCTTAACGGTGTTCACGATTTTAATAATTAAAAAATTAAATACTAAAATTATAATTCATAATATATATAATAACTAAGCTCTTGTATACATTTAATAATTTCTTTTTATATAAACGAACTACATGTATCAGTTATAATAATTATTAAACCCTTTAATAATTAAAAATAAACTACTTTAATTACTTATAAATTGCATTCTGTTTTTGAAAATAAACTGTTATATATTGCATCATGTTTTTGAAAATAAACTATATATATCTCGTATTACATTCATAAAATACTTTAATGAAATGATATAACAGAAATTCATTCTTAACAAAATTTAGTTACCGACTATTTCTTAAATGTTGGTTAATAAAAAAGCATGTATTTCATAAACATTTTATTAGTTTTTAATAATTAACATAAATTTATTACTGCAAAAGTAGGAATATATATTAAATTCAAATTAATAAGTTATTAGTAAAACTAGTATTAAGAGTTTAATGTTTTATTATTATAGTTCTATTAAAGTTGGTCTTACATATTATAAAGTGTAAAATAATTTAGGTTATATATATATATATATATTATTAAATGTATTAACAAAAAGCGTAATTATTATATGTATTATGAATTGCTACTTTTATATTTAACAAAAATATGCTAATTATTTATTTTTCATATAAAGTTAACACCGTTAAACTATTTAACGGATTTGATGATATTTGTAATGTTTTGAAAACCATTGCTATTTGCCTGATTTTAAAAGTCAGGTAGTTACTTGAAATTTTGTGTATAGCATAGGTGGTTATTTGTATTTTACACTAGCTTAAAAGTAAAGAGTTTTACGGAATACAAAATTCCCAATCAAATAAAATTTTAAAATGAAATTTCACTATAATAACGTTAGGAGAACACTTTTAAAGTTATAAGTTATACATACACAAACATATATGTATATATATTTATATATATATACCGAGAGATAGAGACAGCGAGATGACACATAAAGCCTAAATAGCTGCTTTAATTATTTTATTTTATGTTATTTGTATTCTAAAGTATATTTTATTTTATTTTATCCACTTATTGAGCAGATATTAAATTTGAAAGCTTAAAATTTTTAAAATGTAGTAGATATTATCACACAATGAATATTAATTTTAATCATGAAGCTCTAAGAATCCATATTGAAAAAATGAAAAATTAAGTAATTAACAATTAGTCGATTACTATTAATCATATAACTTTACATGTACCGAGTGACAAATTTAGTAGTTTCTTTTATGCTTAGTCACTTATTTCTTTTGTTTCCTAAAATTATAAATAAACTAAGTATGAAGTGCTAACTTTAATAAATAAAAATTAAAAAATCTTCAATGTTGATGTGAATATGTAATGGATAACAAATTAGTCTATGTAGTCTTGTATTTTGAGACAAAATAATATATTTCTTAGTATATTGTACTTTTGTTGTATAAATTCTAAATTTGTTATATACGTTTGTGAACAATTTTGTTTTTGTGTACAAATATATATTAGTGAATGGTTTTATGTTCGTGGACCTAGGGTGTTCGATTATGCTCGCAAACCATTACCAAACTCGATCATGTTCGCGAACATCACTTGAACGGAACTCGCACAAGATGTTAGGTTCAATTTACTTATCTGAGCATGTTTGAGTTCGATGATAAGAGGCTGAGCTCGAAAAGGTTCAGTTCGGTTCATTTATAATCCTACCTCTTGCCTCTTTTTCATGGTTGCGCGGTGTTTGCGTCACGTGCCTTTAACTACACTAGTGATATCCTTACATAGTTGTAAGCTGGTATGAAAGGAGGCTTGGGTTTCACTTACCTTATAAAGTTAGTAAGTACACAATATTAGCTGTGTTGGAAATTGAGTTGCTCTTCCTTCTTTTCAGTTGTTCAGTGTTCTTGGTGGGTTGGCTGAGAGCTAATATTCATGTCACCCTAGGTAGCCATTTCACTGAATGTGCCATCTAGTTGAAGATAATGCTGTTATAATTTTGGTGGTATCTTTTAACGTTTAATTTTCGTATTCTACTTACTGCCAAGTTTTTGCATCCATTCTTGTTTAGTTGTTTGTGTTATGGTAATATTCAACTAGACTCATTATTTTTGCTGCAAGTTACCAATGTTGGACTAACATTGGCCTCTCCAACAGTGTGACTAGAAATTACTTTGAAAACTTGGTTCGGGCACTAGAGAATGGTCTATCAGATGTTGATTCTGTAGGAGCTAGTAGCAAGATAACAAGCTCAAAGAGTGTCGCTGGGAGTAGCAAAGGTAAAAGTGGGAAAGGAAAGGGCACTTCTCGAACAGGAGGATCAAACAAAAACTCAGATGATTCGGGGAATTGGGCTTGTGATCATTGCACATATCTGAACACTTCCAGGACTACAACTACTTGTCAAATGTGCCATCATCGTAGATGAAATGACTGGTAACATTCCTGCAACTACTACTGTTGGATGCGTACTACCTTACAAAACAGGAAGGGATATACACCGAAAGGTTCTTTGATGGTCTTTGTAATAGAGGCTTGCCAGGGTGCGGAAAGTGGTTAAAATTGCAGGAAAGTACTGGACAGTCAGCAGCCTGTTTGGAGTTCTTTCTTCATGAGTTGAAAAAGAAAGGGAGGAAGGTGTATGTTGTAATTTTGTTTTATGTACATAGTTTGTATCTCTCTTCGATGCAATAGCTTAATATGGTGCCATGGTCTTAAGTTGGTTATCTGATATTTATATAGGGTTCCTGAACATCTGTTGTGACTACGTTCTTGAACCTCATGCTGTAACTGCTATTTATATATTTGCACAGATGGCAAAAGTATATGCAAATTTATTGCTTGTTTTTGTTTAATCTTAAGTCTTATTGGATGAATTATAGTGGAAGACGATGCAATAGAAATGTTTGGTTTAATTAAAGCAATATGAAATACATCATTTTTATGAATCTCTGGCCCTGTTTACCGGTTGTTCGAGTCTTTCATAATAGACAATACTTTTGGTGATTAATTCTCTATCCTTTTCATAATAAGTGGTATCCTTTTTATAATAAGTGGCATTTGACTGTTTTAGGTGCATGTTTAAATTTTTTACATGTTAAATATTTTATTTAATTTAAAAAAATTAATAATAATTTTTTAAAAATAATAATTAATGTGAAGATAAAATTTAACTATAATAAAAAATTTACGTGTTAGAAAGTGATGCCACTGATGGAAGGGGTATTGAACTTTTTATTATCAAGATGGAGATATATGTCGTGTAGTTTTGTCTTTTTAATTTGGGTCAGAACTATCCCATGTCTTTCACCTTCTCTCCTATTATTGTTCACTGGGAGACACCTTTTATCTTGTCTTGTTTTTCTTTTTAATTTATTGTTTTTAATATTTTACTCCCTAGGTAGAGATAAATTGTCCTTTCGATGTATTTGGAAATCTTATAATTTGTAGAAATTCAAAAATATAAATGGTTGTATTTAAAAGTTATCTTTATATATTTTTTCAAGACTAACAATCAAGCAGAGGCGTGTGCAAATTTTATTTTGTATTTACAGTAGTGATAATAATTTAAAAATTAAATAAAAGCATATCCAATTATCATTAATGAAATAATTTGAACCAAATTTCATATAAGTAACATAAAGACTTAGAAGTTACGTGTAAAGGTAAAGCCTAAAGAAATACTAAGAATTTTTTTTAAAGCAACAAAGAAAAAGTACATCGATCTGTAGTAATCTACAACAAAAATCATAAAATCATGATTCAGAGATGTACATATTAAAAAAATATAATTATCACGCTTTTACATCTAACCTTTTTGTAGGGCAGAGGGGTTCGATTCCTGGCATTTACCTTCTCTTTTCAATACTAGAATTCTAATTCCACCATCACAGTTTCCAATGTAACTCATCATGTTGGAGTTGCTACCTTCATCGTTGGCCATCTTTGTATCTATTAATTTGAATTTAGTTAATCAAGCTCTGATACCACTTGTTGTCCTAGTAAGACAACCTAGGGGTGGGGTACGGTTAAATACAAGTTCTTTAAATCTTTTTAAATTTTTGTTCTTTAAAGTAATATAACTTATAGAATATAAAGAACAAGACAAATTTATAAACAATTGCTTTTATTAAATGACAATTGATTACAAATTCTAACAACCACAAATTGATTGTGAGCTTCAACTTTCTATACTCTATATATACATATCTGTGAAAACATACAGCTCCTTATATTTCTCTAAATTCAATTACAACTTTTGATTCTAAATCTTAATTCAGCTTCTAATCCTATTCGATAAAGGTTTTTTTTTGTACAAACTGATTAGTTACTCTCGTTCAACAGAAACACACCTTTGGTATCTTTCCTAACTAGCTTCGTTTTCAATTCAACTTCTTTTTCCTTGTTGAAATCAACTTTTAATTGAATTAGAACTCTGTACTACATCAGAGAGTAACCTTCACATTAGTCTCTTATGGCTTCAACAATAGTCTCTGGTAGAACAAAGCTTAGTCTCTGTCGGACTTAGTCTCCAATAGGCTTAGCTTAGTCTCAAACAAGCTTAATCTTTAGTCTCCAATAAGCTTAACCTTAGTCTCTAACAGGATTGACTAACTTCAATAAATCTTTAGTCTCTTGCAGTTAGTCTCTGATAGACTAATCATAATCCTTAACTTTGTTGAATTCTCAAATGCAGTTCTGGTAGTTTCTTATAATACAAATTTAACTTACTCTCTTACAAAAATATATTACAATGATCCGAGAGTAAACTACCAGCTACAAAACTTAATTGCTATATACTAGCATTAACTGTACATTTGAATTTCTAAGTATTCAAGACCAAGAAAAAAGAGAGGATAAGAGAGATAAGGATGAGATTCTTGTAAATAACGAAAATAGAGAAAATATAGATTCTGTAAATACTCCTAGTTCCTCTGATAGTGATAAAGATGACACTCTTATGGATGATTTAACTCAGCTAATGGTAGTTGATTTATACTTTCAAAAGAATCAAATGATAGATACTGTACAATTGTTAAAGCAGGAGTTCTCACGTACCACAAACCCTATTTTTATCAAAGTTCTCAAGTCTCAAATTATGATAGGAAAATCTGTGGACGTTGAATCTCATAAACTGCATACACTTATTATCGACAAAATAAACAATGTACAGCAAGTCGTCGACTCCTTTGCCACAAGTCATACCATGCTTTTAGTATTCTAATTCTCTCTCCTTGAAGACACACCAAACGTTTAATCTCTCTCTAACAACTGCTTGAGTTTTCTCTCTTTCTCTTTTATAGAAACCCTAGTTTTCAAAATCCAATAGCTTTAATGGCACCCAACACTGCTCAACGTCTTCCAAGGAATCTATTGGTTCCACAAACCAACTTTGTGGGGTTTTCCAACATCAATGAGGTAGATGTTTGCTTTAAACCTATGATGCAATATCTATTAAACTCAAAGTACATCAAAGCCATCTTTACCAATGACGAGATATCCAGTGAAGCCATTTCACAACTCTACTCAAGCGCCAAGTACATGTGATACTTCAAGGCCTGATGTTGTGAAAGGTATCTCATTCAGAATCTCTTCTGAAAAGGGTAAAATAACTCCCTTTAGAATTAATTATGTTTTTGGGTTACCAACACAAGACTTTGTGGAAGTACCAAGTGACGCTAAACTTTTGGACTTCTTAAGAGAACTGGGCTACAACTCCCCAGACAACGTGGCATTGAAGTTCAAGGATCTTAAGAGGGTCAATGTGAAGAAAGAGATATCTTATCTCTTTGATACTATAACAAAGGTGTTCTCAGGTAAGTCCTCTAACTTTGAGGTGATAACATCTTTAGCTCTTAAAATAGGTTTTGCCATTATCAAAGATGTAAATATAGATATAGGTAAATTAATTTTTCTTGAGCTAGTAAATAAAATGGTGTTAGAGTGTATGCCCTAGGAGCCAATTTTTTGATAATTGTCATGACACACTTGTACTTATGTTTTGATTTAATAAATAATGTTTAGTTTATTATGCTTCAATTTACTGTGTGATAAAAACGTCTTTAGAATAATGAATACAGACTATATTGGTTCAAGTATGTGACTTGGAACATAAGATCATATAGTTGTAAAATGTATCAATATTCTTAAACATCCCTAGTCAAGTATTATTGTTAATGAGACAACAATGATACATTGAGACTAATATGTGGGTTGACTGATGACCAAATCTCATTGGCCATAGATATGTGAGATATCAAGTCAATACATATGTATATGTTGGAGAACAGTGTACTAGATTGACTCACCATGAGAATTATACAGGTAAGTGAAATGTCATAAGATATTCTCATAGTGACAATGATGTAATGGTCCTTCGACTTCAAGTCATTACATTTCTACACGAGGATTCATATGGTTTGATATCACCAAAAGTCAACTTTAATCGGATGGACCATAAAGGTGACTATTGACTATATTATGAGTCGTGTGAGGAATGTGAATGATTTACATAGAATTTTTCCCTCTTATGTATTTTAGGAGTGATATCCTTAGGCCTCTTCATTGAGTAAAACTATGAAATGCATGGTTATGCTCAAATAGTGATTTGTTTCTTGTAGTTTACTCATCGATCAAGAAAAGAAAGATTAAATTATAAAGAGGATGTCACAATTCATACCTTAAGTTTAATCTTCGATATCAAGGGAAAAAGGAATTAATTGAAACATTGGTCACACGAAAAGGTTATGTTGAATCACCAACATTATTATTACTTGGGTAACATTGATGTATTACTAGATGTTGTTCACTATTTATAATTTTATAATATGACTATCAAACTATTGCCAACGTAATAATAACCTATAGTGTCTCACACTAAGAGCGTAATTAGAAGGAGAATTAATTGAGATATTAGATTTTAGATAAGTGAATATAATTGACTTATTTAAAATTGTAGTTGAGAATTAATACTAGTAATTGACTTAGTCAATTGTAACAACCACTGCAGAGTATTAAACGTTAATAGATGCTTACAAAAGATGGTTAGCCACCTCTGTCTAGGTTCATTTATCTAGATAAACCTCTGTCTAGGTTCATTGTATCTAGTCACCTTTATCTAGGTTCATTGTATCTAGACACACCTCTGTCCAGGTTCATCGCATCTGGTCACCTCTATCCAGGTTCATTGTATCTAGACACACCTCTATCCAGGTTCATTGTATCTAGTCACCTCTATCCAGGTTCATTGTATCTAGACACACCTCTCTCCAGATTCATTGTATCTAGTCACCTCTATCCAAGTCCATTGAATCTAAATATATATATATATATATATATATATATATATATATATATATATATA
>CM025780.1:10999202-11009252 GCA_014636745.2 Centella asiatica | reverse complement strand
TATATATATATATATATATATATATATATATATATATATATATATATGATATCTATGAAGATCTATTGGTTGAAACGGGTGGTGGAAGAGGAGGTTAGACACATATGTCTGGGTTCATTGAATCTAAATATATATATGATATATATGATGATTTATTAGTTGAAAAGGGTGGTGGAAGAGGAGGTTAGTTGCCTATAAATACTCCTCTTCCTCTTATCTCCTTTATGAGATATTTTTGACATATACATGGATAGAGATATATACTAGATATACACAACCTTTAGTTCTTTCTTATGC
This sequence comes from Centella asiatica, assembly GCA_014636745.2. Lineage (NCBI taxonomy): Eukaryota > Viridiplantae > Streptophyta > Magnoliopsida > Apiales > Apiaceae > Centella > Centella asiatica. The sequence goes on along the minus strand of CM025780.1, from coordinate 11,008,955 downwards.
TCTGTATAGAAAAGAGTAGAGAAGAAAAAAATAGATCAATCAGAGAGAGTGAGATAAAAGTTGTTCTTTGATTTCCTTTTGGCTAGTACCATATTGGGGAAGTCATTCATCCTCTTGATTGAGTTATATACACTCGTGTGGATATCTATAGAGGCTTGGTTTAGTTGGATTGATCTTGTGGTTCATCACTATCTCCACGAAAGTTCAGAATCTACAGGTTGAACAGGTACTCTTCTATCAAATATGTATTACATGTTTTGCATGGATCCTGGTTGGGTTTCAATAAATTGTTTTAATTTATTGCTTCCGCTGCGTTTATGTGCTTGAAACCCCAACAGTGGCATCAGAGCTACTTGTAAAACATTAATAGGGATTATATGTGTCATAATATATGATATAAGTTGCATGGTTAATGTTTTGCATATTGGTTATGTTATATGCTATGTAACTGAGTATTTTGAAATCTCAAAACTCTTAGAATATGCATGATTGCTTGGGTATTAGGAACATATGATGTCCTGAAATCTGATTTGGGATGAAAAAATTACCTGCTGATGTTTAAGCCATCATAGGATAATGTTTATAATTTTGAATTGTTCAAATTATAATATGTGCGTATGTGATATGAATGGTGCATGGTTATGGCCTTTGACCTTATAGGCTAGTGGTTTTGTATTTGAAATATGACTTGCATGTCGTGCCTTTCTCTATACATTCTAGTTGTAAAATTCTCTTCTCATCTAACTCCCCTCAAATGTAAATCGAGGTTTCTGTATACCATATAATGTATAAATCAGAATAGAGTTAGTATAGGTTTTTTTCTCCAATATTTGTACATGATCAACTGGACAAGAGAAGAGGACAAAGAGGCACACTTGCCAAGAAACTATGGAGGCTTATGCTATGAAGATGGTGTATTGTTTTAGATTGACCTTCAATCTTTCATTAGCTTGAAAAGATTGAAATAAGATTGGGTTATAACCATGACATATTTATTTTGCACTTTATTCATGCATGTATGTGATAATAATAAATGATGTGCATGATTTATATGATTAATGAATGGTGAGATCTTAAATTTTTAATTAAATCCCTCATAAAATTATTAAGTCTAAGATGCTTTCCAATATTAAACACTCATCAAAACCTCGATCAATGGGTGTGGGATTTACCAAAGCAAGGCACCCCATTTATCTTAGGGAGATGCGAACGGATAATTGTGATATCCAAACTGTTATGATATTGGGTCTGACTTAACTAAGCTATCATAATAGGATTGTGGGCTTAGAGGCATGGAGTTTGGTAAAATTCATTTAGAAGGACTATAACAAAGAGTTGTTCACCAAACTATTCAAGAGTTATATATGATATAATTAACAAAGTGTTGTTTACCTAAATAGTTATGCTTTATGTGACTAGCCTGTGACGACCCCATAATCCCATACCGGACTAGGGCATCATCATAAGAAGGTAAAGATAACCATTCATCCATTTATAAATAAATACTGAATAAAAACAACATTTAAGAGTTATTACAACCCAAGAATTAAGTAATTACAGCGGAAGCTATTACATCATTTCTTAATAACAAAATAAATCTCATTAACTCTTCAAACGTCTTCCTTCTTTCCTTCCTTCATTCCTTTCTTTCCTTTATCAGTTCAATCAAAAGGATAAACACTTAGTAGCTTATCATCTTTGCTTTCCCCTTATCAGAGGGTTCAGCTTTAGCTTTCTGTCCTGCAAGACATTAACATTCAACATGGGTGAGCGTTTTACGCCCAGCAAGTATATACACATTGAGGAAAATATGAATAATTCAAAGAATTTCATCTGGAATCAAAGGAGAGAAATTCAAATTCTGTTTGTGAGGCTTGGTGAAGCAATGCCAAGACCTCGGAAACCTTCAAATATCCTTGAGGATTCACTGATGATATACAACTTGTGATCCTCCCTTGAGGAAAGTCAGGTATACACCTGATCATAACTTTCTCAAATATCCAACGGGGGCTACACCCGTGGATCTGCTAACCATACAGTACACAGCTAGCCAGGCTGGACCGCATGATCCCTCTGAGTGACTACGTAGTCAAAACATTTCCTCTTGGTCAGGTGAAGAACACATCAGCACCTTTCCTTTCCTCTTGCCAACCATGTGGCATAACCCCCATAAGGGGCATCATTCACATTCTCATTGCAGATATAAGATTGAAAACATAGCTGAAATTCAAAGCTCATTTATATCCATGCATCATCATTCATATCATGCTAGCAGAATAAAAAGCATAGCATGCTCATTCATCAGAACAATTAAAGTATAAATCCAACCTTCTACGCATATCGGAACAAATGATAATGCGTTAAACTGGAATAAGCATGAGATTGTGAATATACTTGCCTCAGTCCTTTGCTCACGACCAAAATTTAATTTACTCGTGAGTGGAAAATTCTGTAAGAATATACATATCACAAGATGAATTTAATATCTGGGTTAAAATATGAGGGAAAATGCACATGTGATGTCCTTAACTTTTAACGTCTCAATCTGATATATAAAAAAAAACTATTGAGGTTAAGAAATCAATTTAATCATCTTAAAATGATTTAAGAAAATAACATTTTATAGTTTTAAAACAAACTGCGCATCAGGAAATTACTACGCTTTAATTCATCGGAGACTAATAACCCATCAGGGATTAATAACTCATTGGGGATTATCAACCCATCGGGGATTAATAACCCATCGGGGATTATCAACCCATCGGGGATTAATAACCCATCGGGGATTATCAACCCATCGGGGATTAATAACCCATCGGGGATTATCAACCCATCGGGGATTAATAACCCATCCGGGATTAATAACCCATCGGGGATTATCAACCCATCGGGGATTATTTTACAAGATCAGAGACTAACTCAAACTCGTCAGAGACTAGGTTAAGGTCTGTCTTAGATACAGGGTCGTATTCCTCACTCCTCCATGTGTGGCGCCCTCAACCATAACCACACTTAGGTCAAAACTCATCATTCTCTCAGTGATACGTAACATTTCCTATGGTCTGCATGCCATCCTAAACACGGTTTAGGGTTAAAAATCAGGTTAAAGAATACTCAAGCATGGGGTTGCAACTACTGACAAAAGAATGTTTGGTAGTTAAAGGTTTGTCCACCAGGTGGTTGTCAACAACACTACCCCCATCTTAGACAACTTGAAATAAATGACATTAACTCCGATCGTTAGAATATGCATTAAGTCATACTTTTGAAAATAAATGAACATGGTATTAAATGTGGTAGGTAGAGCAGAGATGCAAGAAATATAGCAAGACTTAAATGAGATGCTCTTACCTCCTTACTGTAGGAAGGAAATAAATGCTCCGGTTTATCCTTCAAGAAGAACTGCTGTCTCGAAAATTCAATTTAAGTTTGATGGAAGTTTAGAAAGGTAGAATCAGGGTTACAACAGCGTGATGTGTATATATATCACTTGATTGAACAACAAGGACCGTCGGATCAACTTGATCTCAGCCGTTGACTATGAAAAGAAAGGAAATGACTGAAGAAGGAAAGAGTGGTTGAAACGGCTGCTGTGTCCATCGGTCATCTTTCATAGCTGACTCTAGGGTAATGATAGGGATGATGAGCATTTAATGCTGCTGTTTCCCCCCAGCAGTGGAGTATTTAAAAAGAAGACGGGTACTGTAGCTACCCGAGACATTCCCGCGAAACACTCCTTTAAGGGTAGAACAACTCATAACCTCATGAGCTTTACAAAATCATTTAAAAATCTTTTGGACATCACATTGTAGATAAATTTTTCATAAGAAAATATAATTTCAATATTCACAACTTATAAGAAAATAATTTTCATGAAGAAAAATAAGCTAAAATAATTAAATTTCATAACGGAATTTATTTACAAATCTGGGTCTTCACATCCTCCCCCCCTACAGAAGTTTCGTCCTCGAAACTTAACTTTCAAACAAATGGGGGTACTTATCAAGCATAACGCTTTCAAGTTCCCAAGTAGCTTCCTCCATACCATGATTCTTCCATAACACCTTTACAGAAGGAATTTCTTTATTCCTGAGAATTTTAACCTGCCGATCTAATATCTGGACAGGGATCTCTTCATAACTTAAATCAGTCCGCAGATCTATCGATTGATAGTCTAATATTCCTTCATAGTTGCCCTTAAAAGGACGCAAAACTGAGATGTGAAATACATCATGCACGTGACCCAAAGCTGGTGGTAAGGCTATTTGATAGGCCACTTCACCAATTTTCTTCAATACCTCAAATGGTCCCACAAAGTGGGGACTTAACTTTCCCTTCTTGCCAAAACGCATTATGCCCTTCCAGGGTGACACCTTCAGCAACACATAACTTCCAACTTCCAGTGTTTGGTTCTTTCTGTGTTGATCAGCATATTGCTTTTGTCGGTCTTGAGCCGCCTTCATTCTAGTTCTGATCACTTTAATTGCTTCCTCAGTTTGTTGGACTATCTCCGGTCCAATTAATCTTCGTTCTCCTACTTCATTCTAGTAAAGTGGAGTTCTACACTTTCGACCATACAATGCTTCAAATGGCGCCATGCCAATGCTGGCATGGTAGCTATTATTGTAGGCAAATTCAACCAGTGGTAGATAGTTGTCCCAATGCCCTTTAAAATCGAGAATGCAAGCTCGAAGCATATCTTCTAGGGTTTGGATCGTGCGTTCAGATTGACCATCTGTCTGGGGATGATAAGCTGTACTCATGTCTAACCTTGTCCCCAGATATTCCTGGAAACTCTTCCAAAACCTTGAGGTAAACCTCGGATCTCGATCAGAGACGATGGAGACTGGCACTCCATGTAGACTTAAAATTTCCTTGACATATAACTTCACCATTTGATCCATCTTGTAGGTATACTTTATAGCCAAGAAATGGGCTGACTTGGTCAATCTGTCGACTATAACCCAAATGGCATTCATTCCACCCGGCGTGGTTGGTAAACCAACAACAAAATCCATCGTAATAAATTCCCACTTCCAGTTGGTCCACATGTGCTAAGTATGATTGAGTATATTGAGTACCTTGATAGGTTGGGCTTCCCCATTACTCAGGAAGCTCAAATTGATTTCGTTTTGCAATCATTAAACAACCATTATTCTCAGTTTGTCATGAACTTCCTCATGAACGAAATTGAGAAACCACCGACTGAGTTGTTAAGCTTGTTGAGAACTACTGAAAACAACATGAAAAAGTTAGGTCCTAGTCCCATAATGATGGTGAACAAAGGAAAGGCTAAAGGTAAAGGCAAGAAAAAGATGGGATCTAATTCTGGTGCCAAACCTAATCCTAAGTATAAAAAGGCATTGAAGCCTAAAAGTGGGATAACAAAAGAAGGTGATTGTCACTTCTGTGGAAAATCTGGACACTGGAAAAGGAATTTCCATGCTTACGTGGAAGAACGTAAGAAAAAGAAAGGAAGTATGACTTCTGATTCAGGTATATATGTTATAGAAGTCAATTTATCTATTTCAACATCTTGGGTATTAGATATTGAATGTGGTTCACACATTTGTGTTAATGTGAAGGAACTAAAAATGAGTAGATCTTTGGCAAAAGGCGAGGTTGACCTACGAGTTGGAAATGGAGCAAGAGTTGCTGCATTAGCCGTAGGAACTTATCATTTATCTTTGCGCACTGGGCTAGTTTTAGAATTAGAGGGATGTTATTATGTGCTTGCCATTAGCAAGAATATTATTTTTGTTTCTTGTTTAGACAAGAAAGGTTATTCATTTGTAATAAAGGACAATAGTTGTTCATTTTACTTAAATGAATTATGCTATGGTGTTGCAAAATTATTTAATTGTCTCTATATTCTTGATTTGTAAATGTCTATCTATAACATTAATAGTAAATGGTTTAAATCAAATGATTCAAATTGAACATATCTCTGACATTGTCGATTGGGCCATATAAATGAGAAACACATATCCAAACTCCATAGAGATGGATTTTTGGATTCATTTGATTTTGAATCATATGAGGTGTGTGAATCTTGTTTGTGGCGCCCCCGGAAATCCCTCGAGCCGGGCCTCGGGCACTGTCAGCAAAATGGGCGACAGTCCCCAAGATCCCCAGGCTGGAACCCCCGGCTACACTAGAAAACTGCCACACAACAACATTACAACAGTAAATATATCAACACAGTCAAGCATTAACAACACTCATGCGAGAAATATATTCTCAAATATAATCTTACAAAATCTTAAGGTCCATATCAGTTTACAAAACCTTAAAGCTTGAAAATAAACAAGCTGCAGCGGAAACAAAAACTTTAGATGGCTCATACGTTCTTACAGCTTAAACATTCCTATGTCATTCTTTCTTTCCCTTTATTAGGTGACTCAGCCTTCAAGACATAACCTGAAACACATTTCATAACATTCCACATGAGCGTTTATGCTCAGCAAGTATATATTCATAAGCAAGAAGAATAGATAATTCAAAAGCTTTAATATTCTTCGAGGTTGGGCGAAGCAATGCCAAAACCTCGTGATCATCAATAAACATATATATATATCATCTAGGGTACCCGAGTGATATCAAGGGTTAACCATCTTTCAATAAATCATGATTCGCCCTCTCTTCATCAGACAATGCATCACCTGACCAGACTGATCATTATCTGACTTCCTTTAATGATCAAATTTCATCCCAGCTAGTTAGCCTGGTCGTTTGATCCATCCTTTGACATATGTAGTCACTTGCAGAAAGCATATGGTCTGCAAAAGATTTGATTACCGATGCATTGCCTCGGTCTATCATTCCTTATCATCATTGGCCAGAATACCAGGCGAAAGCATTCAACAGCCCTTCAACTTTCCATATGGATATATCTTTTTGATAACATTTTCTCATTTTAAATTGACACGATCAACAATTAAAAGCAGCGACTGCCAAACACATCAGCATGCTCAACAGTTAAAAGTTGACTACCGATGATTTTTCTATATACCCATACGGAAACTGCTAGGGTGTGCATACAAGATCAAGTCTTGCAACACCCTACCATCTTTTGGTGTGCTAAGGACTTTAAACAATTAGCAAACACCCAATAGCAAATAGCTCAATAATCAACGTTATTTCACGTACGTCGATTCAATGATCGTACGTTACTTAATCATCAAAGAGATCATCATCATTAACATCATTCATTTACGTAAATCGAAATAATGATTCTACAATCAGTAAGAAAGAAAGTGGAATGAGTATATACTTGCCTTGGTCTTTAGCTAAATTCACTCTACTGGTTGCAAAAGGATTCTGTAAAACATCATTGTGGGTATAACATGAGAAATTCATACTTGAAAGATGACTATGCAAAATCAGAGAATGATCATCAGGGCACGAAGTTGCCCGTCAGGGGATATTTTACTCGTCAGGGGATGACCGTCATGGGATAGTCATCAGGGGATAACTTACCCGTCAGGGGATACCTTACCCATCAAGGGATGCATGCTATCAGGGGATAATTTATTCGTCAGGGATAATTTACCCGTCAGGGGATAATTTACCTGTCAGGGGATAATTTACCTGTCAGGGGATAATTTACCTGTCAGGGGATACATCATGTGGCGCCCCCGAAAATCCCCCGAGCCGGGCCCCGAACACTGTCAGCGATTTGGGTGACAGTCCCAGAGATCCCCAGGCTGGAACTCCGGGCTGCACCAGAAAACTTAAAACACAACATCACAACAGCAAAACAAAAAAAACACAGCCAAGCCTTAACAACATAACCTATGGGAATTATATTCCCAAATACATTATTACAAAATCTTAAGGTCCACATCATCTTACAAAACCTCAAAGCTTGAAAATATACAGGCTGCAGCGGAAACAAAACTCTAGATGGCTCATATGGCCTTACAACTATAACATCCTCAGGCCATTCTCTCCTTCCCTTTCTTAGGGGACTCAGCCTTCACAACATAACCTAAAAACATTCATAGCATTCCACATGAGTATTTACGCTCAGCAAATATATATTCATAAGCTAGAAGAAAAGATAATTCAAAAGCTTTAGTATTCATTGAGGTTGGGCGAAGCAATGCCAACAACTCCTGAAACATCAATCAACATGTATCATTTAGGGTTCCAGAGTGATATCAATGGGTTATCCCTCTTTAACAAATAAACCTTGATTCCCCCTCTCTTCATCAGATAATGCATCTCCTGACCAGACTGATCATTATCTGACTTCCATACATAATCAAATTTCATCCCAGCTGGTCAGCCTGGTCGTTTGATTCATCATTCGACATACGTAGTCCTTTGCAGAAAGCATATGGTTTGTGGACAAGAATCTCATTACCGATGCCTTGCCTCGGTTTAACATTCTTTTTCATCATTGGCCAGAATACCAGGCGAAAGTATTCAACAGCCCCTTAACTTTCCATATGGATATATCTTCTTGTAAACATTTTCTCAATTTTGAATAGCCTTGACGTGCTAATCAATTAAAAGCAGCGACTGCCAACAACACATATTGACATGCTTAACAATTAAAAGACAGTGATCATCACAGGCGGGACTATATATCCATACAGAAGTTACTTGGGTGTGCATACAAGTCCATGACTTGCAACACCAAACCATCATCTTTATCATCATTTGGTGTGCTAGGAAATTTAAACAGCTAGCAACCACCCAATAACATATACTTCAATTATCAACATCTTTTCACGTACATCGGATTCAATGATCGTACGTTACTTAATAAAAGAGTTCATCATCATGCATAGGCATTAACATCATTCATTTATGTAAATCGAATCAATGAGTATACGTAACCCGTAAGAAAGAAGTGGAATGAATATATACTTGCCTTAGTCCTTAGCTAGATTCACTATACTGGTTGAGAAAGGGTTCTGTAAAATATCATTATTTTTATAACATGAGAAAACCATACTTAAAAGATGGCTATTCATAAAGAAAATGGTTGTCAGGGCTTAAGGTTGCCCATCGGGGAAAGATTTCACTCGTCAGAGACTATTAAACCCATCAGAGACTGCCGAGGTCAGCTTTACTCATCGGAGACTAAGGATGACATCATCAGGGACTAATTTCTCATCAGAGACTGATGACGTCATCTTAACCCTATCGGGGACTAAGGGTGACGTCATTATCAGAGACTAACGTATATTTCATCAGAGACTATGGATGATGTCATCAGGGACTAGACTTTAGCCTGGCGGAGACTAAGCCTGACGTCATCGGGGACTAATTAACTCATCAGGGACTGATGACGTTATCTTAACTCTATCAGAGACTAAGCCTGACGTCATCATCAGAGACTAACACAACACGGTCATGGACTAATGCTGACGTCATCAGAGACTAACATCAACACAGTCGGGGACTAATGCTGACGTCATCAGAGACTAATAACATCTCATCAGAGACTAACAACATCTCATCAGAGACTAACAATATCTCATTAGAGACAAACAAGATCTCATCAGAGACTAACAATTCCTTCATCGGAGACTAACTCCAACCCATCAGAGACTAGGTTGGACATCGTCTCAAATACAGGGTCGTCTTCCTCACTTCTCCAAAGGTGGTGATCTCAACTACAACTCCATAATCAATTCTCAATATGCTTTAAGCTATAAGCAACACTTCTAGACACAAAAGGATATAATCCTTTCTTTTCTTTCTTAAAGACTTGCTCCTACAACTAAACTTCTCGGATAC